>VUYV01000017.1:5908122-5978035 GCA_008711295.1 Anarhynchus alexandrinus | reverse complement strand
GTCGCCGTCGCTGCTGCTGCTGCTGCTGCTGCTGCTGCTGCTGCTGCTGCTGCTGCTGCTGCTGCTGCTGCTGCTGCTGCTGCTGCTGCTGAGGTAAAGTGAGTGCCGCCGCGGCCGCCTCACCTGGCGCTGCCCCGCGGGCGGCCGCCGGGGCAGGGGAGCCGGGCAGGGCGGTGCGTGAACGGGACCCGGGCACCAGCCGTCGCTGCGGGCTGGCAGGCCGAGCGGGAGCGCTGCCGCCGCCGCCCCGTGCAACTTTTTCCTCCTCAGTCCGGGGCCGGCTGTGTCGCCGCCGAGCCCTCCGGGGCGGCAGGTCCGGGCGGGCCGCCCGCTGCNCACCCGGCTGGCGTCCCCGGGGCGACGGAAAGGGGCGTCCGTAGGAAGCGCCGAGGCGGCCGTCGGCGGGGGGTCGCGGCGCCGAGACTGCCTGTTCCCCGGTCTCCGCTGAGGGCGGTCCCGGCGGCTCCGCGACCGTCCTCGGGTCGGGGCACCGCCGTCTCCGCGCAGCCCTGTCCCGGTGGTGGAGGGGCTGCGCCCCCCCTGAGCGGGGCCGGGGCGCGGGACCGATCTCCGGCCGCCGGAGAGCGGCTGGTCTGCGGCGCGGACCGCCGCCCGGGAGGCATGTTGGTGCGGGGCTCCCGGAGGGGTTAACTTGCCGGTCACTTAACAGAACGGAAGCTCGGTTTGTGCTGCCTTCCTGGGGTTTTGAGTTATTATTATTCTTACTTTAATGATTTTTCTGAAGTGGACTTGATGCTCCCCTGCCTTTTTTCCATACCGTTGCAGCCCATACAAAGTCTTTGAGATGTTTCAGACTGGGACACGCTTTACAGTGTCCACAGTGAAGTTAAGGTACTTATTCTGCGTGTACATATTTGAACTTGTTCGGCAGTAGAATCTTCACAGGCTCAAACTCATTCTTTCAAAGACTGGAAGTGACATCAAGGTATTATTAGTATGCAACTCCTCCTTCACGATATATCATGAACCTCACTTTGTTGCAGAAAATAGTGTTCCGATGTGGTACTTACCTTGGTCATCTCCATTTGGAGAGCGGCAGCATCGCACTTTGGAGATAACTGCAGTTCAAGTTACAGGTGTGTAGACACCTAGTGGGGAGAGGAGTCATTCTCCAAGCAAATTCCCCGCTTTCATTTCATTTCTTGTTATTTCAGTACCTCCCTAAGTATGTTAGTCTGCTCTTCTATTGACTAAGCTCATAATTGCAGTGGAAGGGAAGTTTGCAACAGGCTCTGTTTCCCTAGGGATTTTTGGAATAAGTATGAGAGAGATGGCAGTATGAGGAGATAGGTTTATTTAATATGTTAACAATAAAGGTGAAGAAGATCTTTGCTGTCTTTTATAGGGGTGCCATATCAGTAACACACGTGCACCCCTCTGTTTGTGCTGGTAGTAACATGGATTCGTGGAGTACAAGTTTTTATTCTCAGTCAGCATAGGAATGCTAGCTAGTGTGGGAAGAAATGCTTGGGTACCAGCGGAGCGGGAGCCAGACATCATTTTTTAATAGGGGGATAAGGGGGGAGCAGAGGGGAAGCTCTCATGCCCCCTGCCTTTTCCATTTAAATTTACATTAATCTCTTGCATCTTTCTGTTTAATTTTAAATTTTATAACTGTTGAAACGCCCAACATAAACCATTCACTGAGAGACCAGCATTCTGCCTGAACTCAGCAATCTTTCATTGGGATCAAGCTCTTAGACAGTAAATAAAAAACAAATGTGTTTGATTCTCTTACAATACTTCTTCCTCCTTTTCCATTCCACAGGCCAAATGGAAATCCAGTAATACATCATCTCAAATATAACAATGTTTCTTGCCTAAAGTGTTTGGTTTGGGTTTTTTTCCCTGTACTTAAAATGGTCTCCGAGCTATTTATTTTAGGACTAATCAGCTTAAGTCAGTTTGAGTCAAAATGTCTGAGTGTAGAGACCATGTAACTTCACTTGGAGTAAAGGGAATTTGTTTATACGGGATTTTAATGGAGCAGTAAGTAGAGAGCTGTCAAAGAGGGCTCTTTGGAGACGCTGCACTGTTACCAGGCTGGTGTGGAGAACTGGTGCCTGTCCCTGCGTTAGGGCTGTCTGCAAGGTTCTTGGAGTCTAAGTCTTCCTCCATCCCCAAACCTGACAGATAGTGAGAATGGAAAAAGGCATAAATCCAAGAAATTCAGCGTGGCTCACCCATCGGAATGTCTCCAAGTACAAGAACTGTAGATAAGTGAGGAGATAGGATGCTGGGGGCCCTGTACCAAGGGCAGTGCTGAGGAGTGAGTATGAACCAGTACCGCAGCTGTGAGCCCCAGGGAGACTGTATTTAGGGAAACTTTGCTACCATAACTGTGTTGCATTGTTCTAACATGCAAGTAAATCAGACCTTTTGTCCTATCTGATTCAGGTTTTGAGTTTTTAAAATGTGCTTAAAAACTGTCATAAGCAGTTTTTGTTATTACAACATTTCCAGTTCTGTATTGTCAGACCAAGCGTAAGAGACACAAGTACTCATTTTAAATATCTGACCATAAAGTTGCTATGATACATTTGATAATAAAAGATCAGAGGAGTAGGTCAAGTCAGTTAAATTATGCAGTGTTTAGAAGACTTACTTCGTTGACTGCCAGAATGCCCGTAGGCAGTAGGAGTGAAAAGAGTAGTTGTAGCAGAGCACTTGTTGAACCTTTCTTAAAAAGAAAATAAATATTTCAGAATATTTAATGTAGTCAAAGTGGTAATTTTCTAACAGGTTTTGCTGTGGATAGTTGGTTTTGATTGGAAACATTTAGATTAGCTTCGACACTTAGATCTAAGGTGCGAAAGTGCATTTTGTTCCCTTGCTATATGAAATGGGAGGAACCCATGCTTTGGAAAGACTCCTGTACAATTTAATTGATACCTGTGCTTCAGATTTTTGTTAGTTTTTTTTTCCTCTAGTTCTTGTCTGTACGCTTTCCTCTGTTACAAGAGGCAACGTGAAATATCAGTGAAACTTTTCACATTAATTGCAAAGTCTGTGATGTTTGGTAGTGTGCGCTAAGCAGCATAGTTTGGTTTTTCAGAAGTGGCTGCAGAAATTTCTCATTAAAATTTTTGATGGGAGCTGGATACCTAATCCACATGGATAGATTTGCAAGTTATAATAAGTACTCGTGTGTAGGCTTTTTTGAAATAAGAAGTCTAATTCAGGCTCAGATAATTCTTTTCCTACAGCAAAAACTAGTTGCAAGGGATGACAAGGAAGTTCTTCAAGAACTTAGAAGATTTTCTTCTGTGTTCTGTTTCAAGAGATGTTGCACAATAAACTGCAGGAAATTATATTTAGACCTGATGGACTGAAGAGGAGCTGCATACCAATTAGGGATCTGGGTCATTCACTGGCAAAGGAAGCCCATATACATTCTTATAAACACTTTTTAGCTTGTCAGTTAGTCATGTTCCAGGGACTTGATGACTGAGACATTAGAGAAAATGGTGTGGAAAAGAGCTGTCAGAGGTTCCCTGTTCCAGCCCTGTCTACTGGTGTCTCTTTAAAGTAAAAAAGGGAGTGTTTCTTAAAAAAATCACCTTCTGTACACTAAGTACATGGTACACAGTCTATATTTTACCTACTGGTATTACATAGGCCCCTCGGGTCTTTTATTCGGCTGTAGTTTAGAAGTTTCAATGCAACTTTGAGTAGTTAGCACTTTCTGGTTTCCAGTGTAGCCTTTCAAATTATGATTGGGCTTGTCTTTTTAAGTAGATGAAAATTAGTAACAGTTAAAATAATGTTTAGAAAACTTTCGCTGTTCTATATGTCTTTAAGCTACTGTTTTCTAAATTGATTTTTTTAAAGTCGTATTTTTCCTTTTTACTTTATGGTCGGGCAGCCTTGAGTCAAATGTTCAGGCCTGTATTCTCTTGCCGTTAGCATAATTTAAGCATACACCCTGGTACTTTCCTCCTGCTTGTGCTGCTTAGGTGGTCTGGGTGTGCCTGTTTCAGTTTCTGGTTGTTCTTCTAGTATTATACCATAAACACATTAAAAAACATCTGGAAGATGGGGGAGTGGGGAAGCCGCTCTTTTTAAGAAAACAGAAATACAGTACTCATCAAGTAAAAGCATTTTGGACTTTTTGGTTCTCCTTCAGATTATGAAAAGACCCCTGTCTCCAATAGGTTTTTGGAACATAGGCATTGGGCTGGAGATTGTTGCCCATCCTCACTGTCTGCATGAACAGCAGGAGACTGAATATCCCAATGGTGAGCATTAGTACTAATTACAGTGAGCTCCTCCTCTGTCCCGGCAGATCTCTTGTGGGGAAGGGTTGTGGCCGTGTGTCTTCAGGGATGTAACATGTAAAATCTTGCTACCAGGTTAGATACGGCACTACAGGGATAGCTCCAGGGCTTAGCCCTCTCGTTCTGAGACTTCAGTAGCCATAAGCCACAGAGAAGGAAGCATGCCTCCTACTGCAGTGATGCAAATTTACTTCAAGTAATTAGACATACATCCTTTATAAAAATGCAAGTGTTAGCTGGAAATATTTTTTTTTTTGGTAAGGTCATTTTATTTTATTGTTATTTAGGGCTCTTTTGTGGGATACAATTTCTGTCAGGGTTGCAGAAAGCCTAAGTCATAAGTGGAATCCCAAGTTCACAATTCTCAAGAGAATTTCAAACAATTTCACCATTTTTTTCTTCTCTTTCCAGGGAGAGCATGTGCGTAGAGTTTGGTGGCAGAATATTTAAGGTAATATTTAAGGCAATCTGTGGCGAGTACATCGGAAGAAGGTGTGATCGGCTACAAGAATCAGCTGAACTATGAATATGGAGACCCAGAAGTGCCAGCAAGCCCAGGAAAGGAACTAACTGGAAGAATATTGCTAGACATAGAAGTGGAACACATACTTCTGCAACAATCATTGACTCAGAATAAATACATCAGTAAAAACATCAGCAGTGAAATGACAAATCCTGGTGCTTTTTGATTCTCTGGTGGATTTTATTACTTAGACTCTGCTATTGACACTTTTACTATCCCATTTAATACATCTTGAATCTCTCTGTACATAAAAATATAACTGGACAATTGCATTTTGATACTGTTTAATAACACTTGAATATTAAATTGTTTGCCAAGATGAGTGCTGAAGGATATCAATACAGAGCTTTATATGACTACAAAAAAGAGCGAGAAGAAGACATTGACTTGCACTTAGGAGATATATTAACTGTGAATAAAGGTACCTTACTAGCACTTGGATTCAGTGAAGGGGAAGAAGCAAAGCCTGAGGAAATTGGTTGGTTAAATGGCTTTAATGAAACCACAGGGGAGAGGGGGGATTTCCCAGGAACTTATGTAGAGTACATTGGAAGAAAAAAAATATCTCCCCCAACTCCGAAGCCTCGTCCTCCTCGACCCCTTCCTGTAGCACCAAGTACTGCAAAAGTTGAAGCAGAGAGTGAGCAACAAGGTCAGTACTGTTCTCAGAAGGCGTGTGTGTGTGTCCCATGCTTTTCAGACATTTTTGTTTCATAGGCTTGTCTTGCTGTACATATGAGTGTATTACACCTGCTGGTCAGCTTTTTTAGTGCATGGCTCATTTCAGTTAATTAAGAAGTGTTTCTACTTCATAATATTTAGCTTACACACTTTGTAATTTCATGTGCTTTGTCTCAGGCACCACAGAGACCAATAACTTAATGTGAGTTACATCTCACAGGTTGGAAAGTATGCTTGTAATTCACAACTGTGAAGACTTAAATGGAGAATGAGCAGGGTAGCATTTATTTTAGGTTTCTAAGAAGCTGGTGGAAGTGTTTCCCTCTGTAGTTCATCAAGCTCACTATTGAGAAACTTCTTGGTGAATCTGATGGTACGAATTCCAAATAAACAGTATGTTCCTATCATAAATCTCTTGCTAACAGCAAAAAATATGTACTTTGTCATGGAGGCTTGCCTGTGGCGTTAAAGGTAAGAGCAGGTATTTAAAAATGAACAATGGAATGATAAAGAGAAATTCAGATTTAACATTTTTTTGGGGTCGGGCATGCAGTAGAAAAAATAGCACTTATATAAACTAAGGAAGATATTTCCTTTGTTTAAACCTAAGTTGCTCTCTAGCCTACATTTGCAACAGTATGTTGGGCAGAACTCAGAATTTCATCCAAACTCTTCTGTTAATAGAAGAGAGAGTCTTCTCTTTTTTAAGTGGAAAAACTTTAAGTTAAAAAAAAACCCAAACAGAACACCCTTACTCCAAGTGATTTGTCTCCTTTACCTACTGACATTCAGATATTTAGGTTTTACGTATCAACAAGCCAAGTCCATCTTAGGATAGATTTTTACATTGGTCTTTCACTTCTCAAAAGTCTAGAATGGCTTATATTGCTTCAACATCTAATACTTCTTAAATTCCCAGTGTTTCTAGCGGTAGGAAATACAAGTTGTAGTATGTGATCCTAATTCTCACAGTGACACCATGGTCCTGAATAGTATCATCACCCTCTGCCTCCATAGAAATGTTCGCAGCGTCACTTGTGAAGCTGTAGTATCAATTTATCAGCTTCCATCCCATTGTGCCTATTACGAGTTTATATTCAGCTGTGCTGATAATCAATGAAGATAAGAATGGAAATACAGAAAATTGTATGTGGCGATCAAGTGGAAACCTGGCAGAAGCATTTTTAGGTTAGTGGAGGCTCAATAAAGTGTAAATCTGAACTGTCCTTGAGCACTCAAGAATTGCTTGCAAGTGTACATAATGCTTAGGTATACATCCTTGTTAAAATGAAGCTGGGGGCAGATGGGATTGTAGTGGCATTTTAGGTTATACTGTCCTTATTTCTGAAGTCCTCCAACTCTCAGCCTCTAGTCATTAGAGTCTCATGGTTTCTCCTTAGATTAATTCTGAAAATGGTGTGTGTGCTTTTCAAAGAAAACATGATTACTTCTTTGATCGTTCCTTGTATTGGATATTAATGTGTGCTGATCAGGTAACACTGACTTTTTTTCTTAACCCACCTGTGGAGACAGTTGACTCCATCATATGTAACTGCAGAATAAATATGGCTCTTTGGATAGATACCTCAATGCTGACAGGTTGTTTTGAGAGGCAGAGGGTGGAAAGAAAATCTCATTCTTTACATGTACATGTTGCGGTGAAATAACCGGCATCCCAGGCTTTGATGCATTTATTGCTTTAAACCTGAAAAGTACTGCTTTGTAACTTGGTTTCGGTACTCATGCTTGCTTTATGCTGCTGTTCGCAGCTTCATGCTGTGAGCTGGCCACAGCACTGTGCTGGGAAGTCCTGGTGTTAATCTTACAGTTTCTGAGCCAGCCTTAGAACTGCGTTGGTAACAGACATTTATGGGGGTTTTGGCAGCTGGAAGTTACCCTGGGAAATTCTGGTGCAGATCTGGGGGGACTCCGCTTATGTAGTCTTTTCTGCTTCCATGGGATGAGACAGTGCCCCAAGCTATAGTGACTAGATCTCTCCTAAACTGAAGTTTATTGCCTCTAGACAGAGTATCAATTACATACATACATTGTGTTTATTTTTAATAGCTTGGGACTGTTGGGGATTTGAAGTGAGAAAATGTGCTAATTTAACTGGAAATCTTTATCTCAAAGTCTGCACACATGATCTTGCCAGGCTCCAGAATGTTTACAAAACAACTTGCAATCCAGCCATGTATTTTTCTGATTATTCTGACTATTATTTCTGAAAAAGCTAAGTTCCCATAACTCCTTTTGAATTAAAGCTTCGTGTAAAAGGCTAGGCACCTTCAGTAATGCCCTAGGATCAGGGATTAGACCCCCCTCAACAGAATTAGGGGAAACGCTGAAATTTGAACTCCAAATAGCTCAACAGTTGGGTTTAATTACTTTTAAAATAATGTACTTAAAAGAAATTGGGAAAAGTAATAATAAGTGGTCTCTTTACAGATCTTTCTACTGTAAAAAACTAAGACAGAGAGGACTTTAAATCTTAGAAACAAATTTGGGAAATGGGGCACTGAAAGAGTATTATAAAAAACAAAATTAAGGTGAAATTTTAAAGTGAGCAGAATGAAACCTATGTGAAACCAGAGGTGCAGAGGGAAATACAGTTCAGATAAAGAATAATGTAGCAATGTATGTTTGACTTTCAGGTGGCTTCACTATTATTGTATATAAGATTTGGTGCAGGGAATAGCACAGTTAATATTGTCCAGCAGCCAATGTAACGGGCAGCAGGCCAGAAGATTCTTCCCAAGATGATACTTCTCTCTACACGCCTAGACTGTATTTCAAATAAATTAATGCGTAGTATGAAACTTGCTTGACCAAATACAGTCAAGTTTACATTTTCAGTACTTGATGATTTGAAACTGCTGTGGATCAAAATGACAAATTAATGGGGAACTGGAAGCAGACTTCTTAAATGTACCTCAGTTTTTTGTAGTCCATATACTTTTTTCATTCTGTAAAGAGTCAACTCTGTATATACCCCTGTTGTGTATATGTTGAATAAGGATATCAGAAACTTAATTGGGAGATTTAAAAGAAAATGTATATAAATATATGAGTTCTTTTCATTTTACCACTTACATAGATTTATTTAAGAAAATACTTTCTAATAATTTCCATACTGCTTAATACTTAATTATTTATTCTGAATGTGTGTTTTTTCTCCCTGGCCTTGTTAAGCTTGATCACTTGCTCATCAGTGTCCAGATTGTTTTTTATTAAATCAAATTTGCAATATTTAGGCACAATGCTGCCAGTATTCACAATGCTGTAGCACTCATACACAAATAATCATAGGCATCTGAACAGACTTTATAGTCAATGAGGCTAGTGACAGGGGCAGAGTTGCTCATCAGGCCAGTGTTTTATGCAATCACAGTCTTGCTTATAAAGAGGGAGCTCTTTAAATATTAGAAGCCAAGCTGAAAACAAATAAAACTGCTGGTGGTCTCAAATTCTATTAAAACTTTCATTTATTTATTACAACACGTAGGTCAAATAATTCCCCAAATTTTTATTTTATTCATGACACATTTAAATTTCTGGAACCATTGATCAAGAACAGAACTGTGGCTCCTTGACTGAAATTTTAGGACTGTTGCATTTTGCCTGTTTTCCCCGTACCTTTGTCAATAAAGAAGTAGACATATTCTGAATTTATGGGGCTGCTTTTTTTTTTTTTTTATTGCATCTGAAAAGATACCAAAATAAAGGCAATACAAGAGCCCCAGGAAGTCTCTAGCATCTTTCAGTTTCGGGCCTGGTGCAGGTGAGAGCTATGGCAAGGCAGATCTAATTCCTGTTGCTGTGTGAGGCTCTCACTGGCCCAACCTGCCTTTTCCCCAGGTATCTTCACCCACCAGGCAAGGGTAACTGGCTGCTGCTGGAGGGATCAAGGCACCTTCAACAGTGACATCCATCATGGGGTCATCTTTATGCCCTCCATTAGATATCTGAAGTTTACATAAAGCAGTAAAGATTTGATCTGATTTTTTTTTTCTTGAAATGCTTTCTTTTTTAAATTGGAGCTGTTTCTTCTTGCTTGGCCCCATCTTACCCAACTCTTTGAAAATGAAAAGTGCATAAGCTGTACCGAGTCCTACTGACTTTTGTGAACTGATTCAGCTTATCTGGTAGGGCTGCATACGTTTAGAGTTGATTCATTCGGTATTGTTTCTCTACCTGGTTTGTGAAGGCTGATCTTAAGCAGACCTTGGACCATAGAGCTTTGACTGATCGACAGAAATACTTTCAGATTTAACTTGGAATGCTAAATCCCCACTTTGAAATGAAGGTCAGGTTGCAAAAGGGTAGACCAGAACTTTATATGAATAATTTGTCTGTTTTGATGTCTTGGAGCTTCCTGCAACTTCCTGTGTAACTTAAAATGGTTGTGTATGTTGACAGTTTGTACCATTTCAGCTGGTTTAGAGCCTAAAAATACCCAAAGCTCTTCCTTCTTGTGATGAAACTATAACATACATTTCTTTTTTTAAAAAAAACAAAACACCTTTCTTTACGCTCTTCTCCTAGAACAGATACAGATCAGCACATTAGACAAAGATAATGACATGGAACATTTGGAAACTTTTCTTTCAGAGGCCAGGTTATGCAATGTCTGACAAAGATCCAAACTGACGGAGAGCATAAAACCATTTGTGCATGCTTGAACTGAATATGTTGTAGAATTTGTGTCTTGAATTTTGCTATAAAGCCAGTAGAGTGATTGGCTTTCTGAAAATTATTTACATTTGTAAATTAGGGGACATAAGACTGAATGGAATGCCATGAGCCTGGAGCCTCCGTTGGGAAGAACACAGTCATCATCTCTCCTGATTTAGGCAAATGGAAAAAGGAAATTATGGGGTGAAGTGATGAGTCACTATCTCATTTGGTAAATGTGTTTGCTGTTCAAGCCAGAGCCCTTGGATTCATTCTACAAAGCCCAGTTTGAGCGTAAGCCTTTGCCCTGCTGCAGTTGTCAGAACTGCCCTGCAGTCATGAGCTTCACAAGTTGGTTGCTTTTGACTTGCACTGAGAAATGAGGCAGGTTCCTGCCAGAGAGCCTTGCCAGCTACTTGTGGTCACATTTCTTGGTGTACAAGGCAAATTTCTAGCTGCCAGATGAGCGCATGCATCTGAAAACAAAATTCTTGCCACCTGCTTCCTTGCTAATGAAAACAAAGATTTTGCAAGCTGCATTAAAGTGAGGCAGAGCATTTTTTTCACAGTGATAAAATCTGGATGATAGTAACAAAAAAAGTCTTTGTAAGCACCACAGAGAGCACAGGGATATGCTTGCAAGTACTAGTACAAATTGCACATTAGCACTGGACCTGGGTAAGTTCATGGTTGATGCATGGCCCCACCTGCTGGTAGAGGAGGAAGGATGCAAGAGGGAGGAAGGAGCTTCAAAACCAGCATCTTCCATGTTGTGTTTTAATCGTCACAGGGTAAGAGTAAAAGGGAGAGGGAGCTTTGAAAAGGACATATTAATTGACCAATTGATATTTCTAGGAAAAATCTGTTACTTGGGGCACACAGAACCCCCTTTTGATCATCAAAGATGACCTCAGACCTGAAAAGGCTTATGTGGTTGAAGTGCATCTTTTTTCCCCAG
This sequence comes from Anarhynchus alexandrinus, assembly GCA_008711295.1. Taxonomy (NCBI): domain Eukaryota; kingdom Metazoa; phylum Chordata; class Aves; order Charadriiformes; family Charadriidae; genus Anarhynchus; species Anarhynchus alexandrinus. The sequence goes on along the minus strand of VUYV01000017.1, from coordinate 5,966,901 downwards.
CTGTATGAATTAGTCTAAAAAAATACTGCCTTTTGTTACACACTTTGCTTTAAGAAACTGAAAGAATAAGACACTTCTATTTTGATGCTATAAGAAATAATTAAAATCGCACCGATTTTAATATGCCTTTCTATAGTTACAACAGTGGCATTATGTTGAGTGACTTTGCTTACCTTTCTTTAGCCTTCTGTCATACTGATTCAGTCTGTTAGTACTTCCTGCTGACATGAATGCTCCTGGGGCAGATTTAAAACAAGGCAAAGGTAAAGTAGCCTGCTCCCCTCCCTTGGAATCATCTTCATCTGTTCCTGTAGCTGTGATCCAGGAACATCTGAAAAAAACCCACTGGTTAGCAAATAGTTCTTACTTAGGCTTGCATATGATAACATCAGTTTGTGAGTTTCAGCAACACATGGTGCTAAGTATTTGCCAAGAATGGATCATTCTGCACCCCGAGCAAATAACCATGCCCACTTAAATAGTTGTGTGATGCCATATAAGCATCCAGATTTTCTTGTGTGAAAGAACACAGGTGTTGTAACTGCAGCTGGCTGTGCACTCTTTCACATCTGCGTCTTGCTCCAAAGCTGCTTTCCGTGATGAACATCCGTGAAATCAATCTGAAGGCAAGAATACAAAGAAGTACTTTATTTTCATAGCTAAGAATGACAAGGGGAATTACAGGATTTTAAAGAAATATTTATTTTAACTGGAGAAGGATTTTAAGTCCTGAGAATACTTTGGTGAGAATCTAGGTACTTAGGAGAATTTAAAGAGAATTTTTGGCTTTTAAAAAAAAAGGAAAGTAATAACTGTCGTTAATGCTTGCCAACTTCCATTCAGGCTTTCAGCAAAATTTATGTGTAAAATACAATCCTGTTTTGTGGTTTCATTAATAGAAGAGATTTTCTTTTCTTTTTTGATATGTATTGCATTTTTTGCATTTTGTTATAGAAATGCCCGCATTCTTGGACTTTGCCTGAAGTCTTTTGGTAAAGTGTTAGCAGGTGTAACTTTTTGTACTAACTTTACTGCTTTTTGTTCAGTCTTTCATGAATGCAGCAATCCACAAGAATAGTACCCAAACACCATTCTTTATTTTCACATATTGACCCACTTTATAAAACCATTTGCATGTAAGACAGCATTTATAAATAATACATAAATAATATTTAAGCTGACAGCTTTTTGGGTAATAAGGATCTATTATCAAAATCCTCAGGACAGAGTTTCAAAAACATGCTACTGCCCTGAGCTAGGGAAAGAAGTAATTGCATATGGTTTCTACATTTTAAAGATATCTTTTAAGACTGTCTGGTACCTCAAAACTATTATGTAAACTCTGGCATGAATGATGAAAAAGGTCTTTAACAGTTAGGTTAGCTATCAGACTGCTTGCTTGGATAATCGACTGGATCTGTTTGTATACGCTTGACATCATTTGCTGTGTTAGAGCATCGCCCAGAGGTTAATGTCTGAGATAGTTTCTTCACTAGAGGTTGTGTATGTCAAGGGCAAGAATTGAGATCTGAACATGCCAGTTTCCATCCATGCTGGCAGATCACTTGGTGGTGTCCAGGATGGGAAGATGCTCCTGCAGAAGACAGATCTGCTGCAGGAAGACCAGTTACTTCTGGTCCACTCAGCTTCCAGAACCTCTTGAGCAGCTATTGGATTTTTCAGTAAATAGGCAAGGTGTAGATGAGGCTGATTTTTCTCTGGGGTTTCTTTGCCTTTTTTTTATTTTTTATTTTTTAAATTGAGTTTCTATATGTTGGAAAGGCAGACAAAGTTAACTCTCCTTTCCTTTACAGTTTTGATGCTTCCTTCTAAAATCATGCACATTTAAAAATATAAAGAAACTGGCCAAAAGCCAAACTATTCCACTTAAACACATCAGATTGGTATAATACAAGGGGTTTCTTCCTTGCTCTTTCTTCGGTGTGGTGTCAGATTTGTTGGATGTGGCACGTCCAAGCAGTCCTGTGCAGTAGCCTCCTGCTTACCAGCTGGGAAGGAAGGGAGAGTGGCGCAACCCGTGATCTGTAGTGTCGGAGGAGGGAATGCACCCCCCAGGAGACATGGCTGCACCAGTTTTGTATGTCTTGTTTACAGATATAACAGTGGAATTTATGTGTTGAGGTTAGGAGAGAAAACTTCAGTGCTGTCACCGATTTCTTCCTAGATCTCCTTATCCCAACTGGACAAGATTAGTAGGTAGCAGATAAGCCCGGAAGATTATTCTTGGCGAAGAAACTTTTAAATGGTATCAGACGCAGCAGACCCATGTTTCAAAGCATGTTGTGGCTTCTCCAGCAGTCTGTCTCAAAGGGAAGGCTTGTGAGGTTACCTTTTAATTTCCAACCCCTCTTCCTAAGCTGTTTTTGGCTGGAGGTAGACTAAAGCACTTAAATTAGGGAATTAATGAAAGAAACCACTAATTATGCGCAGTGGTAGATAGGCTGCACAGCTGTGTCTGGTTTTGTTATCTTTCTATCCAGGAACATTCCAGAAATAAGCAGTTAAGGGGAAAGATTTGCAGTCCTTTCCCTACTTGCACATGGTGTTCAACCCTGTGACCACACATTCCAGTCCTCTATTGCTAATTTGCAATTTTTCATGTGCTGCGCTTGGATGGAGACGCGAAAATGTCTGTTGTGTTTATGAACTTAGCCTTGAATTGTCTGCTTGCCAAGACACAGCTGCTTGGCACAGGTGAGGAGCGACAGAGGCCATAGCAAAGCCCTCCATCGTTTTCCTGCTTTTCTCCTGGTTGACTGGCGCATGCTTGAGGGGTTTCTGCCCTGCTGTGGTCTGCAAAGGGCTGTGAGGCTCCAGGGCACCGTGGGGTGCAGTGAGGTGTGATCTGCTCCCATGGTCTTCCCATCTCTGCTGGGGCCTGGGTCTTCTGCAAGGGGTCAGCAGCCTTTGAGAGCTCCTCTGAAACAGGACGCTCTTGGCTGACCAGGCTTTGTGCTTCTTACTGTAATGTGGTCTTTCATTCTTCATTTGATATTTATTGCACTGTTTGCAATATAGCCCTTCCCTTGAGAGAAGCATCAGAAAATGTCATCCCTTGACATTTTGAAGCAAGTTATTTTGGGTACTTTGGAGTTGAATCTGTACAGATGTTTAATTTAGAATACATTTTTGCCAGTCCAAATCTGCTCCATTGTTCTGAAGCCAGAATAGCGTAACTACTCGTTAGCCTACATAAGCAATTTTCTTATGGAGAGAAAGATTTAGGGAGGCCTTTTGTTACAGTGCAAGCCAGTTCTGAGAATAAAGGGTTTTTTCAGTGGTCCTCACAATCTGGCCTGGTCAATAGAGAAAGTGTTAAGGAACGCATATTCAAAACAGCAAGTAGCAAAAATTTCATCTCAAATATCTGGAAATAAAGGACCTCTGTTCACCCAGTGAGGGGTCCTCAAGGGCACAGAGGGATGAATGTTTGAATTCTCTTTGCTTTGCTGTATTTATAATTTATTACCGTTGGTTGAAAGGTTAGCGTGCATTCCCCACCACTTTCATGTCTTGCTAGCTTCCTCTTGGGTCAAACTTAGTGCTGACAACTCCAAAACCCTTCTGGTAGTCTGTGTAAGCTGCAGCCCCCTACATGAGATGATAGATTTTCACAGTCCCATTATTAGGACGCTTTTTGGGGGTTATATTAAATCACTGGTTTAACAATGTTTACTACAGAGCAACTAGCATGAAGTCTCACGTCTTTTGAGCTGCCTTCTGGCTTTTGGGAGAATTCTGACTGTCTGCTAGAGGAACATTTGGTGCCTGTGTGTTGTGTGTAGTACTAATCATTGTTTTGGACTAGTCTCATCGTCATAGTTAAAAGTCTCTTATATCTTTGATATTAAAACTTGCACTGAAAAGGACAGTGGGCTGTGGGTGCCTTCCCCAGTGATTTAAGATGCAGGACTTCGGGTTGCATGTAGTTTAGCAAAAAAAGGGGAAGACGGTTACCAACTGTTATGCTTTTTCTCCAGATGTTTCCTCTAAGACAAATATCTAGGGTTTTATTATGACACAGTAAGAACATGCCAAATAGATGAGAATGGTTGGGGTTAGTTTTTTGTTGTGTTTGTCTGGGTTTTTTTCTTTTCATTGTCTGTTTGATCTAAATAGCCAGTCAATCAAATACTGTGTTAAATTTTCTGGTAGTTTAGATGGAACATGCCCATGCTTGTTAATGTGAGCTGCTGTCTTCTAAACAGAGTATTAAAATGCTTTATTCAAAGTCCCTTTGGATGCAAACTAAACATAAAATTATTTTAAAGTACTCATGTTCTTGAAAATATTATACATGGTTGGGTTTTTTTTGTTTACTTAAAAGACTTGTTCACACAAGAAGCAGCAGGCTCCTAGTCTACTTTCCCTTATATTGGTGGCAAAACCCATTTTGACTTCAGAAGAAACAGGATCAGACCTATAGTCAAGGTTTTGCAGCACTGGGACAAATTCCACAGTTCTTACTCTCATGTCTCTCAGGCAAAATTCCCGTTGCCTTTAGGGTTTGGAGCATAAATGCTAGCTCTGTTCTGAAGAGATTCCAGTATACCAGATTGCATATAATATGAACATGCATGAAATACTACACGATAACCACTCGTGTAAAGAAAAGTGTTTGACTGTCCTTTCACAGATTTCGAAGACACGGAAGGGAAACTATTACGATCATCTCTTCTGAGGTCCTGGACTAATGCAGGGCATGGAATTTCCCTCAGTAATTCCTGTATCGAGCCTGTAACTTCTAGATGGATTTAAAGCAAGTTTCTAACTAGTCCAAACTCCTCCCTTTAGTACATACTTAATGTAGATGACAACTTTCTAGGCATTTGTACATCCATTGTATAGTAAGAATTGGAAATTTAATAGTAGAAATGTCTTCATTTGGGGGGCACACACACATTTAGCTGTATTTGGTGATGACAGTATAGAGATTATTTTCACCAAGTTATTTTCTTCCATTGTATTCAGTCCTCTTCACTAATATGTATGAAAAATTTGCTCCATGCTGCTAGCTACTTTGGCAAGGCTGTTTTTTGGTTTTTTTTTTCCATAGGGCTGCCTGTTTGGGTAACTAGTGTGATGGTAACGAGGGTTTCTTATAATGGAGGAAATGATATGGTGACAGTTTTAATTGTATATTTTGTTATTGTAACAAATGATTACATTAACAATAAATACAGAGTTTTATTACCTTGATGCATGTGCATATCTACAGTGAATTACACTATAGTAGGAGAACACTGTTAAGATTGCAAAATTCTGTATCTAAAACTTGTGTTGGTACATGTAATTACACTTTCTTGTAGTGTATGCCATCTGATACAGTTTTTAATTACATAGTTGCTTGACCCCTTTTCCTGCATGTCCTTGCTTTGTTCATTGTTGAGGTCTTCACTGAATGAGAATTGCTTCATTCTGGTTATTTAGTTTGTGGTCTTAAGCCACCTTTTCTTCACAGCCTTCAGGCTCCTCTCTGGAAACAGGTTTCTTCATTGCCTCTTCTGCTCTTTCCAGTGATGTGGCTGATAACAGCTTCATAGACCTTTGTATTCACACATACTAAGTCATCTTCGGGACACTGTTCTTGAGCAAAGGTGGTATCATGTTTCCTGTGAGGAATGAGGTAGACCAAAAAAGACAATTAAAAAAATAACTGCTGTTTTAGGATAGTTTAAGGTTAATCTCTTTGTAGTAGGGAGGTCATGTGGAAAAACACTTCAAAAAGCTGAATCTGAGGGGGGAACTCTTAATTTAAAGAACTCTTGACTCGAACAGTTAAATTTTCATTGAGATAACTAAAACCAGGAACCAGATCTGTATTAGGTTTGACAGTGTAAGGCTTTATTTGTCACAAGGAGTGAGTACCATCTGCTCACTCCATGGCTGGCTTCAGTTACTCAGTACTGGCTGTCCAAGATGATTCCTTGCAGAACAAATCTTCCTGGCATACCTCTGCCTGCATCATCCAGCTTCAGCAGCTGGAATCCAAATATAAGCATCAAAAGCAAAAGAATTATTAGAATGTGAGTGCACAGATTCAACAGATGTGGTGACGTAATTTAGTGTTGTCTCACTTGTTTCCCGATTCTGAGAATTCGGAGTTCCAAGTTCTCAGTACTTTGTTGTACATGTAAAGCGTGTCTTGCAATAGAAATGCGCATTTCAGGGACATGCACGTTTTAAGTACCTTTTGCTTTACATTTTTATGGTGCATCTGTAGTAGTTTTGCTTTTTTTCACTGTATCATAGTTGTGATTCACAATGCAGGCATTTTTGCAAATGATGACATTATATAGTAAATTACAGTCCTTGAAACCTGATTTTAGTTTTCTAATACCAACCAGTAACTTGCTTCCTTCAAAGATGCTTTTGCTACCATCTTTACTCTGCCATGCTATAAACTGCAACCTTATTTAATCAAGAGGTGTGGCAGTGCCACTTCATCCCAGTGTGACAGACAAAGTTTTTTCCTGGATTACTCTGTTGCTAGCATCATACATTAGATTTCTTTTTTGGGAAATACTACTCTTGACACCTGGAATGGTTATTCATTAACCTTCCAGACACACTAGAAACATGGGAAGAGTGTTCTGCCGTGGAGGAATCTGTGCTGTCTTGCATCAGATGTCTACACCAAGTTGGAGAAATTGAAGGGTATGCTTACTCTGTATGAAGTTGTCTGGACAACCTTTGTGTTTTTAGGTTTTTTGTATTTTCTGTCTTATAGATACTGATACGGAAATTGCAGGGTCATTGGGTTTGTATGGACAAACAAGATGCGGGACTCTGAAGAACCATGGCATTTGATCTTTGAAAACTGAGAGGGTATGAATATGTGCTCCTACGAAAACCCCGAATTGCAAAAATCATTTGTAGTGGGCTAGAGAGGCATTTCACAGATTACGTGCAAGTACATACATGTGTGTTTCATTATTTGATTGCCTTAGGAGACTGGTGTTTAAGTTGGCAGATCTACTTATTAAAAGCAAAGCTCTTTGGCTGGCAGGGTTACAGAATGCCAGAAGGAGAAAGAGGCCAAATGCTGAGAGAGAAGGAGAGGGAACGTGCAATGTGCAGAAAGCATGGGGAAGCTATAAAGCCAGCAGGAAAAAGTAGACTTAAATGTGGTTCCAATTTTTTATTGGGCTCAAGTTGATAGCCACGCAGAAGTAAAAGCATGAAGTTCTCTCATTTCAATATGAATTTAATGTTCTGGAAAATACAGAGTTTTCTGTCATGTTAACTATGATTTGGTCACCTGTTTGCAGCCTGTCAGAAATCTTTAATCGGTGCTTATTTTCCTGACTCAAATTAAAAACAAAACAACAACAAAACAGCAAACCCACCTTGCTTTGAAGCTATACAAAGCACTGTCAGACTGTGGCATGAGTGGATGCTCTAATAGGCTCTGAAACTTTGTTCTTAGTCTTGATTAGCTTGATGCAAGACTACAGTATTGACTCCCAGTATGTATTAAATTTCTGCATGTAATTTGGTGATATGAAATGTAGCTATTTGGGGGGAAAAAAACCCAAAACAAACCAAAAACCAGCCCAGTCTTTATACATAGTAGTTTAGAACTAAACTATCCTGCAAGGTTTTGGAAGCAGCAGCCAAACAAGTTTAGTATGTGTGTCTAGAGAAGTCTACACCTGTGGCATCGCTCTTTCTCGCTCGAGTTGGGTCCCTTTGCAACCACAGGCAGTGCAGATTAGAATATTCACTTGGTCCTTTGCATTATTTATTCCTAGTGGAATGCCATTAGAATAACCAGGCACCTTGCTCTGCCTCCTAAGATTTCTCAATTTGAGAACAAGGTTTGAAATGTGGGAAGCTGACTGATGGAAAGCTGACTGATGTAGAGAAACACAAGAAAGCGAGAAGCAGAAGGGCTGGCTCCCTTGAGAGATCAAGAAATATGCTATTTAAAAAAACAAACAAACAAACAAACAAAAAACCATTTCCCTTAAAGCAAGATCTAGATTTAGATGATTGCTCATACTGATCTCTCTGAAAGAGACTATTAGTGTCATGTTTACCATGAAATATTAGAACCCTTTGGGAGGTGGCAGACTCCTGTTTATCAGTTCTGAGTCCTGCAAGAATTAGGTACCTGGTGATAGTGTGGCAGAGCTTAGGTCAGTTACACTGGCTGTCTGCTGCATCTGCCATTTTTGAGGAGATTTATCTCAGTGAAGCCTCAGTAAAGTTCTCTGAAGGTGCTGTGGCTGATCTAATTAGGATACAAGTTTTTCCAGCTTCATGTACAAGTTTGGAAGAGTAAAATTAGAAGGAGAGATGGGTAGAAAGATGCTTGTTCTGATGTAGCAGGCAGTTCGTGTGAACTGTGCTTAAAAACAGGGAGTCATAAGCCTGTTAGAAAAATCAGGTCAGTTTAAAATTAATGCATTCCTCTTCCTTCTGTTCTCAACAGGGAACTGGTTTTCTGGAAGGATTCTTCATCTGGGAGTCAAGTGAGACATCCTTTCTCTTCTTGGCATGGCCCACATTTAAATAAATAAATAAATTCCTTTAAGTAGGTAAAATGAAATGAGAAAGAGGTGTTCTCTTCTGGTAGGGTCAAATAAAGGTAATTCTGGTTGTTTCTTGTGGCAAGATGACCAAGGGATTCCTCTAGAGCACAATAACAAAAACAGACCTGTAAGACCTCCCCCACCGGCCCCAGCAGGACAGCAGGAAAACAACCAGGATGTACCTGGCCTTTTGACAGAGTAACAGCAGATTCCCAGTCCTTGCTGGCCAGTGTGGAAGAAGGCTTACTCCTTCCAGCCAGCAGCCTTTCAGCCTCACAAACCTCCACCCATTTCTTAGTGAATCATAGCTGGAAGACCATTCCACATGTTTGATCACATTTTGTGCAAGTCAGGGATGTATTTTTACTTCTTTATTGCACTCTATAATCAACATTCTGAAATGACTGATTGTAGCTTTAAGCTCTGTTTGTATATATGTGGAAATAGAGATAGATGTATGGATAGATAGTGCCATTTTATTTTCAGATGTGGATGGGTTAGTTAGAAGACTAGCTAACTTTCTTGGCAGGAGCAGAATGGTGGAAAAAACTTTTTGGGTTTTTTGTGTGTGTGACCTGTAGAAGCTCGGTACACTTGCAGCACTTAAATATTCAACAGAGTAGCATTTCTTGGCATGCTTATCTATGCACTCAGTATTCCCCTAAATTCAGATGCAGTCAACTTGAGCATTGATCCTGCTCCCCGTGAAGTTTCTACAGGGAAGTCAGAGAACGACCACAGCGCGTTCCCCAGTGCTGGAGTAGACCAGTGCAGGGCAGCTGCCTGGTGGCAGAGGCAAGGAAGGGAACCAGCAGGTCAGAGTGCTTCTTTCTCACCTCTTGAATCTTTGTAGAGGACGTAAAAAGACCTTCTGCCTGCCTGGCTCTTCCCTGGAAGAGCAGCTTTCATTTGATCCACCTGAGTTAAAAATCACAGGGAACATGTTGTCAGTTCTTAACTAGGTGCATATGTTTGGGTTTTTTTTAGTTTGCACAGCCCCTCTGCAGTTTGGGCTTTCCAAGACCACTTACAAAAATATTTTTGGTAGTTATTTCAGCCTCTTCTGCTCAGTCTTACTCCATCACAACACACTGCTTGTTTTGAAGAGGGACACATTTTTCTTTGTTTTAGATCCCAAGAAACTTTTTGACACTGTGGGGTTGCATGGAGGTTGCACAAGGATTTCTCTGAGTTGAAGTACTTAGAGTTATGCTTGGGTTTTCTTAAGGAGAGGCTTTTCCTCTTGCTTTTAGTCTCTTTGCAAATGAATACTCCCAATGCAGTCTGAAATCCTGTTCCATATGTCCTAACCCTGAGTTCAGTTAATCTTTGACTTGCAGATGGTGATGTAAAAATATAGCCAGTTTTTCAGCTAGCTTTTCATTAGCACCATCTTTGTTGTTATTTTCAGTTCTTCTTTGACACTTCCTATAAACAGATTTTGCACTACGTGAATTTCTGCAATGCAGTGTGCTAGGCAGCACACAAATGAAGGTCTTTGTCCAGTTGCAGTTAGCCCATCAGTTGAGACCCTGACTGCTTTGTATAGATCCATGAAATTCATTCAGCTGCTAAGGTCTAAATTGAAGTTATTTCAGCAGTGGAGTGTGAACAAACAGTGGTTTATGGAAGAGAGATCTTTAAGTTCATGCATTGAGTACATGTACATCATATAATGTGACATCCTTTTTGTATAGCATCTTGATACTGTGAAATATATTGGAATGAGAATCAACACTGACATTGCTATGCAGAGAAATCTCAACAGGTGTATGATATGGGTCAAAAAATCTTATTACATACAGACTGAGAGTTTTGTTCTTCATCTGAAATTAAAGACGATGGTGGGATTAATTCTCTGTAGATGCAGTTCAGGAATTTCCTAATAATGTTGTTGTTTCTGTATCTATGTCAGATCAGCCCATGGTTTAGTAGCTGTAAGGATTAACCCAGTTTTACTTTCTTATAAGATTGCCTTTCAGCATTGCTGTATTTCTATTGCTACAGCTAGGGCCCTAAGCTTTTTCTTTTTCTTTCCTTTTTTTTTTTTTTGAGGAGGAAAAAGGCTTGGTTTGAAATACATTAGTTTCCAGAATAAAAAAGCCTTCTGATGCTGGGTTGCTGTTACCATTGTTTGCATTTTTTTTTTCTGGGTGACTGCTATACACTCATTATTTTTAACTTTCTGTGTACTTATAAACATTTCCCATAATTCCCAAAAGATGAAGGAGCTGTTTTGGCTTTTATCTGTCAGCAGCTTCTGCCAGTACTTTTATGTAAATCTTCCATATCTAAACAACTTGACTTCTTGAGCACAGTAATACACACTATCTTTTTCTTGCAGGAGTGAAGAGCTTATTCTTTTCCTCTAGATTGCTTGCCTGTGGACAGTTTGAGGGGCATTTGTTGGCATTTTTTCCCCCATTAGTTTCTCCACAGCAAAAAGGTTGCAAAACAAAGTATTCTTTCAGACTAAAACAACACACTGTCCTGAATTTTTATGTATTTTGATTATTGAGTAAAAAGATAATGTTTTAAAATATTCTCAAGCAGAGTTGTTATCACAAACTAGTGGTAACCTTGCATAACAGATAGCTTCATGGTACCAAAAAAAAAGGAAACAACAGTAAGGAATGGGGTCCTTTACAGGTGGGACAGGTCATTCTGGAGAGAGTTCCAGCATCCCCAGTGTCTCACAGTGAACATCCATCCAGCAGTCCTATCCAGTCAGTTACAAAGAGCAGATGCTGCTGAAGCACCATTACTAACCATCACCATGGTTATGAGGAACGGGAACAGAGGTTAGTAATCTTGGTAGTTTAGTGCCAAACTATTCAGACGAAAATACACGCCATTGCTTTTTAGGTAAAAACAGTTCCAGCATGGGAGCTTGCTCTATCTGTGAAGTTTTACCTGAAAAATCATTGAAATCATCTCAGCATGACTCTCTGCTGGCTTGCCAGAACCAAAATTTTCAAGTACCTCTTGAGATGGACCTCAACATTCCTTCCCTTAAAAGACAGGCAGCTGTCTTAATTTTTGAGTGCTTGACCTTGTGGTCTTGATGCTCTTTTCATGCAGGTTTTTTCATGTGTCTGTGTAGTATAGCAGGCATCAGACAGGGGGAGCTTTGCTGCTCGTTCCTTGTAGAGTGACTGTAGTAAAACACCATGTAAATGTATTAACTTACATATAGTCTCTTTAAAATAAATTATGTTTTTGCTAGAGTTTCACTGTTCCTTTTTTAAAAAAAAGTCTGGAGTGCAGAATTTAGTAGAATATCGTGGCTTTTATGTCCTTGGGAAAGATGAGGCAGAGTTTGTGGGAATGTAGCTGGCATCAATTCTAAGAGATTGCTTAGTTAATCATAAGACCAGTATGAGAGGTTTTGTTTGTAGAGAACTATCACAACTTTGTTCTGATTCTGATAAGGGCTTCTAGGTACTACTACTGCAATCTGGATGTTTAATTACAACAATAACCCTGAAGGTTGCACTGGGAACCTGATAAGTAGGTCACAAGATGCAGCTGCCAGTGGAACGTGCTGTTTGTCCTCACACCTGCGTTATCTACACTAGACTTGAATATAGTGTCATATATTTTCCTTCTTGATATCATGTCAAACCACTGCCAGAAGCTGGAATGGTAAATTTTTAATTGCTAGTTAGTATCTCTGAGGAGAATTGAGCAGAATTACTCAAATTCTTGCGGAGCTTAGCTCTTTTGTAGCCCTGGAGCAGCAATCTTGAAGGAGGAGGATGGAATGTAACAAGCCTCAGTTGATGGAAAAGGCAATGTTTTGCACTTCACTGGGTCCAGCTTCTTGGTTGACACTGTCCTGTCCCTCTCTTACTGACACCTCGGTTATCATCTGCTTGCTTGTTGGGATGCAATACCTTGGTACCCACACCACATTTTACCTCTCATCTGCTAGTATCTGTCTGACTAAAAACTGCTGGCAGAGAACCTGCAGACATCAACAAGACATGAAAAATAGGTGTTAGCTTATTAAAATACTTTATTTCTCTATCCTCAGACTCATGCTCTGAGGACTGTGCTGGCTTGTTCTGTTTAGGGACATTAACCTGCTCTTCCATTTAAACTGATGTTCTTAGGGACTCTAAGCACAGTGCTACCTGCTGTGCTCCTGCACATCATGCGGGGCTTGGGTTGATCCCTGAGAGTGAGGGGCAAGAGGGAATTCCGCATCAGTCTGCCACCCCTGAGAAAAGCCTCTAGCCATGCCCTGTGCTCCAGACCACGGGAAGGAGGTGAGACGCATCCTTCCTGGAGACCAGCAGTATGGAAGCCCTGGTGACAGCCTGCTTGGGGTTCAGCTCCAGTGATGTCTGTCCTGGGCCCCCCCTGTGCTCCCCAGCTTACTGAGTGCCCTCCTCTACTTACAAGCAGAAAGGCATCTTTTACTACATTCTTGCTTATTTCTTATTTTACTGTTTCTGCTTATTTTGCATCTCTTTGAAAGAACAATTGAATAAGCAGGTAGTTTTCCCATCTCTTCCTTGGGTTTTTGGGGGGTTTCTTTTGTAAAACAGTTTATGCATTATGTATGGCATTATAATGCAGTGTACTGCATGCCAGAATATTGCACTCAGTTAATATTTCTTTCATAAGCCTTGCAATTTTTTGTCAGAACAGGGCTTCTCATTTCTCTAATTATGTTAATACTAATTGTAAGTAGTTGCAGCCATTTCAAATCCTAAATTCAGTTCTAGTTTGAAAAGGAGTATTGCAAAAGCTTACCCATAGAGGGAAGCAGAATACTGTCTTTTCAACAGTCTTAACTACAGGCTGCTTTTTAAAGATTATCTGTGCTTCAGTTGAAGCCAACAAAGAACATCTGTTGTCTTATTTATAGCTCCTATTTCTAAGAAGTATATTCTGTAGCAGATGAGAAAAGTGCCTGACAGCTCATAATTCATAAAGTTACTGAGGTTTAATCTGATAGAATATTATGTACATAATTCCTTCCCAGTACAGACAGTATCACTTCCCTTTCAACAGATGATAGAAATAGGGCCTTATGAAATATTAAATTAATAAGTGTGAAACATGATTAGCAGCCACTATTAAAAGTATTAAACTATTATAAAGGCATATAGTACTCTACACTATGGTGCCTAGTGGTTTTATTTTTCTCCTTATTTGTGCAGCTAAACTTTCCTCAAGCCAGACACCATCGTCTTTTTTTTCTTTTTCTTTCTCTTTGCACTTTCATTTTGTTTTGTTTTAGAGGAATTCTTTGTTGATTAAGGCAGCGGCATTGTCACAAGCATTCATTTTTGTGTCAGACAAGGGTAAAGAGACCCCAGATTTCTTTCAGGAGAATTAGTACATTATAAAGTATTACTTTCTGTATCAAATCAAAGCTTTGTTCTGTCTCATTCTGCCGTCTGTTGATTATAGATTATTTTCTTGCACTAATCTGTATTTGCTTGGGCTTGTTTCCCCTCTGTTCCCATAGTCTCCCCTTATTCTCATCCCTGAGAGTGCAGCTGGTGCAACTTTATAATTGGGGGTGAGGAGAGGAATTAGTTCTGCCGGCCCCCCAGACTTCCCGCATAACCAGCATGCACATGGTATTTTACCAATAAGATCATTTCTTGCATATATGTGCTGATAACACTGGAAAGTATCTAGGCAAAGTATTTGACTTGTCTCAGTTACAGCATTGATTTATACAGGTAACAATGTCTTTTTTGACATATTATATGTAGCCAGGATAAAATGAAGTAACATTCAGTTTTTATTCCAACCCTCCTAGATTCAGTGGGTTTGACTATAAATGGCCCAATCATAATATACATGTATTTGTCCTCCTGGAAAAATGAGTACCTGGCCTTATTCTATTAAGTGCCACATATATTATAACAAGCTGTGTACATTTTTCTACTAAAGTCAGTTTGAAATGCCCTATTTCAAGTTTATAGGCATTGTTGTCCATACTTACCTCATGCAGAAGATTCTGGAAATGCTGGCTTTGTGTTTTGGGTGGTACACTGGGACTGACTGGAGTTCAGCAGGTCATGCTGGTTAGAACTCCTGCAGTCGTCATCCTTTGGAATAAGCCGCTTGGAAAAGTTCTTGTCACTCCGTATTACTGATGTAGGATCAGAACAGAAATATGGATGCTTAAAAAAGCTATCTGAAGTCCAGAAGCATATTAAAAGGGTACTGTTTATCCGTGAGGGTTAAACATTGTCATTGCAATGCCCTAGGATGGGTGTTCTGCTTTATTGAGGTGTTTCTCCATCAAAGATAAAGGAAAAAGAGGAGTGAGAGATGATATGATAAACCATTTTTTCAGTACAGATCTGTATTTCCTTCTGTGGCCAAAATCTTCAGCATACCTTTAACAGAGAACATCTGAATTAAGTTGTCACTTCGTCCTCTATTTCATTCCCAACATCTACTGACTGATGGAAGGAGTAGATTGTGCTGGCTGCATAGTATTGAAGGATTTTAGAATTGCGGTATCTCCATCCAGCTTCCCAGTTGTACTCCAGTCATGTAAGGTCAACAGCAGGCATCATTTCCCTATTCCTTTTCATACCTCTGAGGTCATTCATATTGCAATAATTCTTGACTCACAGACGTTACTCTGTCTCCATAAAAATGGGCTTCTTGTGAGCCCGAAGGCTGATAGTGTTGGTGGGCCAGACTATTCATTTTTCTAGTGCTGGGATAGTCTTCACCTCTCTTCATTTCTCCCGGATCTGGTCTCCTTCGGCTGCCAAGGCTTCTGTGGTATTCTGAGTCTGCAGTCTGCCTGATTGACGACATCTGATAAAAATAAAAGAAGTAATAGTAGACAGACTTATTAAGCCACTTGTAACGATGTGTCAAATTCACTGAAGCTTAAATCTCTTTCATATTTTTCCATGAATAGCGTTGTCTTTTAAAATCTTTCTAATGAAACCAGTACTGGAGAAAGTGGTTGGGCCCTGAACAGCTCTTCCTCCTGCCATTTTCAGTGATGCTTTCAGCCTTCAGGAGAATTTAACTATAGCCAAACTACATCATCTCAGGTCAGTAGGGTCTAAGGAGAGGTATTTTTCTCTTCCAACAGTTGCAGCTGAATTTACTATCTATTGCAGTCCACGGTTTATCTGAGACAAAGAGCGACATCAACTTCTTTGTCTTTGCTCTCACCTTCTTGTCTTTCATCCTTGCTCAGTGAAAACATTTTGCTAATAGCAGTTGGGCAGTTCTGAACACTCTATCTGCCTGTTCTTTTGGTAAATGACATTAGGCTCTCTGAAATTACAAATGCCAAGACAAGGTTATGGTCCTCAAATGTCAGAGTGAATTTCTCTCTGGTATTTGTTTGTAATACCATACTCATATTATTCTGTCCTACTCTGGCATTGAACCGAAAGCACAGATCTCTGTGGAAACTTAGAATCATAGAATCATTTTGGTTGGAAGAGGCCTTTAAGATCAAGTCCAACCATTTAACCTAGCACTGCCAAGTTACCACTAAATCTTGTCCCTCAGCACTACTTCTACCCTTTTTTAAATACCTCCAGGGATGGCAACTCAACCACTTCCCTGGGCAGCCTGTTCCGATGCTTGACAACCCTTTCAGTTAAGAAATTTTTCCTTATATCCAATCTAAACCCCCCGTGGCACAACTTGAGGCCATTTCCTTTTGTCCTGTTGCTTGCTTCCTAAGTTGCTCTGTAGGGTTTAGGTTTTTTTTTTAATCTTTCATACTGTTCTCCTGAAAGTTTCTGCAGGAACTTGCTGCGTCTTAAGACTATAAAGAAACATATAATGGACCATGAAATGTCCTTTCACTAAAAGTTAGGAGTTCTCTGTCAGTAAGAGTCGTTTCATTGTCTGATGGGTTGTGAGGCTGGTGGCCTTTTCTTCCCCAGCTGATGAAAGCAGGTGCTGAGGGGGCCATGATGACTGAGGCTCTGCATCTGGACCAGCTGCCACTTGCAAGGCCATGAGAAGCATCGGGCTGTGCCCTCACCCATGCGGAGGTATCTCTTGGGGCCTTCCAGTGTTACAGGATCTGAACTCGTGTTTCCGCAGGCATGGCTTTCAGCGTGTTCTCAGTGCAGTCTCCTGAAGCACTGCTGCCTGTGGTCTGGGAGTCGCGAGCAATCAGCACACAGGAGTACACGGGACTGCTTCAAGTCATACCACTGCCTTAAAGGCTGTGCAGGAATGCCAAACCGCTCTCGTTTCCAATGCGTCTTCACTTGAATTTGACATCGTATACTGACAAGTTATTAAATTCAGCCATTATGGGTTCTTATTGAAATTCAGATTCTGTTTCAAGGAAGACGGGTGATAATTGTGGAATATTTTTTTAATTCTGTTTCCCTTACCTAGTAGAGTACATAACTGCTGAAATAACAGCATTTTGGTCAAGAAAGCAAGCTCCCACATTTCTCAGAGTTTTCAATAGCAAGCATGGGTGTGGAAAACTCTCCATTGTCCACAACTTGTCATACATTATACCACTGATGGTATAATGCCACTGGCAAAAGTATTTTCGGTGCTCGATCAGCCATTGTTTCTTTGTGGTTTTCTGGCTAATCTTGTTGGAGACATTATCACAACTTGCTTGACAATGACCCTTACCTTTGCATTTCTTCTTCTACGTTAATTAATATGCTTATGTTTATTATAGTTAATTTCAGTGCTGGTCAAACTGTTCACATTTGGACATATTGTATAACTTTCAAACATGGACATGTGTAAATCTATGACTGCATAATTCACTATGTTAGGGGATACAGTTGCGGGCATAAAGGGTATATCTGCATTTACATAAGCCAGTTATGATAATCTTCAGACCTGAGCTCTCAAATATTATACTTTTATGTAGAGCTATGTTGTCATCAAATGCAATATGTATGCACAAACTTAAATGCCATTTCTGAAAAGAGAGGAACATGCATGGAGTAGTCTTGACTCAAAGCTAAATTCAAGTAATGTTAGTATATAGTTCCTATAAAATATTTAGAAATTTAACTCCTTTCTGTGGTGTGTATTGTTACATTTTAAGTTGTATTCTTTTTTTATATATTCATTTTCATTCTTCTTCTAGCAGTAATGAAAGATTTGGCTCAGAAGCATCTGAAGCCAAATTCCATCTTTAAATTTCCACTTGTCGTTGCCAGGTACTAACTCTAAAGTATCTCTTTTTACTGAGAACCTTTCCAAAAGGTGCAGCTGTGTGCTGGTTTCATCTTGCACTTTGTAGCTGTGTTGGCAACCCTTGAACGTAAGGTATGCTCTCATCTCCCACACGTTGCCATTGCCTTAGAGCTGTTCAGGCCTGTCTGTATCAGGGAGAGGGAAGAGTTCACAGATTGGAGCAAACCCTGGCTTGTGGATCATCTCATTGGTTCTCGCTGTGGCAAGGTAAAAATAGAGCTAGTGGAAAATCCAGCTTTTATCATGTGTCATCAGGAGCTTCCTTACTATCAGGAGACCCGCTACCAGACTTGTGACTAGAAAGAAGACATGACAACTGTATGACAGCTTTCAGAACCTTAATATTTTGGAAACCGTGGAATTTAAAAAAAAAAATTTACAGGAATTCAGGGGAAACATGATTGCTTTAAGTGAAAAACTGATACTGGATTGTAACAAAGGGATCTATAAAGTTGCTCAGATTCTTAAGAGTGGATTTGGTTCTGCAAATCTCTGTGCTGTGCTACAGCACGCTTCAAAGCGAAAGATACTTTTGAAATCAGGTACTAAACGGAGGTTGCATGTGAGCTTTTGTGCATTTTGCTTTTACTAAAACTAACCTATCTAAAAAGTTTTACTTTCCCTCTGTAGGTCTTAATATGCATGCTGAATTTTCTTCTGGAAAACCTACTCTAAAATCAGGACTTTAAGGATAACTTGTGTTCTGGCTCTGGGAGTCAAATTTTTTTTCTAAACTTAGGTGCAGTTTTCTTCAGTTTAGCCTCTGCCATTTCCTCACAGCATTTTGAAATTGAAGGCCAGTGTTTCCAAATTGGGCAGTCTTCTGTGTAAATGTTATAAACTGGGTTTGGTTCTATAAGTACTGTTAAGTCTTTTTTTTCTGACCGATGTGTGTTTCGTAACACCTTTTGCCCTTAAATGAATATAATTTTCTATTTTGTGCAAAAGTTGGGAAGTTTAAAGTGCAAGTCAGTATGATGCTATTAGTTAATTATGTCAGAGATGGCGCAATGAGTAGGAAATTCTAGGACAGGTGGGACGTTAAGTAATTTTAATTTATTAATGCCATCTCCTACACGCTGGTGAAGTGAATGTTTTTTTTCAATGTTGCTGAGCACTATAGCTGTATGACTTAGATGTATTCTTTTATCATTCCTGCTTTGAAGGTAACTGCAGGTTTTGTACCTGCCATTGTGTGTATGTGTTTGTTTGAGTCTTTGTTCTGTAAAGCGTATACTCACCAGTGTGTGTGTAGTATTAAAAAAGGGGTGACTATCCCAAGTTTTCAGTCAAATACACAAATATTTTACAATTTATGTACTTATGGAATAGATTGTCATTATTTTAAAGGCTCTCTTCATATCTAAAAGTTCAGCAATGTCTTTGATAGATAGAAATTTCCAGTTTTGGAGAAAAGGAATGGGATATAGGAAGGAATAGACATCAGAAATCCTCTGAACTCCTGCAATTTTAATATTTTTCCAATTGCACATTTTAGGGTAGCATAGGAGTGTTGGAAATCTTTCCTTTTAACCAACATGTCATTTGCTTTACATACATTTCTGTAGACATATTATAGATTTTGCATAAACATAAAGGTAAATGCATAGCTTCCAAAAGCCTTTCACTTTCACTAAGAATGTTATTGATCTAAGAATAGTGTACAACAAAGAGATTCAGTAACAGATGATGATGCAAACGTAGTTTATAAGCTAAGATCCTGCTTAAAGTGTAGATGAAAAGCATGGAGCATCACATAGGTTAAGAGGCACTCTCTGTTTAGGTAATCTGGGTAAGGTCTACATCCACCCCATTCCTTAAATCTAGTGGGAAATTAAATTATTTTTCTAAATACACCTTGTTTATAGGTATTTGGACTGTATCTTGTCATAATTTCAATGATTTGGTTAATGTGAGAAAGCATAGTTCTCTCTGCTGCTCAGTAGCCTGTACGGACCATCCCTGAACTGCCAAGCTGTCACCTGAAATGTTTCAAATGTCTCTCAAGTTTGACTTCCATCCTCTATTTCTCCTTCTTCGTCTCTCCTTTCTTTCCTCAGTTTCAGTTTAGACTGATGACTCTTGCTGCATGCTGCCTCCAGCTGGAATTACGAGATGAGCATCTTTGTTCAGAGATGATACAATTTCATTGCTGTTATGCAAGGAGGAGAAAAGTACTCAATGTAACTAGCTACCTAAGGGAGCAGAAAGTTACTTTCCTTATTAAAAATGTGTAAACTCCACTCTTAAAACCTGTTCTTCCTTTGCTACCGTGTAAGGGATGCATTTTATGCCCTTAGCATCCTGTGAGTCTATTAGTATCTCATAATTTGAGTATTTTCGTAGCATACCCTTTGATATCACAGAATCACATATGACCCTGAGCTGATCTTTCATTTATTCTTTCAATAAATTTGCCCTCATCATAAGATAGATTTGTAATGTGGGGTCAAAAGGAACTATTTGATCTGAATATTACAAATCAAGTGGTCTGTATTTCAGCATTCCTCAGCAGAGGCTGCCGCGTCTTCTATTTGCGCCCAACTTGTGTTTGATAAAGCAGATATGATGTTAAGCTAAAAGAGATGTTCCAGGTGAAACCTGAAAGTGGTTTGAAGATGTAAAGAGATGAAAAGTCCATTCCTTCCCTGAATAGCTTGTTCTGTGTTAATAACCATATGTGGAGATCTGCTGGTCAGCTACATCTATGTAATGTGCTTTCTTTAAGTTTAGCTTTTAATCACAGTGTTATACTAAGTCAACTATCTGACAAAACTTTAGAGTTTACTATGTCTACTCATTTGTATTTTTCAGCTAACTAAGGTGCCACCAAGGAAGGAAGTAGTGTGGTTTTTAACAGAACCTATCATCTAAAAGCTATGCAGACAATCCTTAGTTATAGTGCTGTCTTTTATTGCTTTATTGTATGAGTCTAGTATCACACTTTCCTTTATTTTGCCCAGGACTGATAAGGTAACTAGTGTGCAGTCATCTTACTTGTCCTTTCAGAGTGAGAATCAGGCATTAGAACTCTTTTGATCCCCAGGAATTGCTCTGATTTTCCACAAGTCATTAAAAAGTAACATAAGCAGGCCAGAGATCTGCTTAGGCAACTCTTTTGGGACTTCTGAATGCTCATTTTCTGGGCCTCCTAAGTTAAACTGTTATGACTAACAGATGTTTTTCTAATGTCCTTCTTAGTTATGAATGGACTGGAAACTATTCCATCATTATCATACCATCATTCTGCTTCTTTTTGCAAGGGACATGTCTCAGTGTCCCAGTATGCTCCCACTTCCATTACTAGTTTGTAAATAATTATTATTTATTGTCTTTCATTTCTCTCCTCAGTTTTCTGCATTTCCAAACTTCTTCTGTACCTTCCTTGCTGTCTCACCACTTTTAACTTGTTTGCATTTTCAGAAATTAATATAAATGTTGCTTCCAAAATAGGGTGAATTCTCAGCCAAAATTGTCTGCTTTCTCTTTCTTAGTGGTGGTATATAGAAGTTTTTGTCTAAGTTTTTCATTTAAAAATCTCTATTCATATTTTGCTGTTGTGTTCTTTTTCTTTTTTCTCCTTCTACTTAGTTATCCTCATAATTTTGTTCAGTTTCTAGAAATACAGTGTGTCCATGCACATGCATGTGTGTATACACATGCACACAGGTATATATGTGAATGTGTGTTTAAGAATTGCTCTCTATTTGTCCATGGTGAGTTTAATCAGGCAGAGATCGCCATCGCTTAGGCAACTGGCAACTTTTACTTCAGTGGTTAAGCTTTGTTTATCAATCATAATCCATCAAATTATGCCAGATGTTTCTGGCAGTGGTTTAATGATATCTTTATGTAAACGTCCTTGCTTTCCAAGAGTTAAACACGACTGCTCTAAAACTTTTGAATTACTCTTTTGGCAAAAGTAGTGCGTTTAGAGATAGATCATCCCTCACATCACAGAGCCAGAACATTCCTTTATACAGTATGTTCTCTCCATGAATAAACTGGATTGCGTGAAAACTGATTTTGTATAAAATCCATATGCATGTTAGTTTGAATCTGCAAAATGTCCCTCTCTGATTATACCACTATTTATTCTTAACCAGTCATTGTAGAAAAGAAAATTCTTGCTTCAAGAAAAATATACTGCTAATAGTATTATGCTTGAAAATTGCAAGCAAACAGAAGTTATTGAACTTTTGTATGAGTGTGAAATACTTGTTTCTACTGCTGTTTCAGTCCTTTGTAAGTCAGTTTTACCCAGGGGATCAGCAGCTCCAGATGGTGGTGTGTTTAGCTCCCTCATCTGGTACAAGCTGGATGTAAATGTTTCAGACCAAAAATTTTTTTTTCTTCTTTGCATTGTATTTCTGCCCATCCATAGACTGCAAACTTTTATTGTGCTTTCCTAGGCAATATGGAGAGTGATTCTAGGACTGACTGAGGTCCCTAAAAGAAAATGCTATAAAAATGCAATTGTCATCATTTTTATTCTGCTTTCTCATTACTTGTGGAGTTTTCTCATTTATGCCTGACAAGTGGATGTTTGTTCTGTACTTAAAAATTAACTGCTTGCATTATGTGTCATGATTTTCATAAACAGAAATTACATTCACCTGTAGCTTAGCTTATTTTTCTTCTTTTTCTTTTACAGCTTTTTCACTTCCAGATCTTACGGAGCAGTTTTCACCTCCTGATGTTGCTCCACCAATTCTTATCAAGATAGTGGAGACAATTGAAAAGAAAGGTAGGCTGAAGAACGATCTGCTGAGGTTTTTGTTACTTACGTGAGCCAAGACTGCAGAATCAGATCCAGAGCTGGCGTCTCCCCTTTCTAGAGCTGCTAGTGCATCACATTACTTAACAGATATGAAATAATCTCATTTAAGGTTTGTTGCATTGGTTTCCACTCAGTAGAGGCTGCTTGGACTGTAGCTTACCTCAAATTACATTTAATAACTCAACTAATATAAGTGTTATTGAAAGCAAAGGAGAAGAGTTTGGTATTGCTTTGTTGTTTCTAACCAATAAACACCTTAAGTTGATTATGGAAACGCCATCATAACATTGAATTGGATACACAGTCAAACAAGTAATGTTTTGCCCAAAGCTGGAAGAAAAAAAGAGAATTAAATATGAAAAAGTTACAAGAACTGTTTTTATGCTTCAGGAGCCAATTCTTTATTGCTGCTGTATGCTGAGCCAGCCAGTGTTATTTTTATGGCTTTTTGCACTCCTGCTTTCCTGTGTTGATGTCTGTCCATCCTTTTGAGGCTTTCCCCTTTCTTCTACTATGTCTTGCCTCCTTTGCTCAATTTTTTTCCTCCTGGCTTCTCCTCTGATGTCACCATCATAGTCCTGGTAAGGTAAGGAACAGCTCAGTGGGTCCTGCTCATTCAGTGGCTTTACAGCCTGGGAGCAAAAGGAAAAGTGGTATTCTTATCAGACTCAGGCTTCTGTCCTTGGGGACATAGGTTCTCACATACTGCTATGACTCTTTAAGAGAGCAGAAGCCTTTCCTGAATTAGCAGGAGTTTGCTAATATCAATGAGAAGGGCCAGGATTTAGTATTCCATAAGCAACTACTGCTTCCAGGAAACACCACTGTTGCTGTCAAATTGTTGGTGCTCTGCGTCCCTGGGTGTGGTCTCTTTCCTTGTGTCTCTATTTTCACTGAAGTAGGGAAGTTGTAAACAGTATCTTTCACATGAAAACACTGTATTGGTGTCTTTTATTCCGGTGGATTATCAGATATATTATGTGACGTATACAGACATTTTCTCTCACACCGGTGATGTGACACTCACCTTACATACACTGTGAGGTTTGGGGCTCTACGGATAGTCAAAAGGTGACCTAAGGGTTACCTGTCCCATAGAATGGGCTCTCTGTCTCTGCTGACTGCATAGTGTGCCAGAAGTTAGACACACTTGTAACTTAGAAGTCTTCGTTAAATCTTTAAAGCTAATTAGGATGTGTCAGAACTTTTGTCGTGTCCCTGTCCCATTCCTGTGAAAGACATGGTGTTTCCAGCTATCATGCAGAACGTAAAGCAAGATCCAGCTCCCATGTTGATCCTGCAAGGTGTTTTCTTCCCTGGGGTATGTGAATCTGTTTCCTAGTCCTGGCTTTCTACAGTCAGCCCATGGAGAGTTGTACAGAATATGTGGGACTGCTGGCATCTCTGATCTTCCTTGGCCAGCTCTTTCTGCAGACACAGCAGTTTGCATGTACAAAGAGGTGTCTTACAGCCTTAAAAAGCAATCGCATTCCATAGTGTGGTAGGTGGATGGTGCTGGGAGAATGTTGCTAATTTATACTGTAAGTACTTATTTGAAGAAAACAGAAGTATGTTGTGTCATGGAAACAGTCACTAGAATATTAATGTATCCCATCAATTTTGTTTTGAAGGTCTGGAGTGCTCAACTTTGTATGGAACACAAGGCTCAAGCAGCTCAGCAGAATTAAGACAAATTCTTGAATGTGGTAAGTACAGGTCTCTTCCTTAAAGCGCTAGTCAGATTTTTTGGACAAGCTGCTCCTCTTTTCTTTGCTCCCCTACTCAGCTTGTATATATGTGCTGGTCTGAATAATACAATACTAAAAAGACAAATATAAGTTTAAAAGTTTTCTAACTTTTACACTTAATATAAAACGTATTTGTCACTTTCACAGGTTGTCTTTTTTTCGTGGCTGCACTGTGTGTTTTTTCCCAAGAATAATTATTTTAATCATATCTTGGTCACTTGCTTGTTTAAGGACTGAGAGTCAAGCTGTACAGAGAATAACAAGGTGTTTTGTTCAGAAGCAAGATAAAGATAAGCTATTTCAGTAAGGCTGCAGGTTATTGTTTTGTAAACAAATGGCCATTTGTTTACATACAGTTCTCTGTGTGCGTTTTTTTGGTCTAGTAGGTAGGGAGGCGATAGTTGCACTTTCCCTGCCTGGTACAGAGATGATGCTGGAAGGGAAAGAGAGAATTGAATTAATGTTGCTGCAGTAAGCTGGGTTCTCAGGTTTTGGACAGTAAAATGCATCTACACCACTAACACCACATACCCATTCAAGTTTCCTGAAATGTATTTCCTTCTCTTTTTGGTGATCTTTATTTCTACTTCAGGCCAGAATATACTGGCATGGCAACACTCAGTTGCAGTATGAGAAGTCAGGAGCTATTGTAGGAGGAGTGCTTGATGATGCCTTGCCAGCTGGGGTGCAATGTGGGGTGTGAGCTGCCACTTACATTAAAAAGGACAAAACTAGAAGGGCTAGAAAATGAAACTCGTTACATGCCATGTGGCCAAAGGGACAAAGGGAGCAATCTGCAAATTAACTCTCTTCATTTTTAGTAATTGCAAATATTAACAAAATGAACAAGAGACGATGCTATTTGTTGTCTGTTCCTTCAAATCAAAAGAGCATCCTGTCCTCTGCTGATTGTGGTGGGAGTGAAGAAGTATATGAGTACAAACAGGGAGAGGAGATATGCACGTGGTGCGAGCAGCCTAAGCTGTATTTTTAGTATTGTAATTATATTTTTCAGGCCAGATAAATACAGATTTTCAATGGCACCAATATGAATGTATCTCTTAATTTATCTGAATCCCTTTTTAAGTTCTAAACTGAGGTGCACTTTTATGAAAGGTTCATCTGTCTCCTGAGATCAAGAATTTGTGGTTTACATGTATTTTTATTTAAAATGTAATGGGGTTTGAGAAAAGAAAACAGGACTTTACCCTTTAGTAGCAGTATATCTTTCTGAGTTCTCTTTAAGATAGGATCAAAATCTTCCAGGACAGAGCTGGTGCAGTGGGTATCCAGATACACAGATACAGACAGATCTCATCTCTGCCTACGCTTTTTGAATTAGCACAGTGCTAATTCAGAGAGCAAAGTCAGCTTTGGTCTCAAAGTTGTGAACTGCATTAGTGTGCTCTTCTGCTTAGGGTTAAAATGCTCTCCATATTAATTGGATAACTGCCTGTTAGCTTCAACACAGTGCTATCTAGTTCCAAAATCAAAGCCGACTTGCATCTGGCGAGCTCAGCAGATGGAATAGTTCAGGTCTGTTTATGACATTACACCCAAAGAGTTGCAGAGTACCACAAGTT
The DNA here is from genome assembly GCA_008711295.1 of Anarhynchus alexandrinus. Classification (NCBI taxonomy): domain Eukaryota; kingdom Metazoa; phylum Chordata; class Aves; order Charadriiformes; family Charadriidae; genus Anarhynchus; species Anarhynchus alexandrinus. Next base: position 5,941,037 of record VUYV01000017.1, on the reverse strand, counting down.
TATTCTTACTCATGTATTCATTATCATACTTTGGGGTATACTTCAGTGAACGGGTCAACACTGAAAGAACCAGGATTTAACTTGGCTGATGAAATAAAAAACATCCTGTGAGCAACAAAACTAATGAAAACTATTTCTTGTGAATTTTTGGTTGGATTCTCTGCACATAATTGCTCTTGTAGAATTCATACCTACACTGCAAGTTTTTATCATCTGAGCATTCATAATGTCTTTTTTCTCATGCAAATTCTTTGGTGTCTGATAAGAACTGAGCTCATACTGCAAGCTTTCCTTTGGGGAAAACAGAAAGGAGGAGGAGGAGCACTAAGCTTCTCACTACTCCCTCTTGGCTGCCTTTTTTTACAGTACATGTAGACATACAATATACCTGATTCCACTAACTCCTTGTTGACTTTGATTTAAACTGGCCAAATAAGTTCAGGAGTTATTTTACTGGGGACTTGGCTAGCCTAGAAAGTTGGTCAGTATTAATACCTCTAAATTCTTGTACCAAATATGTATCTTTCTGTAAACATTTAGGACTTTACTGCACAGTGGTTTATGTTTTAAGATGAAGCCTAATCTTGCTTGCACTAAGTAAGCATTTCTGTATTTTCCTATTTTTATTTTGGCTACTGCTATTCCTTGCTCCAATGCTAATAGTCACTCCCAAACACTCCCAAACCTTAGCCCAAGTCATAACTACCCTGGAAGGATATCAGGTTTTACAAGATAAATCCTAACAGCTGCATAAAACACCAACCACCCAGTTCTGCACGTGCATATTTGTTTCGACTTACTCACATAAATATTTACAGACCTGGAGCCCCAACTTGTTAATCAAACTTCCAGTCATAACAGGAGTAGCTACCAGTAGAGAAGCTGCATTTACCCAAGCACTGAAATTAATAATTACTTCTTACACAAAATATTTACAGTTAAAACAGAGACCTGTTAAAAATATTGTGATGTTCCATAACATTGCCAATGTGCAGCAAGTCACTACCGTTATTCAGAGTTCAGCCATGCACTGTATATGACAGCAGGCCACACACAGCTGTGAAAGCCGTTTGATTCATCAGATGCCAAAGACCTGGGCATGGTGTTGAGCACTGTATGTTCTTCATCTCAAAGGTGTTTCTTGGTGTCTTACATCCTTTCTTACGAGTTGTTCCCCATAAACCAGATATAAATTAGCAGTAATATATAAATCCCTAATATCATGAGCCTGTATATTTATTCCAGTTTCTAATATCTAAAAAGTACTTTGCTCTTTCCCTTAGATGCCTCTTCGTTGGATTTAGAGACATTTGATGTGCATACTTTGTCAGATGCTCTCAAGAGGTACCTCCTGGACCTGCCAAATCCCATCATTCCAGCAGCTGTTTACAGTGACATGATTTCTGTAGCTCAAGGTACGATGATCACGTTGTTTCAAATGTCAGACAAAAAAGCTTTTATTAGGATTCTGAATATCTGGTGATCCAACTGTCACCCATGGCACAGGGAAGATTCTGCGCAACCTGGCAGCTTCGCAGAAAACATATATACCTTCACTACTTTTGATGAAAGCTGTTTCAATTCAGCTCTAGACATGCATTATTTAGTTACCAATTTAGGTAGACGTAATGCAAAATATAAGGGATGACACAGTTCTCTTCATTTTAGTATGTAGAATGACTATAGAAAAACTGGGAGGAAAAATCGAGGACTTATCTGTATGCAGAAAGCTAATCTTTAACTTTTTATCAGTGCTGACAAAGTAGATGTATTGGAGGTCATGGTGTTCTGCAGTACATTGGGAGGTGCAGATTATGAAGTGAGAAATACACGCATGTAAGATTCGTCACCTACAGTGGTCATTTCAAAAAAGTACAGCTTACAGGCTTTCAGCGTGTGGGCTAAGTATTCTGTTATACATCTCAGGACAAGATATTGTTACTGGTAACCTTCAAAGTTAGAACAGCATCTGTGAGACTTATCTAGTGCATCTCAGAATTACCCAATCGTGTGACACTAAACACAAGACAGACTTCTACCAGTACACTCTGAACACATTGTGGTTTTTACCAAAATGCGTACTTCCGTTCAACTTTTAAATACTTGTTCTTTGCTCTTCCCTAAGCATTTCACTTTTTTCAAAAGAAGAAAGAAGTCATAAGGCACTAATGAAGTACAGGATTTTTATTTTTTTTCTGTAAAATTGATGATTCCAAAGGAGTAATATATAGTTTCATTTTACTTGTTCCTGTGCTGATGTTTGCTTGCAGAAGTGCAGAGCTCAGAGGAATATGCTCAGTTGCTGAAGAAACTCATCAGATCTCCAAATATACCTCCCCAGTATTGCCTCACACTCCAGTATTTGCTCAAACATTTCCTCAGAGTTTGTCAAGCTTCCAGCAAAAATCTCCTGAATGCAAGGTCTCTGGCTGAAATTTTCAGCCCTCTGCTTTTCAAATTCCAGATAGCAAGGTACGTGGGTCATCTTTATTATATTTTGTACTGTAGATATGGGTTAGTTACATAAAAAAGTAAGTTTAATGAATTCACTTCCTGACTTTACTTCTAATGTGGAGGGCATTGTTGTAAATTTTTCCAGTGGTTTTTGAGTAATTCTTTTGCATTTTTCCTAGTTCTTACTGCCTAATCCATCTCTTGCAGCTCTGATAATACTGAACACCACATAAAAATCCTAGAGGTTTTAATCTCAAGTGAATGGAACGAGAGACAGCCTGTACCAGGTAAAAAATATTTTTAATTTTTAAAATTATATACCATTCTTTTCTTAAATATTAAAGTTCAACTTAAGTACAGTAAATGCTCATTGTTTTTCTTTTTTAATCAAGCTTAATGCAAAAATGCATAATTGCAGAACTAAGTAGAAGTTTTTCATGTGTTCTATAGTGGTGTGCAACGTTTGTTTCATACAGAATTGTCTTTTTCGTTAAAGTCCTTTTTGTATCCATAGTTTATACAGCCTTAGAACTTTCATTTATTTTTCAGCAAACAGTGAATAGGAGTTTGTGAATTTCTAAGACCTGTAAACCAATAGAATGCATATCATATAGTGATGGTGGTGGGGAGGTTAATTCTGGAGATTTTATTTAACTTTACTCCCAGGCAAATTTTGTTAGAAGTACAATACCTCATAGAGGTCATTGGAAGAAAGTAAGGTTTCCCCCTTTATTTACATATATCTATTTTTTAATCCAGAGACTCAAAAGATTTATTTATCAATATCAATAAAAAATGCAGAAATTATTAAAACCCCTTCAGGAAAGTCAGATTACATTTGTGTTGATTCTGAGTTAGAATCTAATTTAGTCAACAAACAGTAAAACCCACCTCTAATTTATGCAAAAATCCCCAGTTTTAAATCAGATATTTGGTAGGAACAAGGCAGAGTTGCTAACTATGTGCAAAAGAAATTATTAACGCAGAGGGACTTCAGATGTTAGCTTAAAGTAATTCTTTTACACCTCATTCCTGCCTCTGTATTCGAAGTACAAGGTAAAGTTCATGGCAGTAGGATTTGTAGGGCTGCTTAAGATTTGAAGAGCTAGAACACAACAGCAGAAAAACGGGAGCAGAAAAATGCCTTATTTCTCATATTTCAGGTAGGCGCATTGTATAATCCTCTTCATCAACTAATGAAGATTAATTTAAAATGGCTAACATTTTTGTCCCTACTGCTTTGATTGGAAGGCTTTTCCAACCTTGCCAGCTCAATTAGTTAGGAACCTTTCCCTAATATTTAGTGTACATCTATTTTCAGCTGGTTTATACCTACTTGGTTTTGTTCAATTTTGTCAAAATAGTTAAGCAAATACTTCCAGAACCACTGTGTATTTTTCTTTCTAATACTTCATAACAGCCACGAGAGTCCAAAATCTTAATGACTATTTGTCCTATTGTACTAAGAATCAGCAAATAACTGCTAATTGTTAAAGAATTATTTTCTTTACCATCTATTATAAGCCTTAAAAAGCAAAATACATTAGTGAACCCTCTATTACTCTGAAGTGTTTGCTAATAGCATTTTTTAAAATTAAATGTTTGCAAATGCTTTAAATTATGTAACTTTATATGGTTGCAGGCACTGATTTGGAGGTTACAAAGGTAGGGCCAGCAGTGAGAGTTTCTTAAGTTGCACTTAAGAGATCACTTGCTTGTGTATTGTCCTGAGTTGCTTCATGTGAGAAAAGTATAAAAGTGAAAGGTGTTGATGTTAGAACTACTAATGAAGACAAGGAGTCTAGTCATCTTGAGAGTATCATTAGGCCGCTTGAAGAAATGTGGCTTTATCCATCAGATTTGTAGGGCTTGACACAACATTAATAATTATAATCAAACATCTGCTTGTTCTTAATATTGCTTCTGCATTAGTTAATATTTCATAATGCAACAGTTTTATTTTGAGGGTCTCCTCCTGGGATTTTTTCATATGATCTGTTACAAAAATAAAACTCCTTCCCTGTGCATTGCAAGGCCCATCCTGGGCAGTGGAATGTTTTTTAGTAGAACATTTGCACATCTATTAATAAGCTGGAAAAAAACTCAGATACCAGTTTTCAAGCTTTGGAGTCTATGGTTAGCTAGCTTCTGCTCTTAGGCCTGTAAAGCGCTTGAATAATTTTCAAAAGTGGAGTCTTAATAGAATGTTATGTAAGTTTACAGGATTAGGACACAAGACTGTTTTCCACACCAAAATCATTCAGTGACCTGATCATCTGAAGTGCTTTGTTTTTATAGTTCTCATAAAAGACTCCAAGATGTATTTTTTCAGAATCATCATCTTCAAGATTGTTGCTTGTAGTAGCTTGAGTTTCCATAAAAATTGTTTAGAGATATTGTAATAAAAGGAAGATTCCTAGAAAAGATAACTTATTTGTCATGTAAGTGTTCTGAGAATGACAATCTAGAATAGAATTTTGAAAGTGCAGAAGTTAAGAGGTTTTAAGTAGAAAGAGTCTTACTTGTTGAAAATAATGTAATGACAACTCAGCGGTAATAGGGCAGCCAATGCTGCCAGGTTTCTTCTGTTTTTCACAAGCTGGAGTGATAGCTTCTTCCTTTCTTTTTTCTTTCTGTTATTCTCAGGCCTGGATGAAAACACTCTGTCTAAAATGAGCTGTGCATGAGGTTTTAGTGGTATCTTACGCAGTACGTCGATACATTAAATGCAGTGTTGGAGATAAATGATCTGAATAGGGAGGAGATCTTTGCACAACTGTGGGGCTTTTTCTTATTGCATAACCCACTAATTATCCTTCATGCCCCAAAGCAACAGAAAGTATGCAATTGGACCTTATATCTTAATATATCTTAAAATTAGTATCTTAAATTGGGCAACTTTAATTGGACATCTTAAAGCTGAAGTGATGCTTTGCACACCGTCACACAAAAACAGGTTACTCCTAGGCCATTACTTGATTTTTTTGTCACAGAACAACTCTGGACTGATTTTTAATATTTTTTTTTCTCTGTCAGTGTTCAACAGCAAACTATGCATTTTAGTTTGTGAATTAGAATAATGCTTAGCCGGCCACAAAAGCTGAAGCACTAAAGTTAAAATACCTGTTGTGCCTATGTGTGTAGTAGGTGAAGACAAAGTAATGTTGCAGGAGAAGTAAGATTAGAGAAATGGTTGGTGTTTTGAATAATTGGTAACCAAATCCATTTTCTGATTCCTGTCTCATTCTTTGAGTTTATCAATAGGTGAGCCAAAAGATGGTGTTAGTGGGCAAGCAGGTGATTTAGCATCCTATTTTAACACCCCTAATTTTAACACATTACAGTCAGAAATGAAGTGCATGTCTCTTAATATGCTATTCAAAACAGTAGTATTAGAGGAAAATATCTTAATTGTGACAGATTATAGCTGACAGTGCTGCTTATGTCTCACAGTCTCATGCATCGTACAGAGGTGTGAAGGCGTGTGTGCTTTTAGAGGTAAATATTGAAAACTAGGCTATATTTGTAGGCATAGAAGACTGGGTGTTTTTTCCAGTTCATTTTCAAGGATCGTAAAAGCTCCTGGCTTTCCCACCTGGAGGATGCCAGCCCTGGATGCAGGTCCCAGAGCCATCCATTGGGCCCGGTGGGTGCTCGGGGCAGCGTTGTCGGTTTGCAGCTGGTAGCCATGAAGACAGGTCGTGCAGAGGAAAGTGGGGTGATGGGAGAATTGATGGGAGAGTTGATTTCTGGGGGGAACGCAAGGAGACGGGGGTCCTCTCAGGGCCGGGGGGTGTTCAGGAGCGTGGAGTGTCTTTGGGTGTGTGAGATTAAGGTGTGTCGTATCACAGAAAGGCAAAGAGGCGGGGGATGTGGCAGGAGAGCGAGGGGGTGTGGGGAGCCGGTGGCAGACAGGGTTGGTGGCATTGCGAGCAGAGGAAGAGCAGCGGTGGGAAGGAGCTGCCATCCTGTACAGATGAATTGAAGCCTCTCTTGGCCTGTACACTAACTCAAGCTGAGCTGCTTTGTCTAGACTGTCTATCTCAGTTTATTCCTGTTTCCCAGGCTTGTAAATAGCATTGTCAATAATAGCTCAAGCTGTGAAATACTGCAGTTTTGAGCCTGAAGAAGTAGGTTTTACTACGCACAGGGTCACAGCTAAGAATGAGTTAGGTAATGAGACTGCATTACACGTACCTGCTCGCTTGCTGGGGATAGGGTGAGAGTCCTGGCAGCCAAGATGCAGACACTTTGCTATCAGCTGCACAAAATATTAGCAAGCGTGGTACCGTAACAGCCCAGCCAGAGCAGAGGAGCGTAAAGGCTGATTTTGCTCCTCTGAGAATCGAACACAACGCTCCCCTGGACTGCTGCGGTGGTCAGGCTGAGCCCGCAGTCCTGTTGGTAGTGTCTTGGGGACACAAACAAATATGTAGACATGCTGTCCCTTGTCAGGACTTTTCTGCATCATGTCATAGGCTTGGCTGGACTGTCAGCAGCCCCGAGCGTGGTTTGGAGCATGCAGAAGTCATTCTGTCCTGGGGAGAGCTGGTGCCGCACGGGAGGAATATTGTGCGTCCGTGCCTCACCCGGCAGAGGGCTCCCCTTCTAAGCTAATAAAAATCAGGCTTTATAGCTGATTTAACGGAGAGCAAAATGCTTTGTTAATCACCGTACCTAGGAATGAAGAATTCTTGGTTCAGGATTTGACAGTAGTCTATGCTTTATGTTTCTCAATACCTAATTGAAAGTATTTGGTAAAACTGAAACAACCTGTATGACGTTATTAGAATTTTTTAGAGATTGATATATGAGTGTGTGTGTATTTGTATGTAAGTAAGTGTAACACACACATTAAAGCCTCTCAAACCTAATCCATTCTCTTCCTGGTTTATACATATTTTTTTAGGAAAAAAAGCTTTATAGATAGAAGAACACTGTGAGTATGACTGCAAAAAATAGTAGGCTGCTGACTTTCTGCAAATACAAATCTATAGATTCAGTGGGCACCACTCAAGGTTTTGAAATTTAAATAAAAGTTAAGATAGGGCAATTTTATGAAAATGCAGGTGTATGCATGCCAGTTCTGCTTTTTGACAAGACACTTGATTCCATTCTGCAGGATGATTAGGAACTCATTTTTGCACAAAGCACTGGAATAAAAAAAAAAAAAGGATTTAGGAATAAAGCTTTGTCTTTTATCTCTGTGCGGCTGCCTGTGCTTTTTAAAATTATAAACAACCATGTTTGGGTTGTCTTTTGTCCTTTGAGAACGTGCTTCTCTATTGTGGCCCTATAAACCAAGAAGTGTTGTCAACCCCTTCTATAATTTCAACAGTAAATAGGAGGCATATCAGTTACTGTCAGGAGTTGCATTAGTTCAGAAACACAAGTTACCATCTCCATTAGGAGTAGGCTGTACCTTTATGACTGTGCTGCTTTAAATTATATATAGAACTGACAATTGTTCAAGTAGGCAAAGGCTAAAACTAGAAAGCAAGGGATTGTTATAGATGAAGCTAATCAATCAACTGTAAAACATCAAAAATGTACTGCAGATATTTGGGATTTCATTATAGGTACAAGTGGGTTTGGTATTTTGTAGCATAGGAGGATTTTGGTAGGTGGACTGTTTGGGAGGTGAAAACTTTTCAGTGCCATTTGACTACCATAAGGAGCACAAGCTGATTTCAAGGAACACATCTACTAGAAGTTCTCACTGTTTCCAACAAGTGGGAGGAAAATATTCATCCTGTTTTCTTCTTTCTCTGAATTAAATCTTGTGGCCCGCTTCTCCTTTCACTTTGAATTTATTTCTTTGTAAAAGTATAGCTGGCAAAGCAGTTAACCCCTGTAGGCAAAGGGGAGCAGGCTCTTCAGTTGCTGCTCTGTTCCTTTAGCAAGTCTGATCCCCACCAAACACTAAGGCAAGGAACATATATTTGACCTAAACTGCTCCCTCTATGTACAGTCCCTTTTCTCACCTGCCTGCCCAAGAAATGAACAATCCCGATGTACTGGAAAACACCATGGATACAGGCAGGTGGTTTTTTCTACTATTTTCAGTTTATAGGAAATGGATAAAATGCCTCACAGTGTCATGCTACGGGTCCTAAAGCAGCACCTGCTTGTGATCCAGCGTGAGTGTGTAGGAGTAATGCTGTGCTTGCAAGCAGGCTATTTTGCTTGCATAGGGCTGCTCTGAGAGATACAGCTCTTCTCAAGGGAGATTTTGATTCTGGTGGGTTTTTTTTGGTTTTTTTTTTTGTTTTTTTTCTGCAGTAAGTTAGTTAGCTGCTTCCTGTATTTGGCTGTTCATGGTGTTTTCTTGACTTAAATACTGCACTCAGCAGTCAGTGACAGAGACTATTTTAAGGCCTCTTACAATGGTCTTCTCGTTTACTTAGCTAAAATGAGAAAGTTGCCCTGCATTGGCCACTTGTTAGCTGATGACAACTTTTACTTTGAATCTGGCTCCCCCTCCCCCACCTGAAATCCCTGGCTCAGCAAATATTTGAACCTGCGCAAGTTAATCATGAAACTGAGATCTTTATCTGAGAGAGACGTGCAAGCTACCGAGGGTGGTGGTGGTTTTTTTTTTTTTTTTTCAGTACTAAAGTCAGGTTCACTTTTTAATGATGAACCAGAGTAAGTGGATACCTTCTGCACAGCACAGAGCTTTAAGCAGTTAAGAAGAGAGGGAAGGCTTGGATTTTCTCACTGCATGTTACAGCTTTTTTAAGGATTTTTATGGAACATTGGTTGGAAAGCAGAGCAATCTCTTCCTCAGAATTTTTTTTTGTCTTCATTGCTTCACAGAAGCTTCCTAGGAAAAGGAGGTTTGGGTTTTGGTTTTTTTTTAAAGCAAGATTTTTGTTTGAGGAAACCAATTAATTTTTCAGGTTATTGGATTGTGTTTTCAGGCTGTATTACAAGGGCGAGCATTTGCGATGCATAATTTACAAAGTAAGTGATTTTGAATTTCTGTATGTGTTTTCTTCATCACCTCGTGGAAGTATCTTACTATAACTGATTACCAGGTAGAGCTTTCATGGTCTTAAGATTCATGAATGAAAGTCAAGTACCTCAGTACCTCTCCAGGTTATATTGGGAGTGGGGAATTGCCTGTCTGCCCCCTGTCTTTTCTTGCCTGCAAGCTAGGCTAGTCTGAGCTGAGTACTAACCTGATTATACAACTGTGGACAGTCCGGAATTTGGCCACCAGTGAAACCCTGGAGAACTAATTTTTTCTGAAAGCCCTTATTCAACGGAATAAAAAAATCTTACTGATCCCATGTGAGACCTAAATGCAGCAATGTAGTCTTTGTAGGAAATCTTTATAACCTAATTTAAATAATTACCTCGGCAACTCAACTGTTTGGATAGCAGGTGGGCTAAACCTCCAAGTTCAGTGTTTGGACTTGTGTCTGGGATGATTTTAAGTATCCTATTTCATTTTGGAAACGGAAGGAATCTTTGGAGCATGTTTACCTAAACAGGGAGGGGAGAGACTACTTTAGAATGAATTTAAGCTTGTTAATGTATAAAGCAAACTAGCATGCATTTTTTTGTAACTGTTGGTACTCCAGACATGTTCTTGTTTGTTAATGCTTGTCTAAAAGGGGTAAGCTGCTGAGGGGCACAGAGCAGGGGCAGACGTGTGAAATATTTGGGAAGGATATAAATTGTGTTAATTTTTTTAATGAGTATTTGTGAGATAAAGCACATTTCAGCCGCATCAGGAATCCTTATGATGTAGGCACAGATAGTTGCTACAGCTACTCTTTGTTGTGGTTATTTTTGGTATCTGTTTTTCTGCCCCCATAGATTATAGCGAGTATAAAGCATTCACATTGCTTTACATAGCATTCTGCTCTGAAATTAATAGTCTGTTCTGTGCATGTTTCTTCCAAGAAGTCTGAGAGAGTTACAGTCAGCGATGGGGGGAAGTTAAGAAGGAATATTTCCAAATGGTAGGAGGATACTGATGACATAAAGTCAAGTGAGGAGGGAGTCACTGACAAGGGACTCTTGCTTTTAAAAACAACTGACTTGATAAATATCTCAGCGAGAACAGGGTAGAGAAACAGTGTGAAAAGGCAGGCTAAATCTTTTTGTGTCCTGACAGACTGGCTTTTTATGTTCAGCAAAATCACTTCAAGATCTTGCTCAGTTTTGACTTTCTTCCATGGTTTAGGCAAGTCTGCTGAATGTAAGATTACAATATTTGGTTTTTAGATTTCAAAATGATTTAATCTATATCGATTGGAATTGTATTTTATTACAAAACAATAAGGGGGGAAGACATCCCTGCAGTAAGCATATTTTATATAATAATATCAAGTATATCAGACCTGTGTGTTCATTAAAATAATAGAAATCTGTACAGTTTAAAAACATAATCCATATTTCATTATGTGGAGATACAGATGTCTGTGTGTGTTTGTATGTGTAAAATGGATGTGTAGTGGATACACACACAGACACACACACACACACACAGAGTCATGCTCTTTTCCCTTCTGCATCTTTAATATGTACAGTAGGTCCAGAAGCCTTTTAAAGCTTTTTGAATGGTAAACTTCGGGCATCTGAGCAGGAGAATGCAGCTGAGATGTGACCGACCTACTTCTAAAGGGAGCTGCGCTGTGTGTGAGTGTGCGTGTGTTGTGTGCGCGTGTGTGTAAGAGCTACGTGCTGCAGCATATCAGCCTTTTGTCATCCTGCCAGGGTTGGACTGTACCATGCTGCAAAGTCAGGAAAATGATCCGGGAACGTGGGCGAGGAGAGCCTGCTTGCTCCTTTTGTTTGTAATACCGGGTTTATATTGCGGTTCTGCTAAATGTAGATTCCTTCTGAAACTGAAATTGTTTTAAGATTAATGTAGAGCAAAATGATGAAACAGGAGTGGTCTGGTGACATTATTTTGACATGATTGGCTGAGGATTATGATGTAATAGGTTACAGTGCAGCCCCTTATAGGTTTTAAAATGAATTCCAAGACACCATTACAAAGAGAGCCTGACTCTTTTCTTGTATCTGAGCTTACTCAGTGAAACTCATACAAATGTACAATACTGTTTGGAATATGGAAGAACTGGATATAGAATATCCTAAGACAGATATAAATTGTGGCACAGACTTGATGTTTTACATAGAAATGGATCCTCCAGGTAAAAATGCAGTCTTATTATTGAAGACTTAATTCATTTTGGTCTTTAAAATAGCTGCTGAAGAATTCTTAGTGGATATGTAGGATTTCTTTACTTTGTCATTGATACAAATAGTTTTTCTTTTTCCTTTTTTTTAATAAATTAAAATTAAATTGTGGTTTAGTGCATGGTTACAGGAATTAGAATCATAACCTGTAGAAATACCTGTCTGCTTACTTAATTGAATTTTTACTGAATTGACCTGCTTCTGTTTTGATTTTATTCTGTCAGATGTGGTTCTAGTTCTGCTATTCTATCATAACATTTTTGTATTTCTTTTATTACTATTTTTGCTATCTCTGCTCCACACTGTGACTAAAAGGAGATGCTGTAATAACATTTTTATTTTCTGAAACAGTAATTACAAGTCATTGTTTTGGATTGTTTGAGGAAAAACAAATTCTAAAATCTAGCAATATTAATTGAATACCTGATATTGCATCATTTTTTCATTTCATGTAAAAATATTATGCTATCTTGATATTCATTGCAACTTTAAAAACATTGTCTTTTGTAGCTGGGATATACAGGACAGGGATGTTCATAAGGAATGATGTACTTACTGGAGAACTAAAAAAGCTGGGTTGATTTTTAATCCTGATTCCAATGTAGTCCCCCTTGCTACTAAGTCAGGAGTGCTGCAGTAGCTTCTCTGGCACCCACTGGTATACGTATGCAGCTTTGACATTGAGAAGAGGGGGATGTGGTTTTTAATCAGTCCTGGCATTTGGAGCGCAATTTATTCTGTAGGATACTAAGATTAACACAAGGGATATTTGGGTCACAGATGGGTTTCTTAAAGTGTTTTTTTGGCAAATCATCGCACAGAATACTGAGGATCACAAGACCCCAATTCTTCCTCTTAAAATATACAGTATTGCTGTGGCTTTGCTTCTTTTATTACTCAGCTTCTAGATGAGGGAACAGCAACATTCCTCTAAGATCATTACATAGGAGAAAAATAAAAAAGAAATTTTACACATTTTATTATTTATATTCAACTGAGTGGAAGAAGGTAAAAGCAAACTTAAGAATTTTTTTTTCTCAAATGCTTTCTTCACGGTGGGGAGATGAGTATGGTGTTATAATTTGCTTAAGATATATTATTGCAAAAGTAATATACTTTTTTGAAACAGTACATCTTTCTTCTTGAATTATATTGCTTTCAGTAAACTATCTTGAATGCTCTAATGTCTTCCAAAGACTATTAATGATGGAAAACTCTATTTTGTAACTATTCTCTTTTTTTTTTTTTTTCTCATTCATGTAATAATGTGTAATTTCAAGGAATATATAGTCAGGTTTTCAGTGAGTTATAATCAACTTTTTTTCCCCCTTTCATCTGCAGCACTGCCTCCTAAGCCACCGAAACCTAACACTGCAACTAACAACGGCATGAATAACAACATGTCATTACAAGATGCTGAATGGTACTGGGGGGATATCTCAAGGTAAATTAGCTCAAGACGTGTGTTTCTTAGATTTGGCTTTATGTTCTTGCTGTTGCTGTTCCATGTGTATGTATTATGCTTAAGTATAGAAAAATTAAAGTTCTAAGAGGCATTTGTAGGATATTTTCCAAGACAAACATATTACGGTTGATTTTATTCCAAGCATGACTAAAAAGTTACTGGCAGTCAGTTACAATGTAGTATGTGAAATGATTGTTCTGTTACTTTAAGACAGCTATATGAAATGCTAGCATGAAAGGACAACACCAAGAAATGAGTATTTTCTTCTTGTCTTTCATCCAGAACCTCACTATAGGCACAATAGTTAACAAGCCAGACTAACAAGTGCCATATATTAGCAACATTTTTAACTGTACTATATATAGGTACATTAGACCAGCACTGGCTGCTCCAAATGTGCAGGCTTGTATGAACAAGTAGAAAGACCTTTGCATTAGTATAATTTCGTCTAGCAGTGAGAGGACACAGGATATACCATTTTTATATCCCAGTTGTTCTCCAGCAATGTTAAATAAGCTATTAAATAACTGTATTTATTAATATGAAGATCAAGAAGGCTTATAAAAACTACTTATTTTAAAACAGAAGAATTTAGAGCACAGTGAGAGGATAAATGAGGGAGAAGTAGCTGAAATGATTGGTTACTTTTGCTTTCATTTTAGAGAAGAAGTAAATGAGAAGCTTCGAGACACTGCTGATGGTACCTTTTTGGTACGAGATGCTTCAACCAAAATGCATGGGGACTATACACTTACTCTAAGGTAAGATTAGTTGCACTAGGTCTGTAATACTTGACAGTAAAATGCAATACTGCATTTAAAATACAGTGTTCTTTAGGAAATAGTAGTTGAAGTATGCCTAACTTTTCAACAAACTCTATTTGCAGGAAAGGAGGAAATAACAAATTAATCAAAATATTTCATCGAGATGGAAAATACGGCTTTTCTGACCCGTTAACTTTCAACTCTGTGGTTGAACTAATAAACCACTACCGGAATGAATCTCTAGCCCAGTATAATCCTAAACTGGATGTAAAATTACTGTATCCAGTATCTAAGTACCAGCAGGTAATTTGGTCTATTCTCTTTGTGTTTCACTTAAATACAGATAAATTACTGCAGACTGGGTTGCCATTTGTCATTAAAAACTTCAGCTCTGTTAATATTTGAAAAAATAAAGTGGGTATAAAAATGGATGTTTTTGTTTAAAACCAAATCCGCGTATTTATTGCATATAAAGAATTAAAACTTTAAATACTGCAGATATATTATTAAGAAATAAACTTATGTTAATAAATATCCCACTCATTAATGATGAAATATATAATTTTCAGTATAAAGCTGAACACTTTGAATGCAAAATTGCTTTTTGTCATTAATTTCTGATTTGCATATTATGCATATAGTATATTATATCTCCATATTGATGAAAGAGAAGTCACATTTGCCATGTAACTATCTAGCCACTTTTAAGTAGTTTTATCCTGAAAATCTGTGCAATATAATTATTTCTTTATGGAATATCTTTCCTTCTGCTCATCATTCCAGGATCAAGTTGTAAAAGAGGATAGCATTGAAGCAGTGGGAAAGAAATTACATGAATATAATACCCAGTTCCAAGAAAAAAGCCGAGAATATGACAGGCTGTATGAAGACTACACAAGAACATCTCAGGTGAGCTGGATTTGAAACTAAAGGGAGACTGGAAGACTTCTGTAGATTCAGAAGAATATTATTGTAAATTCATACTGCTGTCTTCGTCCACTCTCTCCCTCCTCCCTTCTGCCACCACTACCATTGTCCAAAAGAGGAAACATCTGATGTGCTTGCTCAGGATAGTAGAATTGCTTACTCATGTTTGAACCGTCACCACCTGTAACCTAACCCACCCTGTGCCCAGGTCTGACACCTGCATCCAGAGCAAGCACAGAACTATCTTGATTTACCAACACTTCTGCATACGGGCCTCATCAAGCTGAGTTACAGCTTTCAAGACACATTTTCAGGGAAGCACTGTATTTTATTACTAGTTTTTGAAGGTTCTGGTTTCATCTGTGCAGGGTAGAGAGATGACATGTGTGTAGATACAGTGCACAAATGAAAAGCCACCTCTATCCATGTTTCAACTGCATTAATTATTAGCCAAGTCTTGATGTGTCAGTGAATTGTGCTGTTTTACAGACCCAGAATCAAGACTGCTTATTAAAATGTGCAGGAAATAAGCCTAAAAATAATTGAAGACACAGGGAGAAGTGCAGGCAACTTGAACTAATGACTTAAAAGACTTCGCTATAAACTGGCTATGTAGGGTCAGGAGGATGGACTAGGTGACCTCTGGAGACCTGTCCAGGCCAATACCTTACATTTTTATTTCAGAAAGCCAGATGTGCCTCTAAGGACATTAGTTGCTACAAAGGGCAAAGTGCATTGCCATAAGGCTCTAATCATCACACATGAAAGATTGTAGCTAGCTCTTTGTCTAGCAGTTTTTCTTTCTTGGAAAACCTCATCATGGAAAGCCTCATCATGGTAGCCTTTTGCACAGGCCTGTTTTTCTCTGTGTTGTAAGGCTCTGCAGACAGAATGCATTCTGGTAAAGGGATATTGAAGTCTTGTGTTACAATATACTGAAGTGTTTCTGTGATGCAAGCCAATAAATCATACCTTCTGTCTGATAACAACTGTAATAAAAATTATTTTATATTTCAGGAAATTCAAATGAAAAGAACAGCTATTGAAGCATTTAATGAAACAATAAAAATATTTGAAGAGCAGTGCCAGACGCAAGAAAGATACAGTAAGGAATACATTGAAAAATTTAAACGAGAAGGAAATGAAAAAGAAATACAAAGGTCAGTATTTGTATTTGCATTTCAAATTGTATGATTTTGAAGGAAGAACCAATGCCAAGTATAGTTCTGCCTAAAACTAAAGCAAGATGGCAAGTTTTAAGTTGTTCAATTGTAAGCAAGGCAAGCCTCAAATGGGGTAGATGTGAACTTGCAAAATGTGTAGCTACATCTAGAGAAATAATCTGTTCTCTTAAGCGTCTACACCACTAAATACCAGATTATAAAGTTATGACTCAGACATCATCAGAGTGTAACCTACCACATTATTCCATTCAGAATTATGCACAACTATGAAAAACTGAAGTCTCGAATAAGTGAAATTGTGGACAGCAGGCGTAGATTAGAAGAGGATTTAAAGAAGCAAGCAGCTGAATATAGAGAGATAGACAAGCGTATGAACAGCATTAAGCCAGACCTCATACAGCTGAGGAAGACAAGAGATCAGTACTTGATGTGAGTATTATTATGAATTAACAATTTTTTTTTTTATTGGTATCCAACTTCTGTAACTAACAGTTAATTTTATTTGCAATTATTGTCCAGGTGGCTGACTCAAAAAGGTGTTCGGCAGAAGAAGCTAAACGAATGGCTTGGAAATGAAAATACAGAAGAGTGAGTATTAAAAGATTTAAATATTTCTGGTATTTCAAATCATCTTATGCAAAAGTGAGATAAAGCATATTTAATTCCTGGACCACACAGAGGAAATCTCAGGCCTATGTCTCCAGTAATAATGCACACTGTTAACACATGGCAGCCTACATCATGCAAGTATTAGAAGGGACTTTGTCTCACGCCCTACTCACCATTATTCAGGGAAGTGCATAATCAGGTTACTGTCATAAAGCACTAGACTTTAACCTGTGTCTTTATTCTTCCCAGCAAAATGAAGATCATAATGTGTTAGTATCTTATAGAGATGCCATGTGAATGGATAAATTGTTCAGAAGGTCTCTTAGGCATGGGCAGGCTTTTACCAAATTTCAAGCATTGATACTATGATGCTGTCTAGTATAGTGGTACCCACATCAGTATGTCACATTGCTATTGGAGGTGATAAAAATTGTGTGTGCTGAAGAGTGGTCATGCTCTGTTTTTGTGGTCTAGTTAATTTTTCTGAGAAATGGCAGGATAGTATTCTGTCATTTCAGCAATTCAGTTTGCTATAGGTTCTGACGGGGGTTTGGCTAAAGAATACATTTCACTTCATTCCTGGGAAAAAAGCAAAAAGCACCTGGGTGGTGTGAATGTAGACCAAATTTAAACAAAAGCAAGCCACAAAATAATATCAAAAGTGTAGTAACAGTGAAAAGTGAACAAATAGAAAAACAAAGTTGTCTGAGTAGTATTCATATCAACATTTTTGGCCTATGTAGTTTCCTGTGCATGCCTTTTATACTGCCTGGCTGAACATATAGCAAAAGCAGCAGACTGACAATGACTGTTCTGTGCATTTACAATCTAGCCTTGCCCACAGTCTGTTTTAATTTGGCTTGGTTTATTGAGTCTCTTACTGTTATCCTGGAAATTGTGCATCTCTGCTGTGGCTGCACTGGTAGAAGCAGGGGATAAAAATGGCGTACATGTTTTAAAGCCATGTTGTTCACTCAGTCTTAGCACAGCTCAAAGATGATATGATGGCGAATATGTGGGCATCTGTTTCCAGTAATACTGCCATCACTTAAATGGTAGACAAAGAACAATGCCAGGCCATAGTTTTAATGTAGCATCAAAATAGTTAGTGAAACTGTTTAAAGAAAATCTTCCTTTTCTCTCACTCTGTGACTCACCTTGCCAGTGAGTCTGGTAAGTGCTCAGGTTTCTGCTGAAAAAATAAACTTTCAGAATATGACTTTAGAAAAAAAAGTTGTAATACAGAAAAAATCAGTGTAATGAGCAGCAGGGAAAACAGGAATTGCTTTTACTAGGTGCTGGTTGAAAATAGAGCCACTGCTAAATGCATTTGAATATCATGCTGGACATATGAGTACAATGGGATAAGGGACCTGTACAGAGTGTCATCTGAAACAAAAGAACCCTTCTTTCTGAAAAACTGAATTCTGTGTGACATTGCTGATTCCTGTAGGCTACTTTGAGAATCTTCAGAAAGACAGAACTGTGGATGAGTGAGAAGTCATGTTTTCTTAGACCAAGAAAAACTGATTAAAAACCTATTACAAAGAGAATAAATATATTAGCGAAACACAGACTGATTGCAAGCTGAGCAGGAGAGGCAGGGCCCACCAGCGCAGGCTGCTGGGGGAGTGAGGAGCTCTGGAACTGCAGAATATCAAAGCGGTGTCCACACAGCTGAACCAGAGACATCTTTCATCGCGGGCTTTAGCTCAGAGGGTTCTCTATAACTGTGAATTAGCTTCATAGTTGGTGGCTGTTTTGGTGGAGAAGGCCCTACATTATATGCTCTTCTCATAATCTGGTTATAAGGAGAGACCAAGCACTCTACTATTCCAGTCTTTCCCCAAAGCCATCTCCCCTATAAATAATTAATCTCTCTATCTGTACAACTGCTCGTAGCTTTCCCAAACAGCAGCTGTAGTTGATACATTGCATGATTTTTCACTGCTGACCAAGTGTTCTGATCTTTGGAAATAAAGCTGACTCAGAGGGTATTGATTTCGTTGGGCTTGCTATTTACCAAAACAGTTAGCAACGGTAGAAGTACTGAAGTGCTTCACAGCAAATTCTGAAAGATAACACAGCATCCTTTTATATCCTTCTTCAGATTTACATGAGCGTGTTTAAAAGAAACAAGAACCAGAACTTATATTTTATTTTTATTCAGTGGCTTAAAAGTTGCAGTATTACATGGTTTGCATGCCCAGTTTTACCAGGGAGGCATCCTACTAGTGAGTGACTTTTTTTTTTCAAGTAATATGAAATGGGGACTACTTAATTCATGGATTTTGCTTTGCTATGGGTTTTAACAGACACATTTTGTCCTATTTCAACAGCCAATACTCTATGGTAGAAGATGATGAGGACTTGCCCCATCATGATGAGAGAACGTGGAACGTGGGAAATATCAATAGAAGCCAAGCTGAAAATCTGCTGCGGGGAAAGCGAGATGGAACATTCCTTGTTCGAGAGAGCAGCAAACAAGGCTGCTATGCCTGCTCTGTTGTGTACGTACCCTAATTTGTGAATGATGTAACCAACATTTGAGGCACCTGCCTTGAGCTGGGGCAGATAGACACTTGCACATGGATGGATCCAATTGGACCTTCGGGCTTAGAAGGAGACCAGCAGGTCCTGAGGCCATCCTTATTGCTGCTCCATTTCCTACACAGCTCAGACCTGTGCCACTCCCACAGATGAGTGTCACACAGAAGAAAGGAAACCAAAGCATGGTTGCACTCCTTTATATGCAGATGCTAAGTCCTGCCTATCTCCTGCCTCCTTAAGCTAACACAACATCTGGGAATTTGGGTTAAACCTAGGTTTTTACTATTATCCCACCACAGAAGATAGGAATTCTATGTAGTGACTAGCATCTTAAGATTTATTGCCAATACTTTATTTTCTAGCTTAACTTTACTGTACTGACAAACTAAAAACTGGTTGTTTTTTTTCCTTTTTAGGGTGGATGGAGAAGTAAAGCACTGTGTGATAAACAAAACACCTACTGGGTATGGATTTGCAGAGCCATATAACTTGTACAACTCGCTCAAAGAACTGGTGCTACATTATCAACACACATCACTCGTGCAGCACAATGACTCTCTCAATGTCACACTAGCCTACCCGGTATATGCACAGCAGAGGCGATGAAGATCTTCATACTCCGAGTTGTTTGGTTTTTTTCTAAAGAAAAGATTTGACAACATTGAGGCCTCTGGAGAGAGAAGGCTTCTTTCAGCCTTACTCAAGAATTTGAGCTGCAGCATCAAAGCTATCTGTCTTCAGATGGGACTAGAGCTTTCCTTCACAGCTGCAGTGGGAGAGATCACAGTATTAAGCTGTGAACGTATGTTTCTAATCTGAAGTGCTTTTTTTTTTAATTAAGAAAAGAAAAACACAAGAGAGAGAAATCCTAACCTGATCTCCCTGCAGGGACATAGAGGCCTTTAACCATGGTGCTTGTTTACGACCACTTCTGAAGCTTTACCAGCTAGAAAATTGGATTCTCCAGACACAAGGTGTTAAGAGGTCTTTGTCATTCGGTTATTGGAATTTCGTGGTCACGACCTGGCTTGGATTTGGTGTTGCTGCACTCAGTGGATCCAGACACACAGCATTGTGGATTTTTTGGTTTCTGGTGAATGATATGTAGCAGAATGGCACTTTCATTTCTAAGGGACACTTTAAAAGGACTTCAGTTACAGTATGTTGTTCAGAGTAATTGTAATAGCAAAGTGCCAGGAAGTGTTTTGTGTAGACGTTTAAAAGTCCTGTTTTAAGAATATATTTAAGACTGAAGAAAACAGGACTTTCAACGGTATACAGTATATAATAATGTATATAGTACTGGATGACTATAACTATCATTGATGGAAACTATCAATACCAAACTGCTTCACTTTTCCCTTTTCTGTTTGCTGAAAGCTGAATTCTTAGACTGTGCTATGCAATACTGACTTTTCTTTAGGCTGTAGTCTTCTCTCAAGCATATCTACAGGTTAAGCTTGTTTTTCGTGTATCCTTGTCTTCTTTTTTCTTTCTTTCTTTTGCCTGAGAATATTTTTCCTGATGATTATTTTTTGTTATTCATTTTGTTGTTTGGTTGTTTTTTTAAAAAAAAAATGTACAGGAAGCCAGCAAGAGTTGGTTTCAGAATTAAAACTATGAAATATTTTACAATTTTCTTTGTATAGAATATTGAGCTACTAGCTCAAAGTTTAAAAAGTTGGTAATTTTTTTTTGGACTAAATATTTTGTTGGGCAGTGCCTGATAAGCTTCAAAGCTGCTTTATTCAATAAAAAAATATATGAACGTTACAAAATATCACTGAGTCCAACAATATTGTTTCAGAAATATCTTTAGAATACGGTACCACGCTATGTTTGCTTCTTGAAGCATTTTGAACTTCTATCATGATTGTCTTTGTATTTGGAAGACAAAAAATTGTGTATCCTTCTCTGATAGTGATTGCAGAAAAAACAGAGGGAATTTGGCTACTGGGGTAGATAGTTTGGATTTCAGAATGAATCCACTCTTCATAGTAAATAAATGACTTACTGACCTACTGTGGCAGAATTTTTGTCAGCATGTAAAGGTATTTTCATTTCATATGAAGGAAGTTTCTCTAATCTGTTGCCTAGGTTTGTTTTTTGTATTAGTATTGTGAAAAAAAAAACACCTCCCACCTTTACTGAGAATGTTTGGATACAACATGGAGCTAATTAAGACTGGAAAATGTCTGTTTTGAAAATGATTAGGCTGTCATTTTTAACATTTTGGATTTACTTTCATAAGTTTTTAGGCTGAGGCAGTATCAAAGTGAACACTTCTATAATTTCAGGCACCAGAGACTTACAGAATTATGGTTTAGTTAAACAAAACAAGTACATGAATCCAACTAGAGCAAACTTATTAAGAATTCTGGGACAAATCACTGTGGGTGATTTGCAATGGATATTAATTGTCCTGACCACTGTGGAAATTCACACGTTGCAAATTGATGAAGTGATGAAGTAATGAAGTTCAGAGAAATCTTGGAAAAGTTTTGACTAAGTGAACATATGAATTTATTCTTACCCCAAGATGCAAAGGCAAGACCCATTATAATTAAAGGGAGGTGCACACACAATCAAAAAAGTAAGACCCATGGAGTTCATAATAGCTCTGTTTTAGAGATACACGTGTTTTAATTCAAAGCATGCAGTGCTTATTAAGCTATTGGAAATAATAAGAAATTTGCCAGTCTCCAGTAGTTTTTATATTATAATATAATTTTTACATTATTCCTTCATTTCTGAGGCTTTAAGGCTTTTGATTTTATTTTGATTTTGTGCTCTTTTTGGGGGGATGGGTTGTCTTTGCTTTCCTATAGATGTATTTTCTTACTAGAATTTATGTCAGGAAACAGGATTCAACCAACATTAATGTTTTGGGGTAGTCACCACTTACAAAATTATTCTGAATATTTTCTCTGAATATTTTTTCTGAATAGAAGTTTAGTATTCATCCCTTCCCCTCCTCATTCCGAATTCTTTTCAGGCCTGTAGGACCATGTAAATTTGGTTTACTAATAACTGGTTTTTACTATGAAAAGCACCAACAATTGCTCTAGCATGCCAGTTATACTACTGGGCTTGAAGTTACAAATTAGTTCAATATACAACATTTTAATACTTGTAGCAATCCAAGATATTCTTTGGACATGTATTAATTTTTGAATGTTAAATACTTTAAGAGTAAAATTGTATTTTTTCTCTATAAGCAAAATATATGTAATCTGAACTGATATTTCACGTAGCATTTTTCAAGAAATTTTATTGTAGTTAAGGCATTTGGATCTAATTTTCCTCATATTAAGAAAACCTCTGCTATGTCAGTGGGCCATATCCTTAGCATGCTCAGCCTAGTATTGGGGATATCATTTGTTCCTGTTGTGCTGTACAACTTCTCATCTGTGGTTGTAGCAGAGAAAAAAAAATGTGTGTGCAAATTTGGCACTTGCTTTTCTTGCACAAGCAACAATGAGAAATAAGCACTATGTTGCAGGAATGAGTGCTTAGGGCTTGTCCTAAGGGGACGTTCTGCCTACACAGGGTCTGTGCAATTTGCAAGGATCACTTACGCCCTCAAATTGGCATGAGTAGGTTTTCTTTGGTACTTATGTATTGTGTGGCCTCTGCATTTCCCTCCTTAATGCATAGAGCTATGTCTTGCCAAAGGCCCTATTCACTGCAGAGTTGTTTGTCCTTAATGTACAGTATTGTTCACTCCAGTTTTGATTTGATCTCAAATAGACTAATATATACAGAAAAAAAGCACATGGATATAACTGAAGAAACACGGTGCTTTTCTGTATTTCTACTGACATTTAGTTTTTCCATCTAATATGATTCAAAGGTGGAATTTGTTTTCTTATATTTCTTTGGTTTGGGGATTTTTTTGTTCTGTTTTAAATCACTGAGTTATGCTGCACTGCAGCAGCACTTTTACAAGGCCTTTGAAAGGTATAAGACATAACACAGAGAACCAAAACCCATAAGCAAAACTGGGAGTTTCTGATTTCCTTAAGTTGAAATATGAATTTGCAGGTTTGGGGATATGTATCTGTGCATATGCGTGCACGCTTGCTTTGTTTATGTATGAATAGATCCCAGCATAGTTGCAATTTTACTAAACATGATCATTTTGCTGAATTCAATAAGTGATATCATTAACTTTGTTTAAAGACACAGACACACACGCACACTAGACCTTTGTGGGTGCAGCATGTTTCCAAATACAGTTAGAAAACTGAGTTTCTGTGTTGTTGGATATTTTCTTTTTTAAAAAAAAAGTTTGTCTGTATGGTTCAGTTATCTAAGAAATCTTGTCAAGCAATCTGTAAAACCAAATCTTCAAATTTTCTATTTGGTGTCAACTGTTCTGTAGTGAAGAAATGGCTTTGTCTTGTAATTGGCAATGAAATAATAATGCTTGGGAAAACATTCAGATGCTTCTAATGGGGAAAACTTCTGCCGATTTTCACACAGTGCTTTTGCTATGCATGGTATTAAGTTGGGAAAGTGAATCCTGATACTATTTTTTGTCAGGGTCACTTTAGAAATGGGCAGCTCAAATCACAATGCCTCCCATGGGACAAGGTTCCAAAATGCAACATTTTATGTCGAATCATGTTGTATTTACTGCAGTTGAAGACTAAACTGGACTGTGGGAGTTGGTAATGTTACATTGCACTTGTCCTAATGAGACTGCATTAGCTGCCCAAGATGCTGCTATTTTTTTTATTCTTGTTTTTTAAAATAAAGCTCTGTT
Source organism: Anarhynchus alexandrinus (assembly GCA_008711295.1). NCBI lineage: Eukaryota > Metazoa > Chordata > Aves > Charadriiformes > Charadriidae > Anarhynchus > Anarhynchus alexandrinus. The sequence continues at coordinate 5,917,097 of VUYV01000017.1, read as the reverse complement.
CTGTTAAATGTCTTTAAAACATTAAGATTACTTTGTTTTAAAATGGTGTTTGAGGAGGTGGAGGGTAAAGTGAGTTGTAAATTGCCTTTACAAGGCAACAATGAAAACATGCCTCCTTGAAATTTTGTTCGAGCTATAGAGTTGATGGAGCTGTGTCTTGTTTCTAAGTTGCTTTAAAAATTGTAATAAGTCTTCAAGCAGAATAAAGGTTGTTTTGAAACTGCATTTCAGTTGTTGAGGCTTCAGTAAGGACTGAGATGTCTATCTACCAGCATCCTCGGCCAACTCTTCCTGTCTATACGTGGCCTACTTTGAAAATGCGACCCAAATGCTCATATTATTAGAGGGAACTAGGGAGCAAGTAATTTCAGCTGATTCCTATGTATTGAACTGAATGGAGTACTTGAGCAGCTCCAAAATAGTCTCATGTCAAACAACACCAAAACGACAGTTCTGCTCATCTCATACTCTTGCAAAGGCAGTGCAATATTCATGATCTGCGATCTGCGTTTTTACCCTGCAGATGAAGTTCTGGTTCTTCTGAAATCAGTGTGACTTTTGTCACCGATTTCCATGAAGCCAGCCTGTCAGCCTTTGTAGCTGTAACTCATTTACCAACTTCATGGCCACATCTAAGTGTGAAAACCAATGTGAGAATGAAGAAGAAGGAGAAAGTCAGGGGGGAATTGGGCAAGACCAGTTCTGAGCATTGTTTTCTTCCCCTCATTATTGGTGTGTGGTATCTGACTTGTTTCGAGCCCATCCATATCTTGCCCCAGAAGAGGTCCTCTGGGGAAGTCAGCCAGCCACTCTGGAAGCAGAAAGACATTCCTATTCCCATTCTGTCCAAGGTTTTCATTGCAAAATCTGCAAAATCTGTTACTTTATAGAAAGTGGGGCTAGATCTCCAATAAATGTATCTGTCACAGTTTTTCTCAGTTAGTAAGCTGATTCTTTTAAACAGACACCAGGTTTATCCCATTCCTGCTCCCTGAACCGATGCTGAGCAACACAAACTCTTCTGCAGCCATATAGCTCAACATCTAAAACCAAGGTTAGCTAGGTCATTAATCACATGTTGTCCATCATCAGCTATTGAGAGAAATTATAACTGGCTGATCATAAACTGCAGAAATCTACAGACCGGCAGATTTCTTGCCTGTATCATGCATTGTATAGAAATCACTCTTGGCAGACTGGAAAAATAGTTTGCAAAAATGTCATTCTATTTTTGCTCTCTGCAGACAAACACACACCCCACTTTCCCTCTCTGCTTTCTTGCTAGGGCTTGATGGTCATTTTTCATAGGGAATATGAAAAACCGCTTAAATCTTTCTTTGTGCAGCTACAACTGGGTGTGATATTTTTAAAGTCTGGGGAATGCTCCTCGCGGTTGTTTTTTTTTCTCCCCCAAGCCACTTGACTCCTGTGACGCCGTGCATGAGTAACTTCACACAAATCCCTTTGTCTGAGCTGCGAAGCCAGAAAGGGAAGAGGAGATTTTAAAATTTCTCACTGTTGCCTTCTCCCGGGCTTTGCTGAAGGGACAGGTGGCATTTCCTCCCCTCAGCCCTCAGCCTCCAGCATCTCTCCCCACCCCACAGCCAGCACCCAGGCTTCCCTGCCGCCCACGGGGGAGCTTCCTTCAGGCAACTGACCGGCCCCGTTGTAAACCGTACGCCAGCACTGATGAGCTGGTCCGGTGAGCAAGGGCGGCTTTGGCAGGCAGTGGTCTCAATAAAGCAAACAGGCCAAGCCGGGGGGGCAGGCAGAGCCCCAGTGGGTGCCTGTGGATGGCTCTGCATGGACAAGCACAAGCACTCCCATGGCTGCAGGCGGGGGCAGCCGGGAACAAAATGGCGGGTGTGAGGAGAGGCCCATGGCCCAGACGCGCCAAGGCCCTGGGCTACCCCTCGCTGCTTGTAATGGCCTCCTGCGGAGGCAGCCCTCCCTTACGACCTGGGAAAGAGCCCCTCTTGGTCTCAGAGGGACCCTTTTGAGATGATTATGTTTAGGATACACCTAACATTTACCCCAGGGGCCCGATGCCCCATGGGGGCCCTAATTTAGAGGATGGAAACTGAGGAAATGGCAAACAGTGAGGTCCTGCCAGCATCCCTGGATGGAAAGAAGGCTAAAAATAAGCAGTTCTGCCTTCCCTGCGGGACAGCATGCAGGGGAGCGGGGTCAGACACGCTGCCCGGCAGACGTGGGCTGTACAAAAGGCACTAGGCCTTTCCTATCGCTGCTGAAACAACAAAAAACATGAAGTGTGGGAGCACTGCTGGGGACATGGTGCTGGTGTCTCCTTTTTTTAAAATCCCTTTGAGGACCTATGTCCTCAAATACATAGACTACCAAAAATAGAAACTCTGTAGGGACCTTCTGGGTAAACAGATATCAATTGATCAGCCACTATTCAAACTTTGGATAATCATTGTGGGGACCAGCACTTTAACCTCTGAACAGCAATCAGATAAGCAGAAACGACCTGACAGTTCTTTGAAAAAGCAGGTTTTTATCCATGTCTGTGCCAGGCCATGTTTCCTGCCAGAATGGCATTGCAAGGACACCTCTTGTTGCACCATTCTTTCCTCTACAAAGAAATTACCTTTGCATACTATAAAAGGAGGAGTTTAGGCCACTGGTTTAAACATGTGCAAATATTGACAGAAGAAAAATTTAACAGGTAGCACACAAAAGCTTCTAAGACCTGCCATCCTCAGGTCTTTGAACAAACAATCTTGACAAAACCAGGCACGAATACAGTTAATTCAGATGATGATTTCACTGTCATGTGTCTGGTATTCCTAAGTTGTTAGAAGACTGTAGCCTGAGAAGAAAGACAATGAATTCATACCTGAGAGCATTTTTTCCTCTGTAAATGTTTATTTCCTACATGCTTGGCTTTATTTTTTCACAGATGTTGTGCTTGGTGTAAAACAAACGTCCCATGAAGGTTGCTGGATTAATCCTTTTCTTTTTTTTTCCTTTTTTTTTTTCTTTTTTGTGATGTTGCAACCACCCGAAGTACTTCAGCAGATTTATCCACGGGGTGTTAGGTGAAACAGACACACCAACAGTCAACATTTGGTGACCCTCCTGCAGGGAATCGGGCAGCTGCTTTGTGTGACGGGTGGTCCATCACACCTGCCTGTCTGGTACCCACAGCAGTGCTTCCTACTGATGCTGGTTTTCCTGTGCCCTCAGGCCTGTCACTGCACTCAAGGAAACGAGGTGTAAGCCTTACCTGTCAAGAATGGTGGGTACAGCAACTCATAGCAGCTTATGTGTTGTGAGGCTGGACGGGAGTAGAGACCTGAGAGACCATGAAGTGGAAATATGAGAGGAATGCAAATCCAGCAGCTGCCAGAGCTGGAGCCAGCCATGCCATACCAGGGGGCAGAGGTGAAGAGAACAGCCTCGCACCTCTCACCTCACCCTCTGGCGAGATGCAGACTGCACTGCGCTGGGGCTAGGGCCCCAGGCGCCTTCCACCTTCCCTGTGAAATCCATGAGGGTTATTATCCTGTTGGGTAAAGGCTGCCACTTAAAACCAGAGGGTGTTTGCAGGCTCACGCAATTTGCAGCTCTTCCGTGTTTCAGGAAGACAGTGAAGTTGAACATTTTGAGGTGGGATTCATCTCATCTAATTTTAAGCACCTAAAAGAAAGGCTTGTCACCAAAGCTGTTTCGCAAAGCTGTCTTCACAGAATGCCAGGCAATCCCCCAGGGTGACTCACCCCACCTACCTCAGGCCCTATTCTTAGGATGCGGTGAATCACGCTCTGGAGTCACTCCATTGACTGGAGGCAGAGCCCAGGCAAATGGCTTATGCTAGACGAGCGAGCAACTTCAAGGTGGCTAAGGTTAGATGAATTCAGTCTCTTCCCTGCTGATAGGCAGTTCAGTTTTAATCTTTCCAGTACCAGCTGTGATATCTTCTGCTCCTAGGCATAATGATAAGGGACAATTAATTTGGGGCAGGAAGTTCAGCTGATTTATAGATTTTTGGGTCTTTCACAATAATTGTGACGGTGGCAGGCAGGTTCAAAAAGGTGCTGGGTTGTATCCTCCTTGGAGCGGTAACGCTGGACTCCACACAGAGGAATGCAGATAAGCAGTAATGCCAGGATACTACCGGCTTCTCTGCCTGCTCCAGGGCACAACCTAACACTGCTTCAGGCCTGGCTTATTGGTGCCTTCTGACTGCCTGTCTATGTGAAAGCCATAGATCTGTCTTTTGGGGAATAATTTGGTCTCTTGCCAGCCATGTGGTCAGCTGAAAAGACATGGATGAAGGAGATGCTGCTGTTTTTTCCAAGTGAGATCAGTTTGTTAGGCACCACATCTGTATTTCTTTTCTTATCCAGGGAAGACTTATGGAAGCTGACTTTCATTCCTTCCAATTGATCCATAGCCCTGAACACAGGGTGACATATTGTGACAATAAAACTAAGATAGGAAGGACTTCAGTCAAATTACCTCCCAGTCACACTGAGCTCTGCTTCAGGGCAGGAGACCTGTGTGAAATTCCCCATGCATCTGCTACATGCAAAATTCAAGAAGATGGTATGCCCTGTGATATTTTTTGGGTATACAAGTATATGCATACCTACCCCAGTTAAACCAAACCTTTCAGTGGAGAATGCTCTGCTGAGAAGGGTCTGCAGACTGCATGGGGAATTTCCCTGGCCAGTGAAATGGAAGAGCTGGCCTTGCATAGCATCAGTGGCTAGAGAAGATGCAGTGACAAGTCTAAGGCACCAACAACATGTAGGGTAGAAGCTTCAGGAAGACTTGAGATGAAAGAGAGGCTGTTATGCAAACAGCTGTTGCTCTACTGATAACAGGCAATGTAAACAAGAAAGCTGTGGACTGTCAAACAACCCAAGAGCACCAGGAGTCCTCAGGGCATGTGAATAAGATCCTCAGAATGGGTTCACAGGCATTGTACCTCTTTATGGTAGGTACTGTAGGTTTCTGGATGAAAGAACAACGCTTCTAGGTGAAGACAGACCAGCCTAGCAGGTGAATAAATGTGCACAACCACTCTCCTGCAGGGCTGTGAGTATTTCAGAGGAGACAAGAGGACAAACCAATAAAAAAAAGGTGCCAACTGGTGTACAAATACACACAATTAAATGATGTTGATGTTTCAAAATGTCTTGATCTTTGTTACCATTAACAGTGTTACTAAAACTGAAATCTTGTCATGGTTTGTCTATTTCCCACTGTAATCTTGGCAGGCACAGATGAGCGAGGTGTCATCCATGGTTCTCCAGTAGAAAAAATGCCTCTTATCTGGCTGGGCCACATGGGCTTCCAGCAGGGTGTGGCCAGAGACTGGACCCAAGTTGTCTTTCTTTAGTGCAAGTCATTTGGGTGTACGTGCAGTCTTCTGACAAGCTGTGTGTGACAGCTCCTGGGTAATGCTGCCTCAAACCAGCCATTTTCAGAGGAAGGGAGCAGAGGGGAAGGGAAAGGGATTGGTATTAAAATATTGGCAAGATCTTTTTTCACAAGAATTTTCCTTGTGGTGTCACATACAGAACAGCACCGCCTCTATTAAGATGGTTCAAGAAAGTTCCTTTTGTCAGATAAATGGCCCACTCAGCAACAAGGTTGTCCATCCTTTCCTAGAAATTAATCTAGTCATGGACCTTGAAAGAGACTAGAAATGTAAGGCTCAGGATGCCCAACCTAGAGTTGATCAAGAATAGTTCTGTAAGGACAATTCTCAGTAAAAAAACCCTCACCTGTTTGATATGAAACCCTCACAAGGGTTATGGATTCTGCAGAACTTTTTCAGTGTTCAAAATGAAAAGCAGGACTCAAATCTCCATCTAATATAGCCTGTTAACGAACAGTGACCATGCTAGTAGTCACTCGGCATATGTGAGGTCTAGGAAAGTCTCCAGTGAGCAGTGGCTGAAGTCAGAGATAAGGCATCTTAGGTGAATGCTTTTCCCACCAAAGATTTGGCTTCAATCCACCTGTGATTTTTTTACTGCATATAAATAAAAATATTCATTGGGATAAAGAAAACTGATTATAGTTCCCAGTAATTATGGCACTCATCAGACACCAGGGAAGACTGAATTCACATCCCTGCTTCAACAGTGACTCCATGTGTACAGCATGAAGCCTCAAGCCTCTAGAAAACTAAGCAGGCTTAGACTGAGACAGGTAATTGTATAGCTATAAAGATGGAGGTGTTTTTCTCTAAGCAGCCTGATTTCTTGGTTCTTTAGTATTACAGCTCAGGAAGTGACATCTAGATCAGAACTACTTTTAGATCAATACTCACATTTCAAGGCCTAATTGGTCTGCGATGTGAGTCTGGCTTTGGATTCTAAAGGAGCAAAGTCTGAAGGTTTTTTCAACCATGAGAAGGTCTCTCATGCAATTGTAGAAATCACAAACCTTCTGCTTTGAACAGATATAACTTAAAAACAGAACAGGAAACCAAACCCAGCCAGATCTGAGTGTGACACAAAAACCAGACGGGATTGGTGTTTTCATAGCTGTACTGTATCCACCCAGAAATCAAAGGTATTTTAGATCCTCAATTTTGGTTTGGCTCATTTTTACTGAAAAGCTCAATACTGCCTAGTCTTTCGGATCAGAAACATGAATATTTGAAGACAGCAGTAACAAAAAAGGCCAACGCATGTGTTAGAAGCTTTTATGGCTCTGAAAATGTACCACTGCGTAACTAACTGTTAACTGATTGAAAGCTCCAAATCAGAAAAGATCCTTGGGTCTTCTGTTTCAAACCCCTTCCCTCCAGACTACTCCAATAGCAGCACAAATTCATGTGAACTAGAAATGGACAAATATACATGATGGGGCTGTGTGTGCCAAAAATCTCTTTAGGTTCACCGACTCCATCTAATCCCAGCACAGGAATCTCCCCAGAATTATCTTCATTCTCTATAGATAGATTTGGTTTCCATTAGGTTACTATTTTCACTGTTAAATAAAAGTGATTAGCCCTGCCTATTTGCTAAGCTAAAATATTTTTAAATAATTTCTGCTTTCTTTACCAACAGTTATAAATGTGACTGAGCAGAAATCACCAGTCAGGCCTCCCAGCCTTGAGGACAAGCATCATCTGGATAAGGAGAAGGTTGTCTCCTAACATTTGCGCACAAGTAGTACCAAAGTGCAAAAATCCCAAGTGGGATTCCCAAGAATTGCACCAAGGATATTAATTAAAGAAAGGTCAGCAGAAGAAGACTCACATTGAAACTCTACTCAAATAATCCCTTTTGGAGAGCACTGGAGGAACACCTGTTCAAATGCTGTTCAACCAGCAAAATGGTGATCATATCAACTAGATGATTTATTTGACAACTTTTTCAATAATTTATCTAGCACTGATCTTGCATTTGTAAGTGAGAAAGTGTAAATTATCAGTCTCATTTAATTTTGCTGCCACAAGCTCCCATGGAATGCTTTTGTACTAGTGTCATAGAAACCTGTTCTCCTTGTGTGTCTGACTGCATGCACCTGGTGTACCTGAGTGATACTTGCAATGGAAAATAGAACTTGTATTTCCCAGTTAGAGAGCTTGACTATTCTTATGGATGCCTGAGACTTTTAAGCTCTTTGTCCATTGATTCTGAATGATAAACTTTGTTTAAATGTTGTTCCCATGAGGGGTATTTTTTTTTTTAATGTTGTTCTGCATGTTCACCTCCATGCCTAAAAAATAAGGGAGGTGAGAAGGGAGAGAGGGCAAATTGGCAGTCTAATCAGATGCTTGGCTTACCCGGTCATCAGCAGTCACTTTCAGGATGGGGTAAACAGTTGATACGAGAGCAAATTCACAGGAGCTGGTGAAAAGATATTCTTGTGGCGGTCACCTAAATCAGGAAGGTTCAACGTTTTCTGTCTCTGTTTTATTGTGGAGATAGCTGGGAGTGGGGTGGGTGGGGAGGAAGTGGTTTTTTCGTTAGTGGCAGGGGCAAGGGGAGGTGTACATTTCCTCTTCTAAAAGTGCAATGTATAAAGCAGCTAGGGGAGGCGGGGTGGGGTTTGTGTGTGTAGACAGGCATATAGGACAAGTCAGTAAGTAATTGTCACTGCTGCAGCACCAGCTTGCACCATAAGCACAATCAGTCAGAAGTCCCATACCCACCTTTTTTTCTCAGCTTGACAGTGGAAATTCACACCTCCGTCTGTTGCCTTATCAAATCTGAATCTGTGAGAAAGCCCTTATACAGTACCCAACCCAAAGAAGATCAGTTCATAAATTGGTAAGCAACTCAGCTGTTTCAAAGATAGTGGAAATCTTAGACTTCATATGGTTGTGGTCTCCTTCATCTAGAAAAGCAGATTAAAAAACTAGCAAAAGTACCAATTAGGACAACAAAGATGGTTGAAGGTGTGGACTATCCTCATTGTGAGGGGAGATAGCTAGACTAGGGTGCTTTAGTTTGGAAAAGAGGCTGATGAAGTGTGATAGATACAACCACTTCTAAAAGACAGAGAGAAGGCAAACAGAGAAAATTTAGTTACTGCTCCTCAGAATATAAGGTCCAAGGGCATCAAACAAACTTAACAGGTGGCTGGTTTAAAACAAAGGAGCACAAATAATATGTAGGTGAACTGTGAAATTCTTTGACCTGGGAAACTGTGAATACTGAAGAGTGATTAGACAAATTCATGGCAGTCAAATCCATCTGTACTACTGAACAAAAAGCTGCTGCTACAACTGCCAGGCAGTAAAATCCTTAGACTGTAGGAAGAACCGAAGCAGTGATAAACCAAGGAAGACATTATAAGCGGACTAATCAAGTATCTGAAAAAAAGTTATTGCGATAATTCAGACCTGGATTCCAAATTTGTTAAGGGTTTGGGGGTTACACTCATTATAACTTCAGCTGCAATGTTCAGCTCCACATAGTTACTTAAACTTCTACCTTCAAAAATGTGGGGTGTCGTTCTCCTTTGGCTTTTTTTTTTTT
>VUYV01000017.1:5836670-5908116 GCA_008711295.1 Anarhynchus alexandrinus | reverse complement strand
ATCTCATCTCCAGGAGTTCATGGCTGATCTAATAAAAGTTTTGGAAAAATCAGTCAGAATTCCATCTCCACAAAAGGATATGAGACCCACTTTCAAACTCTGGGGTGTATAGTACCATAGCTACACATACTAAAATTACACCAAGAATTTGTCAACATAAACAAATAAGGGGATATTCTTACTGTGTTCTTCTGACCTTTTGCTTCAAAAGTAAATGCAAGCTTAATTTCTAGTATTTCTCAGCTTTTGCAGAGGCATTCTAAGAGGCTCAGTTTTAAACAAGATTGAACATGTTCACAGCTGAAATCTAAATGAGTTCTGCATCCCTGTTGAAATGTTCTGCTTAAATGTTTGATCCTTAATGCAATCTACACTCTGCCCACAGCAAATGTTCCTCCCAGCTGCTGTTCTTCCCATTAACAGAAAGGGGAAGAAGAATTAAGGTACTGCTCTATCCAAACATGTTGAAGCCAGGAGTTTAGTTGCTGCCATCCAATATGCAGTGGCCTATAATAGATTGGGTAATTGCCTGCCCATCTATTCAGAACTCATATTGCATGAAAATAACGTCCGCTTTGCTAGAAACATTTTCCTGATCATTTAGCCCTTCTAATTTCCAGTCATTCAAATAGGGCTTCCTCCTCCTTTCCATTCTGGAAAACTCTCCATATTAAAAAATTAGGATATTTTTCATTATTACCCAGTGTTTAGCCATAAGAGGAAGTTCTGTCTTGGAGTGGAAGGAGGGAAAACAAAAGCCCTAGGATCATGCCAGATTCAGCCCATTCATCCCTGAATTATCATAGGTCACTCATTGCATTTCACTGTGATGCATTTCTAAATTTGTATTCCCTCCTGCCATTTGTCTGTCATTCTCTATTACTTGAACAAGTACTGGTACAATGGAATCTCTCTCTGTTTCCAAACACTGCAAATACAAAAAAAAAAAAAAAAAAAAAAAACAAAAACCAAACCAAACTGAAACAAAAAAGCCTCTTTCAGATGAAGACAGTGACAAACTAAATTTTCCCTCCAGATTTTTAGAAAAAGAGTCATGCTGGTACCAAACTATATCATTCTGAAGAACTTTCAAGGCAAATATGCCAATTCCTCCTATTCAGTGGTACATGAAGAAATATCTGGAATTCATACCAGGCACTAGATAAAGCTCTGTCATAGGACAGACTATGTAACATAAGTCTGATAAACTTTATCCTGTTCTTTGACGACTCAGTTTCAGTCAGTAGCCTTGCAGCCATTTTACTTCGGTTTTGGCATTGTGTGAGAACAGGACTTAATTGGCAGGAGGCTGTGTAAAAGCTTTTTGTCTGTCAGACCAAGCCGTTCACAGGAACCCCACTGATGACTCTCACCAGCTTTCCTCTTCGATCTAGATGGCTCTGGGGAGAAGTGGACACAATTCACCTAAAATATTCATGTACCAAAAATGTATTCATCCCTCCCTGGGAATATGGATGTGTTCTTCCCTCCTCAGATTCCTTTTCCTTTTGCTTTGTCTTTTCTTGTGGCCATCTGAGTACTACATTGACTAAGGCAGTGTATTAGGCAAGCAGGAATTCATTTGAGTGTGTACTAAATTACCCAGAGCCAGCTTGTCATTGCAATTGGTCACATTTCTTCTTTTTCTCTGTTTCAGCAAAGCCTTATCTCTTAGCTCTCTGCCACAAGATTCTTTGAGGTGGGGAGAAAAGGCATGAGAGAACACTCAATCCATACAAAATGAAAAGTGAAAAATTAGACACACACACAAAAAAGAAAAAAAACTCTGCAAGTTAACAGAAGCAGTTTCCACAGGCTCTATAACCACCAAGCATCCACTTTTAGTGTCTGGGAGAAATAACCAAGGACGCTGCACTTCTGAAAGAGCAGTGTGACATTATAACCACACACTAAGTTCAACAAACGAATATCACTACCAGGCTGCATCAACACCAATCTCTTTTGTGGGTGTTATTCCTCTTTATAGAAATAATTACACGTTTACAGACCCAGAGTAAGCATACGCAATTAGGAGGGATGTGATGGCCCAGTGGCTAGATCTCTCACCAGGGGATATAGGAGAACAAGGTTCAAGATCCTACCCTGACATCCATTTAATTATTTATATACCCTAATAGATACTATTTATCTGCTTTAATAGCACAAGAGATGTTCCAAGTACCTATTAGCATCATGGTGAGAGTACTCCACTATGTCGTGAAAAAGATGCTTTTTTATTCTTAAACTGACTCAGAGACAGAAGCTTATTAGCAATTAGCCACTCTAGTGAGCAGAAGACTGGTGTTCCTTCTCCTTGGGTTTTCTCCCACCTAGCAACAGTAATATTATTTATATTTCATTTACTTTCATGAAAGAAGAAAACTGTTGCCTGCCACTGATGTGGCAAAAGAACCTGCATCCCAACTGGCAGGTTGTGTCAGCTCGGTTGGTACCCTTTCAGGGATTTCTGGAGTATGGAAGAAAGCCAAAGCCTGTTGCAAACAGACTTTGAAATCACCTGAAACAGGCTTTGCTTGTGGAGCTGTTCAGCAGTGTGGCATCACCTTGTCTCCTCTGCTTCCAGGGAAAACAACTGCAAGAGGAAACATTCAGGACTTTTAAAGCTCAGGTTCAGGGTGGAGGAACCAAGAGCTCTGGCCTCAGGACTGAGCTTGTGGAGGAGACTGTTACAAATCAGCTTAGAAGAGAAACAATTTTTTAAGGATTACTGGGAGAACAGCTAACAGCAGGATAATTTGATTAGAGACATGGAATTAGATGAAGGAGTGGCTTAAAATAAACTGCTTAGATACTTTGAAGCTATGAGTAATAGGAAAGACAGGGAGAATGTTCTGGATACTTTTTGGTTAGATTTTCAAAGAAAGTATTCAAGAAGATTTGCCCGTGATGGAGGCTGTGTGGAGGAGGAAGTCATGCGATCATGAGCATAAGGAGCGGGGCAGAGGTAACAGAGACCAAAGGGCTGGTACAGAAGAGTCTCTCTCACGGGAGAGGGTTCTTGGCAGGGCACGGTTTAGGAACCACCCTGTACACATGGGATGTTATTCCAGTGTGGACTAGCAAATCTTTTTCTCAGTTTTAATAATGTATTATGGTTGCTGTTTACCTCAAACAGAAACTGAACCACCACAACAGCAAACGTTATCATCTGCCAGAAGGCTTTGGGAGGCAGAAAATCTGTATCATGCTGTATGCTTGGGATGGGCTTGCAGAAGTAACAATACACCAGTTCCCCCTGTGTGTTTAGATACCCTGGCTTTGAATCAGTAATGATCCACAATGCCCTCACCTCTTTCTTGAACTGAATCTATTCCTTGAAAAAGCTGAGGCTTGATTCTCAGTCTGGATTTGAAATCAGCAATCAAGAAGCAAACCCCTGCACAAAGGTACATGTATCAAGCAGCCATGTGCATTAGAAACAATAGGAGAATGTATTTCCTGTGCAAACTTATTCAAGTAAAACAGAACTATTATGATGACTTAGCGTGACTGTTCAGTCAGAAAAATCTCACTCACCACAACTCATGGATACAGAAAAGATATCTTTGATCATGTGTCTTTGATCCTTCTTTAAGAGTAGAAAAGGTGCAGCTAAGTTAACCTAAGATGATTGAAAAGCCCAGTACAATACACAGCTGCAACTTGCAAAAATTTTAGTTTCTCTCTAATATCCAGTAGCTTTTGTGTGTGCTTTCATTTCACTATTGTGAATGCCACTGGAAACCTGCTAGAGAAGTTAGATAGTGAAGCTACATGTATACCTAACTCCATACGTATCAGTAATGGCTGTGTCTCTTTGGAATTCAATTATAGCCATATGGTTTCCTCGTTTTATTTATATTATGTTAAGTGTAAAGCAAAGTTTGAAGGTGTATCACTCAGTGCATTGTAGCCTAGACCACCCCCACCACTCCCACCCAGGCCAAATATGGGCAACTAACAATTTTTGAGCATATTAGCCTGCAGCCTAACATAGTCTTTGAGCTGCATGAGTTGCATTGCTTGAGCTAACATGGGTGAAAATGATGCTTTTTATCCTACTGAGAGAGGATCTCTAAGGAATCAGGAACAGAGTTCAAAATGAAAGGATGAGCTCATGCTGAGGGTTGGTTCTTTGGCCCAGCAAAATAATCAGGCAAAATCCTGAATGGCTGTGAATGTTGTAATAGCTGTTGTATAGGTGTGGTGCAAAAGCTACTTGATCTTTGCTGTCCCCAGTGGGGTTTCTAGTCCTAAACTCAACCATATCCTTACACAGCCAGTTAAGCCCAACAGACTTTGTAGTGCTGCAGTACAGGAAAGCATAGAAAACTGATGTTTTGTAGCTGACATGCATAGGACCACCATGGATTGGTGGAACTTCAATCAGGCACTCCTTGTCCAGCCAAGTCCAGCTCTCTGTTACACAAAGCCAAACTGCTGCATTATCCCAGGACTGAATCTGAGCCTGTCTGGGCTAATGTTGATCTGGGGATTGTAGCCCTTTCAACCTCTGCCCACCATCGGATATGCATTTCCCTACCTGCACTGCTCTGGGACCTGATTTGCAATGAGACTGTTGGCTCAGTCCTCACAGAGGATAGGTGCTGAGCACCTACTCATCCTTTTGTCTTCTTCAGATTGAAAAACATTCATCACCACAGGGAATTACACAACATTTGGCAAGCCCTAAAAGAGGAAACTCTGAATGGGATATATTTCCCTGTTACATCTCTGCTAACAGCTGCGCATAATGTCAGGCCAAGCACAGGTTTGCTGTACAATTAGTGACTCAAAACCACAGCTAGTTTTCAGAAACCCTCTACTGGATAGTTGTCAGCTCTCTGCTCCCTTACTGCACTCAGAATTCATCACCCACAATACAGAAAATGCTTCCACTTGACATTTCATCTCAAAGAAGGAAAAACTTTGTATTTCAAATTCTGTGACTAAGAAATTTTATTAGACACTTCAGAGCTGTAACTCCTTGAGGTTCCTTCCCATTATATCTAGAATAATGTGGATAAAAAAGGAGATAATGAAAATTGCTTCTGTATTATGGCCAATCTGTTCTGTGGACCTCATTAGGCCTTGGGTATACTGATCCTCATCACAACATCAAGTCTAAATGCTTAAAATATTTTCTGACTATGAACCATTACTGTACAACTGTGCGGACAACATTGTTCTATACTCTCAGCTTTTTCTTCTCCCATCCATACTCCACCTCAACCCCATGAAAATGACAGCACACATCTACACAGAAAGACTGAGAGAGACTTTTAATAATTTTTAATACAGGATCTTTGCTGGTTTTTGGTTTGGTTTGGTTTGGTTTTTTTTTTCTGGAAAAGAGCTGTAATCCTACTGTTCATTACTGTACTTAATTTCCCCTGTTCTTGGGTCTGTGGAGCATCAGACACCAGATAGCCTGCCTAATCTCCTGAAAATCCCGGGAGAACCAACACTTCCTCACGGACAGTTTAGTGATCATTGAATGCCCCCCTCAGATGCTCAGAAGAATGATAATTAAAATAGTAATCCTTCCATCCATCCTTAGCTTCAGGAATAGCCTCATAAGCAGTAAGCATTAAGTCTTTAAGTTACCCCCTCAATAAAACCAGTAGTGTAAGCACTGGTCTCTCCCAAGTCACCAGCCTGCCTTCACGTACTGCTTTTTCTCTCTGGTCCTCACCCAGTGAGGACATAATCAAAAGCATTGAGCCAGGTATTGGGAGAACCAGCTCATGGAGGAAGAGATTTAGGTTTTCAGATTAGGAGCAGAAAAGCCCCCAGGAGTTTTGAAGAATTTTTCTATGTACATTTTTGTATGACTATGCTTATCTTTTTGCCCACTTTCCAATTTTTCCTTTCAACACACCCTACACACTTGTAGGCTGGATTGCTTTATCTTGCAGCTGATCTGAAGGATGTAGTGCCTCTAGACAGGAATGATAGCTGGGTACCCCAGTGCCATTTCTGAACTGTGCTCTTTATTTTGGGTCCCTGAAGACCTCACATCTCTTAACAGCTCCTGCAGAGGGTACTTGGTGCTCCTGAGAAGCTTCTTAACCTTCATTAGATGTAGGGCTGTGCTGTGCACTTGGAGGGGAGGGGTGTCTTACAGCATAGTTTCTCAATGGTGCTGGGACCAGCAGAGCTGCGACCCCCCAGAGCTGCTTGGACCAGCAGAACGATTTTGAATCTTCTGGGTGTGGAACTTGGAAATTAGGAAACCAAAATCTGCTAAGATCAAACTAATCCAAACTCAGAAAGATCATGTTTGATTTATTTAGCAAGATAAATATACTTTTAAGTCAGATCTTTCTATACTAATTTGGCTTCATTAATCTCCAGGAAGGTCACACTATTGCAAGCTTTTCACTGATTTCTTCTTTATGGTATAAACGCAAAAGAACATAGAACAGGACAAAATACATTCAATAATTAAGGTTCAGCTCTTACAGACACTTTAGGCATATGGTTAACTATGCAATGAACTATCCACTGAATACACGTAAGCATTTGTAAATATCGGATGTAGATTTGTAAGATTATGATCTAATTTATGTACTGTAGTATACACACCATCACTGGTACAACAAATCTCCTTTATGTACTTTGACCAGAGAGCAGCATGACAGAATCTGGGCTGCTCCTCAAAAGAACCAAGAGAGAGTTAGAAATCTTTGGGATGGAGTTAGTTGCCAGAAGGACTGTCTATACCATATAACATATTATGCATGCAGGTGTTCCTGCTGGTCTTTTCTCCCTTGCAGCGCTGGTACCAATGTCTCAATTTGCAGTTCAGGGGAAATATTAAGTTCACAAATCAAAACCCTCAGATTTCCAGAACCAGACAGTCAGAACCGGAAGGCCAAAAGTTAAGCAAAAGACTAAATGTTCATAAGTACAGGGAGTCCACACACACCAGACGTCCCAGTTCTGAAATAGTCTCTTCCTGTTTAGATTGCATAGAAATACAACTCAGTGCAAATTAGCACTTCTCTCAGATAAGATAACACTCCTTTGAGAGCAGGGATACTGTGTCAAGAGTTAGCTGTTCAGAGTTCAAATGTTCTTTCCAAGAGCTTCCAGGGATTTAAATCTTTCCACACCTGTTTGGAGAATAGAGGTATTTCATTAACCTTTGCTTGTTCTGCTGAAGATAAAATGCAATTCAGAAAGAAGCTGGTTTTATCCTCGACTGAGGATTAGGTCATTATCTGGCACATCCCTGAGTTCTGTTACTGCCCAAGTCCATGGGTTTCATCATTGTCTGGGGATCTGTTATGGCTCACTCCTATACCATAACACCACACCGTAACATACACTGACCCCACGACCATTTGTTAGAGCTGTAGAGCAAAGCCTGAAGCAATCCCGTGCAGCCTGATAGGTGTGACACACAGAGGTGCAAAAGAGGAAGAAGCCAGAGAAATCTGTGCTTGTCCTATCTACCATGTGTGTAGCAGCCGTGAGATGGAACTTAAACCAGCCTCAAAATCATGACACTAGGGAATTTAATGAACACCAAGAAATTACATGGGTGCTTTTCCTCTTCAGCAAAGTTCAGTACATCTGGGAAATTTTCCTCAGAAATAACCTAATAAAAACTTTGTTGCTTGTTCTTCTACTCCATTAAAGCAGTAGTTATCCACCTCCAAAGTTTTAGCCTCTGGGCTTTTTTGGTCCCCACCCTCAGTCTTTAACTGCAATTCCTGTAGCAAAGTTTCAGACTCAGAATGGGCTGCATTATTCAATAGATGGGCTTCGTCACTCGTTTTCCCAAACAGCTTTTACAGTAACTGGTTTTACTTGCATAGTAAAAGCTAAAATAAAAGGTTGCCTTTATAGCTCATTGCATCACCAACCACAGCAGCAGGCCCCATTAAAAGCCACCTAACCCAGGGAGAGCTGCAGTCCCGAATGCAAATCAGTTAAATGAGAAGGACTGGCATCTAATGGTAGATAAAATTATTTGACATTGGCGAGGTCAAATTGCCTGTCTGTTTTTGAAAGATACTGCTATCAAATTTAAAAGACGTAAAAGGTCAAGTGTATCATTTTAAGAAATACAAGGTTAAGGGGAGAACAAGAGAAGGTGATTTAGCTGCATGCTCCTTAAGTTATGATTTTCATAGATTATTCTTCCATTAACTCACAGAACAAATGAGAAAGAACAATACCTGTTTGTTTTCCCCTTACACCTGTCTCTCTACTGCATAGACTCCACAGGCTGTAATCCAGCTTCAAGTAAAAGAACTTGGCAAGCTTCTGGTGGGACCAGAATTTTATAGACCTCTGTGGTGATGGAGAGCAAAGTTTAGAGATTTCTTGCTGGCAGTCAAGTCAGCTGTGGAAATCTTTTTCCCTAGACACCTGAAGCTTGGTTTGAACCATTATCAGACAACAATGCCAATGTCATATTTCAAGTGCAGAACAGCAGTTAATCTCTTATCGGGGAATTATAGCAGTTGCAGAAACAGGGAGCCACCAAGTGAGACTAGAGTGCTTCTCACAAGTAGGGAACCAGAAAATTATTCTCTTACATATTCCACTTTTCAGTGTGAAATGGGAGGCTGAAAATCTGTCTGTATTTCCTTTGAATTAGATCAAAATTTAAGCTCCTTTTCAGTGCCTCTCACACAACATGTTTTCTGAGACATGATTTTGCTTGTGTTCTTTTCTTTTCCAGGTATTAAGATTCAAAATCATCTATGCAGTTCATGTTTGCTCTATTTTGGGGAAAAATCAAGGCATGAATAACAGAACAGTAGCTGTACCTGTGGATAAATTAGGTCATTGGAAAAAAAAGTGTGCTCCCTTTTCAGAGATGCCTTGTGATAGGGACAGTCTGATTAGGTGATTTACATTCCTCTCTGTAGCAACATGACTTAAACATTTTTCCTCTGACTTTGAGTTTGCTGGCATGTTTTATAGCTATCTGGCTGGATCTATGCTGAGATACTGATTGCTGAAAATGGAGATTGCTGGACTGCCTCAGCACTGTCCATTAGATTTAGGCTGTTGGGGGATCAGCTGGCTTCTAGCAAATCTGTGAGGTCAGAGCTAGTTCTCAATGGCATCTTGAATCCATTCCCACTAGTGATGGAGGTCTGATCTTTTTAACATGATGGCAGTTCTCAGGGCAATGCTGATCACAGAGCCTGTGTTGATGTGTTTGAGATGTGTTTTGTGCTCACAGATGGGTGGGAACAAGCTGTCAGAGCACATTAGGCAAGATAACCAGCAGGACATAGTTTAGACACTTTCAAAAGGTCCTACCCCAAAGCATGTGGCCCTTCTGTTTCACTAGCATCCTTCAACCCAACCAGCTAAGAAAAAGATTAAAATTAAAAAATCACATACAAATGCAATTAAAAAAACATAAAAGGAAACTAATTAAAAAAAAATCTACACACAAACCAGAAAGTAAACAGAGTTTTACCCACAAAAGAAAAAAGGTTTTGGGTTCTGCAGCATTTCACTATTACCATTGATTTTACATGACAGGCTTTCAGGTACTCTGTTAATGGATGGCTACAGAAAATCCCATGACAAAGAGTTGTAGATGTATCTCTCAGTGAAGGAATTGCTTTGTCGTGAACTCTTGCATTGTTTCTCCACATCACAAAAGTCCGGAGTGTGAAATTACCAAACCTGTAGGTATCTATAGTCCAATAAGGTGGGCACAGCTTCTCTTAGGAGCATTGCCTTGAACTAGAAATGTTTCAACATAAAGTGCTCTAAGGACTTGTGATGGCAGCTCTTTTCTTTTCCTTCAAAAAAATCCAGAGACTCCTTTACATAACAAATACTTCTGTTTCACTCTAGTAAAGCAATCTGCTATGTATCGGCTTCTATTTTTCTATTGTAATAACCAAAACAGCTGCATGAGGCAAAAGGAAGAATTGTTCTGGCTTTGTCTTTTTCAAAACAGATAAAAAAAAAAATGCTATGAAAATCACCCCTCAATGGCTGATAAAAATAGAACTGCAATTTATGCTCCCAAATACTACCTTTATCTTAAGGCTCTTAAGAAGCATTTTCAGTAATAATGGCTGATTTAGATGGATTCCCAGGGTGCTGGATCATTGCCGATGACATTAATGGTTTAAGGCTCCCTGAATTTTGATTGATTGCTGTAATCTGCAGAAACTATTTCAGGACATAGATTTATTATTATTAAGCCTATAAAATGGTGTCAGGGTCAAAGCAAGCTGATGATTTGTGTTGTGATGCAAACATTACACAGGAGAAGATGAAATCTTTTAATAAACGTGAAATTCAGGAGAGAACAGTGTTTCATCTTCTTTGAAGAATCTGTGGCCAACCCATACAGATACAGCAGCAGGAAGGGTGTATTTAAGCTAAGGTTGCACTGCAGAAAATAACCTTCAACAGCATGCTAAGTCCATTGAGTGTTATTCCACCCAGTGACGGAGATCTTTCAAGGTGTTTCAACCATGCTTACCTCCCCTTCCTCATTCTCTGTCAATATAATCTGATCTGATATTCTTGATTTCTTGAAAAATCATGGACCTAAATCCATGTAATAGCACACAGAATTTCAAAAATACTTTTATTGGTGATTTTTTCCCCCATAGGACTTCTAGCTAAAGATGAGGGAGACTGAACTATGCTCTAACTCCACTGTTTTTTTTTTCCTAACTTCATGTGTGCTCACAAGCAGAATCAGAGCATCTGGTTTCTTGTACAAAGGAGAAACGGGATTATGGTCATGTAATTCACAGCTTTGCATGGAAGAGATGCAAACATATCCTTGTTTGCTTTTCCCCTTGTGACTGGTTGAAAAAAACAAAAAGTTGTCAGATCCAGGACTAGTAATACAGCCAAGATGAATGGGAGAAAGACACAGTTTCAAAAATGAAGTGTCACATGGATGTTTTGCCTTATTCCAGCTTGCATGCTGATGGGTTAATAGGTTATTTATGCAACTGAATACCTTCAGGCAAAAGTTTATTTTCTGCAGTTGACAGGACATCTACTGAAGCACTGAGAGGTGCACAAAGTCTGATAATTCATTTATTCTGGTGGTTCTGTTCAATTAATGACTTGGATAAGTGACTACCAGTAAGCTTCGAAAACCATGATACTTATTGCAGGCTGGCACAGTTTAACTTCCTTGTGTCCCACTACATCCAAAACAATTGCCATCTTGCTATGACTTATTATGTTGTTATTGCACAGTCTACCATGATCAACAAGATGCAAAACCAGAAGGAACAAGCCATCTTGGCCCCTATAAGCTCACAAAAGTAATCTAAAAAGTAGAAAGAACTAAAGAAATGTGATACAGGAAAAGTAAGTAAAGTACTTGAGCTTTCCAGTGGCCATACTGTTCCACAGTAGATATTGTGCTTTTATGTAAATATTTGTACCTGCTATGTTTTATGTCATTAGACAGTGTTCACTGCAGTTGAGACAGGCTAGTTGAGGCGTGGGAGAGGAGAGAAACAGGCAGGGCTAGGAGCATAAAGGCTGCTACAACAGGATATAGGTGTGACCAAACGCCAGACCAAGCCACAGCATGTAAGCAGCCTTCTAGAATATAAGCAGTGCCCGCACACAGGGTCTACAGGGTAAATGGTCCTGTCAGGAGACTGCCCAGACTTCTCCTATTCCTGGAAATGTGGCTGCTGAGCAAGAAGCCCTGGGAAATTAAACTGTGTTTGATAATGGGGGACACAGAGGTGGAGTGGAAAGAGGAAAGGAAGGGAACGCATGGCTGGGTGAGATATAAAGGAACCTTTTGCACTGGTTCCCTCGGTTCAGATGTCACAAGAAATAGCAACCTGTCAAAAATGTCCATAAGTACTCTCAAGCCCTGATCACCCAAAAAATGTTACACAAAACTGATGGATTCTGAGAAAGAAATAGTGTGATGAATATGTAAACTTTTGAGAGGCTATTTGAAATGATAACATTCTTCCAGAGCAAAATATTTCCCAGCTTTCATGGTTGCATCCTCTGTAAGAGTCTATTTAAAGGGTGTCTTTCATGCCCTGAAAGCACTCAAAATTAAATGCTCCACCCAAAAGCAATGAAGGCTTTATCTAGGCTAAACTCTATATACACAGTGCTGAATTCCTTCAATTTTCTATAACATCACTGTAGTCAGGCAGGAGACCCTGGCAGGATAATGCTCAGGAGCACCTGAAGATCACAAGCAGTCTGTCTGTGGGAATTCAGTCCTACATCTTTGGTCACGTTTGGCAGTCCTGCCCATAAAATCTCCTACAGAGTGGAGAAGTAATGCTACTAGAACTCTCTGTAGTGAGAATGTTCCCAGAAAATGCTGTCAGCCCTGTAACCACTGCTGAAAGTACTCAGACTGGATTTGCTAGCAGTCTGGGGTTGGCAAGCTGAGGAAACAGCTCTGATTCCTTTCACAGAGAGCCCGAGCAAGATGTTGGAGAAGCTTCCTCAGTGACAACAAGCAATGTGTCCACATTCTTCTTCAGAACAAGCAAGCTTCATACCCCATGTAGATGATGATCCAAAATACTTCTGTAATTGGAGTTAATGAGAAAGAATAAACACTCTGGGTCAAAACTAAAGAGTGGATAATATAAGCAGTTTCTAGTTTTGCCCTTTTCTCACTTTCTTCATGGTTTCCAAATCTCTCTTGATGTTTCTCTGTATGCTCAAGCTTTGTAGTACTCTTTGGTGGAATTTTGGGGCAATGGGAGGAAAGGAACAAAGGCCTTTGTGCATATTGGCTGAAGGACAACTGAGGAGTTGTTCATTTAAAGCTGAGTCCTGTGTCAGACAGCCTTTCTAAAACTGGGATGTCAATTTTGGGGCCGTGCTATGGGCCAGTCAGTTAGACACAACAGTGGCACAGGGACTGAAGATGCACGTATGGATGCAACAACAGTTGAGGGACTCAGGACACAGGCATGCATCAACACACCAGGAAATACCTGAAGTCAGTTGGGAGCTGGACATAATCAGCTCGCAGGATGGGTACAGTCACCAGCCAGCTGGGTGGGCAAACCTCATTTAAAAATTTAGCCCTCATTTAAAAGATAAAGCTGCTAAGTAGGAAGGAGCTGATCCAAGGTATTGCTAGCCTGAGTCTGAGGCTATGCAGACTTTTGCCTGGCTCTTTTATAAGTTGTTTTCCTCAGGAGAAAGGAAAGGGGCAGAAAATGGGAGGCAAGTCTGAAAAACACAGTAAATAGTACAGTGAAATTAGAGTGTAAAAAGGTCAAAAAAATGGATAAAACAGTTTTTCTGTGAAGACATTTGAAAATAATTATTTCTTCTTATTCAAGTGGTAGAGTGTGAGGACTAGAAATCTTACTGAGTGATAAGCTTCATTTTTGGCCTATTTTCCTAAGGCATTGAAGACAATGTTTTTGATCTGTGGCCTCTCCAATGGCTTTTGAATAGATTGTTTGATTTTTTACCACATTTCGAAGGGCAGAGAGACAGACTTGAGTTGATTTTGAGTTTGGTTTTTTTTTCAGGAGAAACCCATGTTATACTGGGAGTGGTCTTCACTATTTCTTCAAACCAAAAAAAAATATATATATGTGTAAGTGTGTGTGATTTTCTAGTTATGTATGTGTAGAGTTAGATATAAAAACTGTATAACTTTAAACTATCAATGCAACTGTAACCTACATTTATAATTGCAACTATATAACTATACAACTACATGTATAAATACGTACAAGCACATAATTGCTTTTTTTTGTATAAATTCAAATATTAGCCTGATAAATGCTCTGACCCGATAAATGCTAAAACATTTCCAGAGGCTCCAGGTAGCTGCAGGACTGGCTGGAACTTTCTAGAAGCTTGTTTCTTCCTTTTCTCTGCTCTCAGGTCCTATGCTGAGGTTGTGCAGACCTTATCGGTGATTTTCACTCGCTGCATTCCTTCTTAACAGTTGTGGGGCCATGATAATTTCTGCATCTGAACAAGCAAAACGTTAGCTAATTAAATCCCACCACTTCGCTGTTCATTCAACCCTCTGCATTACAGCCAGAAGAAGGGATCGGCTTATGGCTACAGATGAACTTGGTAGCAGAGCATTGAACAGATGCCAGATCTTTTGAGTCACAACCCAACTAAATAGCTATTTTGGCAATTTAGCTCAATGTAAAAACCATTCAGCATTGCTGATAAGATTCCTGAAGAATGTTTGGAAGCAAAAGGTACTATTTGCAAAATTGAAGTGCATTTCCAAGGTTACATTCCCAACCTCATAAGCAGGAAAGGCAAAGCAGGAAGGCTGCAGTTATATCTCTTTAAGGAGATGGATGGCCCACACCTGTATTCTTCCTAGTGTCTGATAGCTATGATCTCCGAGCGGGACATACCTGGGGCATCCCTGGTGCTGTGTCCCAGCAGTACGACCCCACACCTCACCCCAGCAATCTGGAGGGACTGCAGTATGGAGGAGTTAGAACTGAGCTCCTCTGGGTGACAGAGAGACAGTTCTAAAAGCAGCTCCTGAAATCCAGGTATGAGCAGGACTGTCTCTGTAAGTGGATGACTCCCTCCTCAAAAGACCCAAAGCATTTCCAGTAAACATGCCACACAGCTTCCAAGAGAGTCAACCAAAAATATCTTCAGATTTACCGCACCTCACTCTACTATATGACTTCTTTACCATTTTGGTGTAGTAATTTAGGTCATGGAAGAAAGCCAGAGCTTAGGTTTGAGAATCTTCTAAGAAAGGGACCTGTCACCTGTCTCTGGCTCCCAAAACCATGCACAAGGCATGAATGTGGGGTGACCTAGTGGGTCAAAAGCAGCTGCACTGTGGGGCACGGTACCTCCTGCAGGACACCCCTTTCCTGCAGCACTGGCTCTGACCTGTTCATGGCAAAGAAGTCCATGTTCCCCTGAAACAAAGCAGAGGCATCACTGTCCACATCAGAAAGTAAGCGTTGTGTCTGTACATTAAGCAAGACTAAGGGGGAAGCAAGCTCCTAAGGGTGGACATCAGCCTTCCTCCCTCCATTGCCTGGACCCCTGCACCTTCCTCCTAAGGCAGATGAGGGACAAGTGACCTGGAAAGAATCGCTGGTTTATGAAACAAAGAATTGTTTAAACCAAAGACGGGCATAGAGCAAGGAATGCAGAGGTTGGCAAGCAGAGGAGCATCAGTCACCCACCCTCATCTCTCATATGTGAAGAATCTTTGGTACCAGACCCAAATATTCTGCTAAGCAAATTAAAAATCCTGTCACTGTTGATGATGGGACCTACATAGTGAAGGAGCCATTCTATATGGGCTACAGGAACAAAGGAGGCACATCTGGAGCAGAGCTGTGACAATGGAGGGAGGACTAAGATGGGCTATGGAGGCTGCAAGGCCATGTGGAGTGCCTCAAGCACAAGCTGGATCTTAAGAGGTGTTTCCTGGTGAGTTGTGCCCTCACAGAGATATAGGCAGGTCTCGCAGACCCAGGGCAGATGACCATAGAGATCAGACTGAGAGCAGAGCTTTGTCCTCCCTCTCTCAGAAGAAACAAACTGCTCTGGGTGCCCTGGCTTACAGGCAAAAAGTCTGTCAGACTTGCTGTCATCTCACTTTACTGAAAACTTAGATGGGCCAGAAAGCAAAGCTTTCCCAAAGAGGAGCTGAATTTTAATGCTGCTTTTTTTTTTTTTTTTTCTGCCCAAGCTTGCCCTGACTGTTTTCTAGCACCAGAAAGGTAGGGTTCTCCCAGGACAGCAATTCTCTTTCCATGCAATATCTGAAGATAAATAAATTAGCCAGTGAGTTAGGCAGTTCCTGCTTTCCTTTGCTGGAGTGGAAGGACACAGTCACTTAACAGCCCTCTACAGTTCAAATCAACCTTACCAAAACATCTTAGCTCTATGGATAAAGGTACATCTGCTGTACTTGGTCTAAGCTCAAGACTTTTCTGAGTTAAGTTCAAGGAGAATTGAACTGGCTCTATTCATGACAAAACGAGGTACAGACTTTTTAATTGCACATGTAAACAATTAACAAGGTTTCTAATAAAGGTTTAGTGTGAGTCATGTGGTTGTTTCAGAGTCACATCTGAATTATTTCTTTGTGTAATGTAATCTGTGTCAAGTGCCCTTGGGCAGGAAGCCATTGTAAGCAAGTTGACTAGTTTACCTTGTTCCTTTATCAAAACGCCTTACCTAAGTAACCAGTTCTGCATTTACCTGTGAGATCTGTGAAGAAATACAAAATGGGCTACAAGAATAAACAGACTTGCTAATCATCCAGGTGGAATGAATAATTCACGGTTAATAACTTATCCAATTAAGTCAGCCTATTTGTCTGTTCCAGAATATCCATAAGTAGATCACAATTCCCCCTCATTTACTCTTTATTTGCATTTTCCCGATTTTTGCAAGACTGATTATACTCTACAACCTGCTCCCTCCTCCTCCTGCCAGCAGGACTTTAAATGGCTCTTCTTTCCCTGAAAGTCTCTCCCGCTCTCTTGTCCTCGGTGACTCCCCTTTGCACATTGAAATCCCTCAGTCTCCTTTTCTAAGGTCCTTCTGCTATTTCAGCAAGAGCCTTCAGTAGCTGGCTGCTACTGGCCTCAGGGCATTTTTTTCCCTATTTTCTGACTGAATGATCTGTAGTGAGGGTAGAGGAGAGTCTGAAGTAGCTCTGAAGCAGCTGTAATGAAGAATTACAGCATCTTATAAAATTTTTGTTTAAGGCCACACAGACTTCTTCCTCAAAGAGTCTTTCCTCAGAGCAAGCTCTGTTTAACTGGGTAAAGACCTGACAATCAGTGTCACCCTCTTCCTTCTCTATAAGACTGGACGCTTTCTGGGAGGATACACCTCATTTAGGAGGGTGTCATTGGAAGTTTCCTGAGTGATTTACCCTGAAAAATGATGCCCACAGGCAGATTTCTGAGCCCAGACAGACCTCCGCAACAGTCAACCCATGCAGAAGTGTCCCCTCATGCACATGCAGACCACTTCCATGCCAAGTTGACAACAGAAAGCTCTGGAAACCTTTTCTTTCCTTTTTTTCCAATTGTCAGTTTGATCAGTTTAAAGTATTCCAGCTGTATATTACAGATTGCTCTGGAATTTTCTGTCATCACTTCTGTCAGTGACACGAAAGAAACAAGTGTCTGTGAACCCATCGTTGCCGCTTTGTCTCATCTCTCTGCCAAAGAAAGGAGGGAGTGGGGAGCCTTCTGCTCCGGGAACCTGCATCCCAAGCCTGCAGCCTCCTATGAACACTTTGATGCACATACAAATTTTCACCAAAGGCAAGTAAAACAAATATCCACAGGAAAAATGTTGTTGTGTTCCCATTAAGCTGTGGTACTGTCCAGAATGAATAATATCATTCATTACAATGCTTGTATCATCCTGGAAAGCAGAGAACTGTATGGCGGCTGGCATATGAAATCTGCACAACATGCTTGACCCAGTGGAAACACAGAAGTGCACAGGTAATGCAAAGTTGGATGGATAGACAAATAGACAGACAGACTTATTTTCAATGTGTCTGAGACTTGTTTTAAGACTTTGGTGTTCACATGTAGCTATTCTAATACATTTGTTCCGTAGGACTACAAGGCAAATTTTGCTGCAACCAACAACCAAGCTGAAGAGACCTATCAATCACTGCAATAAAGTTCATTGTGATATGAACACTAAGGAAGAATAGATCTGACTAGCTGGTAAAGATTGTACTGGGGAGACATCCACTTTCAGATATCTATCAGATTTTAGACTTCCATGCTTAAAATGCACCCAACCTGAAATTGGAGTCTATTGGTGAGAACTATTACATACGCTTGCGTAACTGTCCTCTGTCCCATTCTATTGCATTTTTTTTTCTGCTCTGTTTCCATGGAAATGGGAATGAGAAGGTCAGACATATGGTATAGGCAATTGTTTTAAAGGTGCTTGAAAGGCTTTGCCATTCCCTGATCTTATTTTTTTCTGAGAATGGAGGTGGGAATGAAAGCCAGACACTCACTTTTTGTCATTTTTGGTGGTATTTGATTTGAATCTGTAATCCCAGGAAGCCGGGAAAGGCCATTGTACTTCCATCTACACCTGGGAAGAAGATTGCTCCTGGGGAAAGGTGGTGTGATGGGCAGCTGCGGGGTCTATTCCTGAATACATTAGCATGATCCTGTCATGTCACATGCTATGTGACACTGCTATGCAGTGCCTAAAAGGCCCAGTCTGAAACAAGGACTCTGTGCGAACTTGGGAAGGGAACTTCAAGTCTAAAAAGTCTATTTGCCAATTATGAAATGGGAGTACTATTTACCCCAGGGGTGTTTTGAGGCTAACTACAGTTACGTTTGGAAAGCACTTTGAGATCTGCCACTGGAAATGGCTCTAGATAGAAAGCATTTGCCTTGTTGCTACTACTAAGCAGAAGTAAGATAAAGGTATTAGACTGCTCTCTTTTGATGATTTTCGCCTATTTTATTGCCATGCTGCTAGCTTCCATTTCCATGGAAACAGGACCAGAGAGGCAGTTTGTAGCAATGTGCATGCTGTAGTTGGGAATGACACATGTAGATTTTAGCTGCTGGATGTCAGCTGATAGCTATAAAAATGAAGACGCAATACAAAAGGTATGACAAGAGGGAAAGGGATGGACAAAGGGAAGGAGACCCAGATATTTCAAAGCCGATGAGCGCTCCTTCCTAGTGAAGGTTACAGACATTTTATGGCTTGCCTTTTCATTATTTCCTTCAATTTCCCGGCTTGTACTTGGACCTTGCCTCCTTTCTGTTATTTCTGTTATAATTAGGTAATATTTTGTTGCTGTGGTGCCTGAAGGCCCCAGAAAACCTGAGGCCCTCCTGGGCTAGAACCATGCAAACCTGGAGCAAGAGACATTTCCATCGTA
Organism: Anarhynchus alexandrinus; assembly: GCA_008711295.1. Taxonomy (NCBI): domain Eukaryota; kingdom Metazoa; phylum Chordata; class Aves; order Charadriiformes; family Charadriidae; genus Anarhynchus; species Anarhynchus alexandrinus. The sequence continues at coordinate 5,889,242 of VUYV01000017.1, read as the reverse complement.
GGAAGGAGAAAAAGGCACAGGAAAGGTAAAGTAATTTGGCTGTTGTCACACACATAGGCTGGTGACAGAGCCAAAAATGGTCTCTGTCCAGAGTTTGTTGCACAGCTCCTCTCCACTTGCTCACTGCTTGCTGTGCCAGCGCTGAGGGAGACGTGCCTTTGCCACCTCTTTCTCCAATGCTTTCTATGCTCCTCCTGAACCTGGGGTTTCCTTCCAGAAACTGCATCTCCTGCCTACATATTAATTTTGAGTTGCTCTTCTAAACCCCATGCCTACAGCAGTCTGCAGACCACATGTTCATTAGTTCTTTTGCCTGTATTACTGTGTTCCTCCCCCCAACACTGATGAGACAGAGCATTGGGTCTGCTAAAGCCGGTGTGAAAGAGCCGTCTTTCCCTCTTCCCAATGTATGCTAAACCCTCACCTGTCTGCCCAAGCCATCCGTAGTCCTTCAAAGAGAAGTTTTGCTGGTGAATTTATTTTTCCCTGGAAGCTCCTGATCAAACTGTTCCTTCTCTTAAAAGTAGTGAGGCATTGTAACAGCAGGGCAATTCTCTAATCTCCAGCTCACAGTTATAGATATTTCACCTCTGAATTGCTCAGCCTGATAATACTAAAGCTGCTCCACCTTTCCACTGAATTCTGTGATCAGTCATCCTCTTTGATGTTAAAGAAGTTGTCTGGGTTTTCTTCTTTGCTATCAAGTACCATGGTTAGGGGCCACAAGGACACCACTATTTCTGAATGGAAATTCATGATGGATATATTACATTTTAATTACTTAATTTTAAATAAGGTCTTCTGTCTAAAATATATGTTATTGAATGAACAAGTCTTTTATTGTTCACAAGGTAACAGGCACATCACCTTATTGGCAGATATTGATTACTGAGGAAGGTTTTTGGCACTGGTTACACTGGGTCACTGAGATACATGACCTTTAACTCACCTGCATCGCAGGAAGCAAAGTGCTGTTGCAGGGAGAGAGGACACAGGATTGCCCGAAGACAAGTCTCCTAGAGGAAGACTGAACTAATAACCTGTCTGATTATGTGGAAAGGACTACATTTGGACCAAGTAGAAGGGAGGAATTGTGTTTTGGAGGCTTTAGTGCATATGCTAAAGGCTTGATCAGGCCCAAGAGAGATGAACTATGAATTATTGCATTATCACAGCTGACTAGAGCCTCTGCTACAAAAGCACAGGAACAGTACGATAAGGGGCATCACTGTCAAAGTCACCCTTTAGTGAAAGGTGTATTAAAGCCTGTGTTTATGAGGAGAAACTCTTTAACTGCAATCAACGTGCTTGTTCAGCTTTTCTGTTTGGATACTCTCAAACCTAAGTAAGATCCAAATCCCATTTATGATTTCTGTGCCCCCCCTCCCCTTTATTTTTCATTGAACTCTCAGTGTCTGTGTATGACTCTCTTCAGCCTAAGAATGGGAAGACTAAAGCACCCTAGAGTATCCAGCCAAACCCAAAAAATTGTTGTTCTGTACCTACTTGAACAAGTAGGTAACCAACCTTGCTCTGGGTGCTCAGGAAGGATTGGTATTCATTATGCTGGGGCAAGCGGCATAAAATCTCCAAACAGCTGATAAGCTAAGAACCTCACACATCAATGCATCGTGCTGAAGAATTAATTTCATTTATTGCAAAACAATTCTAGTGTGTTAGATTTTTCCTTTTTGTTGTTATTTATTTAGTGCACCAGGGCTCTTTTAATTGCTTGATGTTCTTCTTTATATATTTTCCAATAAGAAGAAAAGCACAGAGAAATTCAGGGCACTTTACATTACTGGGAGAATGAATGAAGGGATGTAAATTCATTTTATGATATAGCACTATTCCCTTTGTACCTTAAACTCAACAGAGTAACACATCTTTTCTGTCTGTGAACATCTTCTTCCGTCTTCAGCCTACTACAAACCCCTGTGTTGCTTCACAGCTGAAGTGTACCCTATGAGAATGTTACTCCCTGCTTGGACCACCTAAAAGCTGATAAGGAATTACAGCTAAATAATAACGAGGACTGCTGTCACTAGAGTGCAAGCTGTCCCAAAACCGTGCCTGCAGAAAACATCACGTTAAAACATGAAAAAGGAAAATAAAACGGAAGACATGGAGAAGATTAACAGATTCAGACATCCTCCAAATGTTCCCCAAACCGCCAAATGGATGCGTCAAAGGCAGGGAGATGTCTCAGTTCTGCCTTTGCAGCAGTTAAATTCCTTCCCACACTCCATATTCTCCCAACCTCTACATCCACTTGTCAGCCCTCAGTGCTCCCCCATGTCTCCAGAAATCAGCTTTGCACAATGTCAGGGACTGTCAGACACATGCGTCAGGCATCCCTGGCACTGCAGAAGCCCTTTCCATGTGGGAGCAACAACACCAAAAGCATATGAGAGGATATGTTTCCCCTTCTTCCAGATTCCAGCACAATAACAGAGCCAGGCATCAGAGAAGTGCTGAAAGAAATCAGAGTCACCACATGTAAGTCAAACCCATTCCAGCCATAGCTGATGAAAAATACCTATGAGCACCATTACTGACAGAGTTTGTCAACACCACCATGAAGAAGGTGGCTTACTAGTCTCCTAAATGAGAGCTTGGCATCTCCTGGGAACAATTTTTGGACCTGACTGATCCTATAAATTATGCTTGGCTCCAAAGCAGTTCTGAGTAATGGTATTATGAATTAACCGGAGAAATATTTTCTTTTAAATTTTATGACCACCAGGCAAGATTCTGAGACCAGCTCATGGTATTGCAACGCGTTTGGTAACACTTACAGGTTAGCATCTACCTATAATCTAGAAAAAACATCTGTGCTTGCCCATGGGATTTGATACTCATCTTAGTTCAGGAATTGTTCACAGGGTTGAAGAAGAAACTTTTGAAAGAGATTAGTTCTCATTAGCACCAAAATAACGGGGAGGGAGTGAACCCTGAGCAAAGACCAAATGGAAGTAATAAAAAAATACCTGAGTAACAAACACTGGAGAAGAGCAAACAATCTCATGACATGCCTCTACATCATAAGATTTTGCTCCTGCAGCATCGAATAGATTACAATTCAGCAGGGTGTCTGGTTCCTCCAGGCTGTTTTGCCTGAGCTAAAGACTGAGCATTAGATGAGCATTAGATTCTGGCAAAGAGCTGTGAGTGCTGAGTGCTTAGCTTCTAATGGCAACCCCGAAATGCATTTAACACCCCACATCTGGAAGCAGGCAAACAGAAACAGTCGTACAGCAGCATACAAGAGACTTTTATTCCGCTTGAGCCGACTGTTCTTCACTGTCTCATCATGCAGCAGATGTGCCACAGGGTGGCGAAGCAAAAGATTCAAGGAAATGTAGATGACTTCATCATTTTGCGTACACCTAATGTATATGACTTCATCCTCCAAAATAACTGAACCCAGCAGAAAATTTTAGCAAGCAAAGAAGGCTCCTGAATACAGTGATTACAAGACAAATGTCATTATACTTGACAGATAAATTATTTCTCCTGTGCTTCCTTAAAAATCTTTTCCCTTGTAATCCCAAGACTTTCCACAGAAGAACCTACAGGAAGTTTTAAGAGGGAAAAAAATTCTTCCTCCAAGAAAATTTATACTGTCTTGGGATGATTTTCCAACAACATTCAAATGGTATAAAGATATAGCATTGCACTCCTTTTACTAGCTTGGAACCTTGACCAAGTTTCTTTTTCCTGCGCTGCAGAAATCAACAGGGCTCATATGTGCATGTGTGAATAAAAGGCATTATTTGCAATCGAGCCATGTCCAAATGTTTTCCTTCTTAGCATGCTCCATTAGAAATGAAAGTAAAACATGAAGAAGAGTGTGTGTCCCAGAAACAGAAATTGCTGCTACTTCATGTGCCAGTGGATCCTCAGACTAGGACCTCTCATAGCCAAACTAGCCTTGATGACACTTTTTATGGCCTCTTCTGCAGGGTGAGTCTATCTTCTGGGCAACTTATACATCCTCTTTGTGGTGGAAGGAGGGGAAACAGTGATCCTCTCGTCATCCTCTCATTCCTTGTTTACTTCTGATCTGAATACATTAGTGGGCAGAGAGACTTATAGAATCATAGAATCATAGAATGGTTTAGGTTGGAAGGGACCTTGAAGATCATCGAGTTCCAACCCACCTGCCACAGGCAGGGACACCTCCCCCCAGACCAAGTTGCTCAAAGCCCTATACAGCCTGGCCTTGAACACCTCCAGGGATGGGGCCTCAACAACCTCTCTGGGCAACCAGTTCCAGTGCCTTACCACCCTCAAAGTGAAAAATTTCTTCCTAAATTCTTTCCTAAAACTTCCACAGCACCTGGGGAAGGGTCATGCATAGTTATATGAATAGAGCCAGAAAGAGCTGATTGCGACTCCCCAGATTGTAATGTGACTCCATGATCTGCTCCCACTGAGTACAAGATAACTGTCCTAATTTTGTTCTCTTAGGAGTCCAGGAGAGTTGCTATGAGTTTCAAAGACTGGAGTTTCTGAACCCAAAATGGCGCCGCTCTCTCTCTCTTGGAAATAATAGAGAAGGGGAAGAAGAACAAGAATAGGAAAGAAAGAGAAACCCCAAAGACCAAATAAAAGGCAGGTGGTCAGCTTACAAGGCCAAAACCCATCCTTCTTTGCTGTGATAACTGGGTATCTGTTACCACCCAGATACAAAGAACTTAGCACAGTTCTGGCCAGCTCATCCAAGGAAAATTCCAGCATCCCTGTAGCATTCCCTGCCTCCTCTCTGTCTGGGAGGTGAGGCTCTCCTCCGGAAAGTCCTCTGGTTCCCTGGTGCTGTTCCCCATGCTGATACTTCCCTGAAGGCCAGACTGCCTTTGTCACCTCCATAGGCCCTTTGACCCAGCAAACTCACTCCTAATACTTACAGTGCAGCTGGCAACAGAATTAGAAAAAAGTTGGATCCAGGAAATGATAGGAAGCATTTGCCCAGAAAATAACAAGGAGCCTACTATGAATCCCTCATCATCCTGGGCTTGTATCATTCCAGCTTTCCATCACACACACAACTCTGGTAATGTGGGGTTTTCAGTAGAATTAATTATCTGAAATGTTTCCTACAGCAGATTTCCTAGTTTAAATATTTTAAAATCGATTAAACTTCTTTCTACTTGAGGAACTGGATCCCTGTATTATTAAAGACTTTCCTTGCTCTACTAATTTCTCTTTATTTCCTTATTTAGGTCATGGCTTTGTTTTTTTTTCTTTACTTCCCCCCACCTTCTCTGTCTTAAATCTGACTCAAATTGAGCACTTAGGGAAAGAAAGATGATATTATATTCTGTGCATTCTCTCTCAATGTTTATCAAAGAATTTGGTCAGTCAAATCTTGGTCTGTGTCAGGAGTTAGCACACTATTATGCTGACTTATGGCAGGTTCTGGAAACACATATACAGGGAGTAAGATTTGACCACTGCATTTATTCTCTAAGACCCCCTCACAAAACCATTTATCTAAAATAGCAAATCTGTCTACAGAGCCTGTGGTAGAAGTCCTTAGAGTATGAACAGGGAGAAAAATGGCATGGTTTCAGAAAGGCACAGGGGATGGCAGAGATAATGCCAGCACCAAGAAGAAGAGAGGCTGCCACAGTCATTTCATAATGATGGTTCACATTTTATTAACCTCTTAAAAAGGTGTCCTTAATGGTTACAAATACCATGAACAATGGCCTTACAATCTTCCCTGTGGTGAAGCAATTACGATCTACTATTGAAAAAGCTGCCTGTTTTCTTCATCCCAAGGAACTGCCATCTGATGGTTTGAGCCAGGAAGATGAATCAGATGTTCCTGCGGTCTGTTTCTCACTTTGCGTGACTGAGGGAAAATCATTCGACATCTCTGTAATGCAATTTCCTCATCCGTGGAAACAGAATTCCTGTTCACATGGAGAAATACTGCGGATGCAAGTTTTGCAAAGTGCATTGTAAGCAGGAGAACATTCATTGCATGTATGTGAAGATTATTTCTGTACAACTGCTAGTACCTTACCACTAACCAGCCATGTTTACCAAGTCCTCAAGTCTGTTACCCCAAACCTTTTGTGTCCATAAATGATGTCCGTAGGCTTACAAGCATGGGGTATGCTTCTGGAGCTATTAGAGACATACTCAACTTCAATTGCATGTCCCAGATCTACCTTTTTATGTCTCTTGCTGGCTCTTTTTGCTTGGGGACTCTGTCTTAGGAAACGGTAAAATGTTCCGTTATTTTGCATTGTGTAGGCTGTAACCAAGAAGGACACGCTGACCTCCAAACCTCACCTTTCAGCAGCAGAACTGTAAATATGTGTGGCTTGCACTTCAGAAATGGCTAAAGAGTTAAAAGCTGGGGTTGGGTGGTAGGAGTTTATTTTTGTCACAGGCAATTATATTTGCAGTTGTGCATGGTCATGAAGATAAATCAGAGTTTATGCTTTGTGGGAAAGGAGAAAGCTTGTGGGACTCAGTTTCAAAAGACTTCTCAATGAATCTGTCACCTTCAGGGGCAATACTGGCCGTTGCTGGTGATACAGACCGAGCTGGGTAGGAAAGAAGGATGTCTGTCTTTGACATAAAAAATGAAGGCAGTCAGTTTGGTGTAAAATAAGCACAGGGGGAAATAGCATCATTTACTGCTTATGTACTGAGGGCCTGCCTTAACAGCTTCTCTTGGTTAAAGAGAATAGCTCCTCAAAGAGATGAAGTCTTATCAAGTCCTGCAAATAATCACTCTAAGGTATCCTCCATGGGAAGATACATCAGACAGTCGTCCCTGCCCCTGTGTGTGTATCTGTCTCGCATAGCAGCAAGTAGGGGATCGTTGGCATTGTTTATTCAGCTGTTTTACCCCTGCCCCCTGTCAGCACTGCAGCTTGCATCTAGCCCTGGTGTCCTGTGTCTTCCAACTGCTGACCAGCAATTGACAATTTTAACTATTATTGCCAGGACCTCTTGAATCTGAAACATCAATCCTGAAGAGGAAAGCAGCCACAAAAGAGCAGATGAAAGTTTTCGTGTAGAAAGGAAATGAATAATTGCTCTTGCATAAAAACAAAGCAAGCTATAAATCATACCTACAAGCCAAAAGAAGGAAACTGCAAAACAAAAAATACCCCCTGAAACAAACAAACCAAAATCTTGTGATCACCTGGAAGTACAGCCAACTCAAAGAACACCTCAGAGCGCAGCACTTTACATCATCACCAATGGTTGCCTTGCAAGAGGCATAAGTCAGAGGTAAGTCAACCTGCCCATAGAAACTCAGACAATAGCAAAGAAAACAAGAGTTGCAGAGCCACTTCAGTCTTGAGAAGTTGCATCCTTCCTCCATGTGCTGCAAGGGCAGGAAGAAATTCATTACCTTTTATTGGCTTACCCAGCTGATTGGAAGTCCTAAAGGGTCACTGCTGTTCTTGCTACAGGTTATTCTGGCCACTCTAAAGTGGATAGCATGTATTATACACTCTCTAGTGTATACCTTATAGCTGTATATAACATGCATGCATATAGCAAACACAGATGGGTTCACCTGAAATGTGACATCTCCATGAAAATCTGTTGAGAGGAGTGTCTGTGTACCAAGGCACCAAATATCAGGAAATGTTTCTCACACACTTCTGCAGTGGGAAACCCACCCAGTTCCATACAACCCTGGCAGTACTTTATCAGACTTCTCCCCTTCACTTGTCCTTCTTTCTCTCTTTCTTTTTCTCAGAGTTTTGTCTGACTGTGGTGCTTTACTGACACTGGCTAACCCCTTAGCTCCCTTGCGTTCGCTATTCACTTCCACCAAACCACATTTAGTGCTGTTCTCTGCCCATAAGGACGTCACAGTCTGACCCTTTGTGCTTATACTTCAGTTTGAGTTTTTATTAATTTGAATAAAAGATCTATTTTACCTTCCCATTTATTGATCAGTTGTGTACAGTTCTTAGCTTGGGATAAAAAGACGTTTAATGAAAGCTGTGCTGCCTCCTCCCACACAGAGAAGGATGGAGTCTGTAATTGCACATGACACTATATGCTTCTGCTATCCCTCAGTGACCACAGAGGTAATTCTAAACAGATACAGTTATTTATAACAATGCAGCATATCCATACTAAATGTTATTCAAGTGAACCAGTCTCCATCCATGGGCTTCCCCTTGTCACCAGGCTTCCCAGAGAGGCAGTTTTGGGCAATGCAGCTGTGCTTTTCTGCTTCACGTGGAAGTGATAGGCAGCTAAAATGGGTCGTCTTTTACCACTAGGTTCATGGGAATTTTTCTTCCACAGATGGATCATTATATAATGGCTTTACTGCAGAGTAATGTATGATTGCTATTCTTGAGACACTAAAAAAAAATCAGATAATACTGCTTAGTCCTAAGCAGTTATCAGGCTTTGCTTCAATATGTTGGAAATCCTTTGCATAGCAGAAGCCTAGGACACATGTAAATATAATTTAGATTGTATCTGACATCAGAAATGGTAAAAAAAATCTGCTCATGAGGGTATTGAGTCACAGGGGATTTACAAGTAAAGCTGTATGCAATTTCTTCGGAGAAAATTATTTTCCCGCTCTTAAATGAGCACAGAAAGATCCCAGAGAGAAGCAGATCCACCTAGATGAGACGATACAGGCTGTAGGAAGGCTTCCTAGAGGTCCAGAAGGGAAGCACGCTTGGGAGAGAACTAGTTTCGGTAGGGCCGTGACAGCAGGGACACTGGAGGACCTCAGTACCTCTGGGAGAAGCCTTAGCAGAGGTAGGATGTCAGGGCTGGAAAGGCAGCTGAGCAGGGCAGCAGGGCAGAGGTGGGCTCTGCTCTGAGGCTCTGCTCCCCCGTGCACCCCACGGGACTGAGCCTGTTCCATCAGGATTCACGGCCGGAATAGGAGAGGGAGTCCACATACTTATAAACAGCTCGTTACTAATACTGCAGCAAACACTGTACCTCGATGGCATGGTGCACACATAAAGGATGTGGAGAGAGAAGGGACACTTCTGTGTTACCGGTCATCATTGCATAAGTCTAGAATTTAGATCCTCAGGAAATAACTGTGGTTGCTGAGAGCTGGTGGAGAGCTCATACTGGCCACAGCAATCACAAAACTGTATCTTTACCTGCACCCAAATCCAAAACTAACGTAAACACCAGTGTTAGACTTTTAACTTGGGGCTGTATTTGACCCTGTACTCTGCTACTGTCCATTAATTGTTTAATGTCAGAGCATGCTTAGAGCTGTACAACTGGAAAAATAAATATAATCCCTGTACTGATGCTCTTATGTTCACAGGATTGCTTTGCAGTACTGTAGGGACCTCTGCAAAAAATGTTACTGCCTTAGACCGCATGTAAGAAGAACTAATTTACCCCAGAGCTTTTGCATGAAGGCTGCAATAAGACCACAAGGCAGTCTCAGTTATCACCCTGAGTTCTCAGCTTTTGTAAGTCTGAAAAACATTCCCTTTTGAGCTGAAAATGTTCATCTCTGCTTTCTAGGCAGAAATAAATTATTTTAGTGAGCTTTATCCCTTCAATTGTTTACTGAGTTATGGCAGAGTGTAAAAAATATATCTTTTCTTGTGTGGTAAAATAAATTCTTGCAATACTGTTGGCTTTTTTTTTTTTTTAAGCTAAACAACAGCAAAAACTAGCTGAGCTCTAAGAAATAAAATCTGGCAAGGCCCCAGTTCAGCTCAGGATTGATCCTTCTGCCAGTCCTTGCTCAGGAAAAGAATTTAGCATGGACAGCAAGTTGAGTATGTGCTCACATCCCCTTCAGGTCAGTGCTATAGTTACAGTTAAGTATGTGATGAAGTGGGATAGGGATAGTTTACTGAATTGTGACCCAGCTATATTTCTTGTCTGGAAAACAAAGTGTCTAAGCAGGAGCTGAGGAACAGCATTTCAAAACTAGGTTCTCAGGACACAGAAGAGACAGGCTAAGTCTGCAATGGCACACTTAAAACACAAAGCCCCGATATCCAGGATACTGAGAGCAAGACTTGCCTCAAGTTCTCACTGTAGGTCAGCAAGTCCCGGAGCCGCAGAATTTGGGAGTGGAAGAGGGGACATGGCTCCTTTGTGCGGGGGATGTTGGCCCAGCATTGCCCACAAAACATTCACCAAATCCAGACAGGCCAGGATGGACAACTCACCCCATGCTACTGGCTGGGCTTTGTGATGGACCAGGGAGACACTGAGCTCTGCAAGAACATTTTACCCCAGGGCCCTGCAGCTGCACCGCAACCAGTTTAACTGCATCAGCTCCACACTACTGAGAAATCACAAAAAAATCCTAAATTACCAAAATGAAAACTCAAGCTTCACTGTGCAAAACTAACACTTCTGCTGCTATTCTGATCCTTATCTCTGTTTCCTTTTTAATACTTTGTACCAATAAATGACAACATTGAGGTAATGTCTCTATCTTATTTGTATTTTAAAAATAGACCACACTGATGTACTATCCAGAAACACCAAAATGTCTCATTTTCTATTTGATTTTTTTCATGGAAGACAGCTCTTGAGGGCTTGTAGGTGCTCTACTGGCAGTGTCTGCTTTCCCAGGCGAGCAATCTGTTTCAGGCTTGCTGCACTCCTGTACAGGGATTTGGAAATATATTTGCCCATCTAATGTGAATTTCCAAATCATAGTTCTTCCTCTCAGTCTGTAAAATTGTACTTTCAGGATGGTGCGCTTCATTCAGAAACCACAAGTCGTGCCTAACAAGCTAAACATCGGACCTGATGTGAACTCGTTAACTAACATGACCTAAGCAGAGGCAGCATAATGTTCCCTCCCGAGCCGGCAGCAGGAGGTCACACTGTGAAGTCTGCAGAGCCCAAAAGCGACGTGAGCAAAGCTTTCCTGTAAAACGGAGACACATTAACTCAGGGTTCAGAGTACAGAGCAGCCGTATGAATGGAAACCTCTGATTAGGGATTGCAAAAAAGAGGTTAATGTTTAGCCAGCTTATCTGCTGACAAAACATTGCCAAAGATCTTCCTTAGGTTCTGATTTCTAAATGGTACATAGCATGAGTTGGGTATCACAGGGCAATTTCAGCTGGGTCTTTTTGAGCTGAGCAAGAGCATAACAGATACACTGCCAAGTATATTTTGTTTAGCTTTAGCTTGTCTGTTTTCCAATTCTGTCCCCATCTTTGGTGTTCAATAATGCATACGAGGTATCTATTCTTTCAACATCAGAATTAAACGGGGAGGTGGAAATGGTTTAAACCATTTAAAATTGCTGAAATCTTGTCGTGAGGTTTAAAAATGGTAGATAAATAGTTCTGAGCAAACAAATTAAAACTCTGCTGAAGACTGAGTTGGGAGATGAGAACGTGCGCTGCTGCAGTTAGCCCAGCAGCCTCGTGTGCAAACACCACAGCTCCCTTTTGTGTTTGAAGTGGTAACAGTACATCGCTGCCAGGGGATGCACAGCACCCTAACGTTGAATTCTGGTGCTTCTCCATCCATCTTGAAGGCAGGGGAGGAGCTGGAAGAAGCTGCAGCAACGCTGAAGCAGCGCAATGCTGTCTTCCCCCCACCCTGTGCCCAGAGTGACTCAGTATGTTGTCTACCTTTGGTAGGCGCATTGTGTGTCCCTGCTGGGAGCCACGGCAGCAGCAGGTCTCTCAAGGGGACCCCATTGCCATGTCCATGCCGCCACTCCTCTTTACAGCTTCTTTCAGGGATTTCTTCACATCAAGCACTGATCTGGGCCAGAGCCAGGGGTGCAAGGCTAAGCGCTTTTCCGTGCTGTCTGCTAAGCCACGGAACTAAGCCAAGGCATCAGAAACACTGCACAAAGCCATTTTGTGTCTATCAGTCTTTTCCTGAGTCTCCAGTTACTGTCTTTTTTATTTAGTTGTCATCTTTTTTACCTATCTCACGTTGCAGTTTCAGTCTTCTAGGATCCTTGCAGAAATGGAGCTGGCTTAAAAATTTATCCATGTTGATTTGCAAAAATCACCTCCTGCATCTGGATCAGCTGATTGGGCCTATCATACAGGGCTAAACAAGAAAGCAGGCTCATTCTCCTGATTTGTGGGAATGGGAAATAAATAAATGCTGTTTACCTAAAGTAGAAGTGGGTTGACTCCATCTATGTGCATTTACCCAAAATTACATCAGTGTGAGATTTCACAAAACAAATGTCAATGAATCAGGTCCCTTTTCGAACTACTATTTCTGGTGTCACTCACAAAATTTTCTAGGGCAGTGCCCGTCCCTGGTAGCTGTGCAGTCAGGAGGCCAGAATACTTTTTAGGACTATGGCTATTTTCTCTGGGATATTTTTTGAGCACGGTTCATGGGGACAAGGTGCCTGGGGCCACAGGGAGCTCAGCACATCACTGAGTACCAGCCCTACTCAGTTGCTCCCATCTCTGCATCTGTAAGGATGGAGTTAAGCAGACTTCTGTTTCTGCTCTACATGCTGGTTGATTTTTGTGCACTTGGGTGAATGGCTGCAAGAACCACAAGGCAGCTTGTGGAGGTACGGCTGGTTTTGCAGTTGTCTGTGGGCAATCTGACAGCGTTAGACAGGCCGTGTGTTGTTCTAAGCGTGAATGCCGTCACCTTCGCCAGTGGCCTCCTACTGCTTCCCTGTGCTCTTCCATCTGCCCAAGCCCTCCCCTTTCTCCTATGCTGCAGTCTCCCAAAGGTGGAACTGCCTTTGGTCTGTGATTGCTCTCTGCTTGGCGCTGTGGCTCCTGGCGCACAACAAAGACTGTCAGCTCCTGCAACAATAATATTAACTGACTACTACCGCTGCTATTGCTGGGGCAAGAGAAGGTGCAACCTACGGGTCGTAACTGGACTGAATGGCCCAGCCTGCTTTGTCCCGTCATTAAAAGAGACATTCTGAGAGCAAAGAAACAAGGTATGGCACTGTGGAGTCAATATGCTTATCTAGCCCTAGAGCAAGAGTGTTGTGAGCTTTGACCAAGGTTTGTAGATATTACAGCAACACAAAGACACAGTAGTTGTAACGGTGCAGAAAGGCACCTTTCAAGAGGAAGACTACTTGTCCCCTGTCTCTGTGGAAAAATAGGTCCCCTACAATCTGCTTCAGATGCAAATGACTTTAAGAGCAATAAGAAGGGAGGAAACGCGTTAAGGGAATGCCATTTGGTCACAGATAAGTGTGCGCAGCTGCACCTGGATGGTGTGAGATTCCTTATTGATGTTAGGTATTTGTATTCATTGCAGGTGTATATACCCTATGGCATTAGAGGTATGAGCAGAGAGGATATGTCAGGAGCTGTTAAGATTACCAGATTTTTTTAAAATAAAGTTGCTCTGTATCTTTGTATGGGACATACTATCTTGCTTTACTAGGTTAGGCATAAGCCCACCACAGACATCACTATACCGACTACTTTGGTGATGGAAATAACACAAGAAGAAATGTTTTTACCCCTTTTTCTTATGTAGAGACTGAGCATCAAGAAATTAAATGAAGTTGATTCAAATTTAAGCACATCAACTTGAAAAATAATCAAATAAAGTCAACAAAGGAGATAAATACTGAGGAGAGGCATACCAGATCCCAGAAAAATCCAAAAGGCACTTTAAAAAGCAGTTTACAGCAGTACAGATCCCTATATAACATAGCCATAATCCAAGGAAAATCAATAGTAGTCTAGCCATTTGCTCTGCCATCTTGGTGAAGGCTGTACACGCAGGTGTCTGTAAGCGATGCGATTTACTGTGTCCTGGGGAAACACTGGGCACAAACATTTGTGTTTGAAGCTACATCCAGGATGTATGCTTGAGTCCCTGAATAAGAAGGTTGGACTTTCAGAAGTGCTGAGCCTCATTTGGACCTACCAGAGTAACCAGCACTGGAAAATGAGGCCAGTTCCCTCTAGAGCCAGTTGTGCTGTAGGGTGCAAAAGCTCAGCTCCTGCTTCTCTGTTATAAATGTAGGTCCTGGCGCTTCACTGGATTTTACCTGGGAGCAGCCACCCATCAAAACAGACAATAGATCAGTGGGAGGACTACGTGCCCTGAAATGTTTGGAAAAGCCTTTTTACATTTCAAACATCTAATTTAAATGATTTTTAAATTCAAAATATGAACCATTTGCTATGCCATGCTAGATAGGTACTTTGATAGCAGTTAAAAGGAGAGCGCTGAGGTCCCCTACACCAGCTCAGCCCCACTGTTCACGGGGAGATGGTGAGAGGGCACAGGCAGAGGAGGGGGTATTTACTGCTAAGGGGATACCTTCTGGAAGGCAGCGGGAAGGAGAGATCAGATCAAAGACAACATGTGACTTCTTCCCAAAGACAAAAATAGGAGAAAGAGGAAAAATACATTTGAAATTGAAAGACACTCTGAACAACACAATCTAGAAGGAGGGAAGGGAAGGAAGGGAGGGAAAAGGATTTGGTTTGGCTCTCAGTATTTCAACTTTCTGCTTCGATGTGAGATATAGAAAAATTGTGAAAGCTTAAAAATTCCACAGGTTGAGAAAAAAAAAATCTGCCCCTCTCTGGTTTTTAACATCTCTATGTCATCAACTCAGATCAGTACCACTTGTCCCCAGTGGGAGCTGGTTCTGGCTTTTTAACTCTTATGTCAGGCTTATCTTCCTTCTGGTCCAAACCTTACCCCCAAGCCTTTCCTGGGAGAAGAGACATATGGGGTAGCAGATGAGGTGGCATGGGGAAGAGCATGCCCTCCCAGCTGTTTCTGCTCAGCCCAGACCCACTCTGGCTATCACTAAAGGAGGTGCTAGAGCTTCCTATAGGCAGATTTAGGAAGGAGCTTCATATGCCTACGGATGATGAACAGTGGCGAGTGCAAACACACGCTTCCACATCAGCTAGTGTTCAGGACTCCTCAGAAAAATGTAGTGTGAGGCTCATGTCCAGGAGCACTGAAGAAATTCTTGAGGAAGTTATTAATATCATTTACTTATACATCTTGTTGAAAGCAACTTTCCGTTCAGTATATAAAGTTTTAAAACTATCTTTAGTGGGGATAGGATCTAAATCGGAAGTAATGTTGCTGGTATAATGATCTGATAAAATGAAAAATCTAGAGTGTTTTATTTTTCTTGTCTTCAACAAGGACTTCTCTATAAATTAATGTAGCTACAGACCATGATCCTTGTGCCACTTCAAGGATTTTCTTTACTGAGAAGGCTGTTTTATAACTCTCCACATAGAGGAATTAAGCAAAAGCTTAAGGCAGATAGCTGTGCTCAGTGTACGAGCATAAAGCAAGAGCGTGACAAAGCAGTACCTGCTGAAGGTTAATGGGGGCTCAAGGGGACACTGGACAAGTACCCAGAAAAAAAACCAAATAGGCACAGGCACATCTAAGTCAGGATATCCCCGGAGCTGAAGTAGTCAAGGATGGGGGAATGCTTGGGGGAATATCATATAGCTTGCCACTTGCCTACGGACATTGCTCCCATTAATTTTCTGCAGCCTATCCCTAGCAAAAACAATTTTTTTTCTTCCCTCATTTCTCCCCAGAAAGAACAGACACAGGCAGAATTAAGGGAAACAAACTTGAAAGAAAAGCCAAGTGATCTCAGCACAGAATATGTTGCTGGTTAAAGATGTTCTTCTGCATCCAGCTAAAAATCCTTCCTTGCTGTTGGGTAAAGAAGTTGAACCCTGAATCAGCCACAGTCAAGAATGGGAAACCCATCTTTGGACTACAAATTCCCTCTTCTATGTGTGTGTTTTTCTCATACGGTTTTCACAATGAACATCAAATGTCTTCAGTAAATTTTACTGCAGAAGTGGCAAATTGTGGCAATCACAAAACTTTCTGCTAGACATGAAAAAACATTTCTAGCCATCTTCCGCTAGTGGTGGTCTGATACAACTGACCTCCCAGACACAGGTAACTTGAATGAAGCTTTGTATAACCTGGATTTCCCTGTGAAGCTACACCATGAAATTGCAGGCCTGCCGCATCTTCCTTGCATGGTCCAGGACAGTTGCTGTGATTATGCTGTCCATGTCTCTGGTCCCCACAAGTATGACCAACAATTTTTATTGGAAGCACACTATATGATTGCAATGAAAAATTCCTCCCTGCAATGCCGCCAGGTCTATTAGGAAAGTGGTTTATTTTAATTGCCTTTGGATTTTCCCACACATATCAGAAGTGACCACAGGGTCTTATAGTCAGCTGCCTATGGCATCTCTGCTTTCCCAGCTTTCATTCCAAAATGGCTTAAATGTGTCCTGGAGAAAACTTTTTGCTGTGATATGACTGCTTTTACACAGGATGTTGTCATGGTCCACTCATCCCATCTCACTAGTCTTTGGAGGCAGATCGTGCTTCGCTCTGACTTTTCACTCTCACAACAGAATGACTGGCATGAACATTTGCAATTTGTTGTTTTATATAGCTTGTTCTCAGACTCTTTCTAACCTCTGTCTTGAAATTGCCTCATAATTACCTTGATTGATGTTTTCTGTGTCATTCAGTTGCCTGTATTTCTTTCAAGTTGATGATGTCATATTTTTGGTGAACTGCCATGCTTCATGTTACAATGCCCCTTTGGAAAAGAAGCCAGCTAGGTACATCTCCGTCTCCTGAAGCGTATACTTAAATGCCAGCTCTTCAATATCAGTAGCATGTGATGAAAGCTTCCAGAAGCTAATTGTAATGGCTTTTTGAAAAGCTGTCTAGTCATCCATGGTCACCTACTCTTTGAAGGTTTTCCACACTTGGACACATTAGATGTATTTCCCATGTACTTTTCACATGTACGTGGTCCTGCAAACCCCTGTTTCAGTGTGGTCTTCAACACAGAAGCCACTTACTGCCACTTCTGCAGCCTCTGTCACATCTTTCTGTACACATCCCAATATTTTGGTATGGAAAGGCAGTCTCCGAGGTGTGGGATAGCTATGCCATGTTGAGGTAACCATACACCAAGTTTATGTAACAGTAGTCATGAAAGTTTACTTACACATAAAGGTTCCAGGGGAAAAAAATTGTAGCTAGCTTACAAATGCTAATAGTCTGTAAACTGACTTAATCCCTTTAGTGTGGATATGTGTTTTATTACTTCTGTCTTACCAAGGCCAGGTCATGGACCTCGTGCAGTCAGTGGACTCCTGCATGTGACTTCATTTCCAGCTGTAGCCCTGCATCCCTGGCTGGTCTCAGAAGAGAGTGGGGATTTCTGCCATGATTCACAGCAGCCTTCCCCAAGCCATCGTTGTATCTGTGCCGCCAGACCACCATCCGCTATGATGCAACTTCCTAAGAATCTTGTTCGTACATCTTTCTGGTAACACTGGAAGTCTTGCCCTTAGTTTTTACCCCAAATGTCATTCTTTGCCATTTCTATCAACCTGATGACACCCCAAATATGGTGAAGTAGCTCCAATGTCATTTATTAATATCCATTGTTGGCACTGGCTACCGACATGTTTTGCTGATGTCAAGTCAGTTTATATTTCTCCTTTTGCAGGCCTTTGATGTTGAGCTCTTTTTAGTGCTTTGTTTGAAGCACTAAGGGTCTCTGGCAAACAGCTTGCCTGGTTTCAGAGCAAGTACCATGCTACTCATCCAACTCTTGGCTTCTGTGACAATAAGATCTCCTTTTCCATTTGCTTTGCGGCTCCCATTGTTAGTTGTTTTGCTCTTGTAATGGAATTGATTTTCTGGGAGTCAGCTCCTATAATAGCCAAACTGTTTTATCTATTATCACATGTAACAAGTCTGGAAGACATCCCGGTCCATCAAAAAAATAACACGATGGTAATTTACTAGGCTTCTGGCTGCCTTGATGGAACTGAAGATTTAGTTCCTCCTGGTACACCTTCAGTTTGCCATTTGTCTATGAGAGGAACATTTCTTTTGGCTTCAGGGTTTAGGGTCATATATTTTAATAAAAGTAGAGTCTTCTTTTTTCTCTACCTGAAACCTCAGCTTTCCTCTTTCCCTGTACCCTGCTTTTAAGTTACCCTATGTTTCTGGTTTTGTGAGCGTGCCATCATATGATTTTAATTTGCTTTATTTTGCTGCAATTTCACTTTCTTTCCTTGCAAAAGGCTTAGAGTGCCTTTGTGACATAAAACACCGAGCTATGTCCCAGTGTCTGTTTGGCTTTTGGCTTCCAGTTTATTCATGGCTTCAGCCCTTCTTTTGTATGTGATACTCCACAAAGTTTTACAGACATCTTCTGTTCACATGTGTGTTTTGTGGTTGGTGGTTTCCTTTGCTGTTTTGTGCTGTGCTGAGTTCATATATGTGCAAGTACTCATCCCTTGGATGCCTGCTTGTTGCTCTGATTTTGTTCCTTTCTTTCCCTTGTTTGTACACTTTTCTCATCACAGCATTCAGAGTGTTTTCTCTGTAGTTTGTCTCTTCTGTATTTGGGCATTCTTTCCCTGTTTATGCCACCACGTTTTCTGGCAGCAGCCCCTTTGCCTATCCCATTTTTGCTCTGCCTTCAGACGGAAGAGTGCCCACTAGCCTTGCCCAAGACTGTCAGTCTTGGTGAAGTTACATGGCTTGGGTCATTCTCCTTCAAATGCTGTTTCTTTTCATCCTGATTATGAATCGAGCCCAAACTGCTTCACCTTTTATGAGCTGCTCCTTGCTCAAGTCAGTCCTTTTTGCATGCATTGTAATTTCATCAGTCTCTTGTTCTCTCTCTCTGTGAGTACTCCCATGGAAACGATAAATTATTGTTTTATGTCTTTGAGGAGTTGCGTATAGTTTCCGAGCATTTGTAGGATTTTGGATGGAGCCTCCTCGTCTGCCACTGCTGGATGCTGCTGATGCAGGTGATGGCCTTTACCACCAAGCTATTATTATAGCTAGTTCTTAATTTTGCTTTCTTTTTTGCCAGCCTCTTGCAATCTTCTAGTTGTTCCAGCACAATCAAAAGAAAATGGTTTTGCCAAAAGAATTGGTAAATTCATCCCTTTTCAAGAGCATCTGCTTGGGAACAGGAAATTGGTCGCTCCCACAAGAACCATTTTCTTTGTTTGAAGAAGGTTGCTTGCACTGTTGGGAGCACTTTGGAGGGGTTTTTTTTATTTTTTCTGTCCCTGATTTGTGTACTCTATTGGGAAGTCTTCTGTCATTGTCAGCTGTATTTTCTTGAAAAATGGCTATGCCTGAATAAAGACCACAGTCCCCTTCTTCTCCCTCAACAGAGGGATTGAGTGCCAAACTGCTATAGCTTTATAAAGAGAATGAATAATGACTGCACCATCTTCTCTTAGGACGAAATCTACAGGGAAAATTGCAGGTGTTATTCCAAACGCTACAATATGCTCCAGCCTGCTCGTAACCGGGCGGTTCTATGCTGTCCATAATTTAACAATGCCTCACAAGAAAACAGTTTTGCGTCTTTCACTATTGTCCATGTATAGTCTATATTATAAATGTTGAAGACAATATCACACAACAGGTTTATCTACAGTGTTATTCTGGAAGTGCTACGCATTGTGCTTAAAAATATGCTAAGCATAATGAAAAAAACAGTATAACGTGCATCTGCCTGACATGAGGGGAAGAAAAAGGCAGAGAGCCTTCCGTAAGAAGTGCTTCCCATTTTGTGGGACATTGTTCCATTTCCAGGGCAAAAATGTGTTTTACAGAAGTTCTTTCCCAAATCTCTATGATAAACCATGCAATTAGAGTGAAGTAGTCACATTCATGTAACACAGGGAATTCCTCCTACATTTCATCTGGGTAGCAAAACCTTAAGGCTGCCAAGCGTGTGATGTGACATTCCTTAATGAACAGCTATTTAACAACATATAATTCCTCATGCTTAGGCCCTGAACTGCTGTAGGATGCTGCTGCTCCACTGAAGTCAGCAGGCTCAGGGGTCTGAAGAAATCAGACAATTTCTATGGAATCAACAACTCAACAGAGCCTCTCAGAGAAACGCTCCAGCTCTTCTGTCTGTGTGAAATCCCAAGTACCAGCAATCTCCCATGTGCTCTACACGTAACTGTGACAGCACCCATTTTTTTGCTGTGCTGAAGTCCTCAGCTTCTGACGGCAGCCCTAGACTTTCAGCTAAACTCAACTGTAATCTGGTGTAATCTTGCTGGTTGCTAGTGAATCAGCCCCTTCGGGCAGACTTCCTACTCACCACCCAAGCCTGGTGAGCACATAAGCACGTTTGTGGGATACCGCAGTGTACAACTGCCTACTCCAACACAGAGGTTTTCTGGGTTAGTTAGTGTTTGGTTTAAGTTAATGTTACTTTGATTATTTATGTCACGGCACTGTTGACATAACTGCTCAGGAAGAAGAAGGTGGGAAAACAGCTTCCCACCAACCTCCGTCATCCTTGTCAGAGCAAGGAGTACATGGTGGAACAAATTCACCTGGCCTCTGGAGAGTGTTCATCTCATGGTGGAGACTCTTGACACTCCCCCTCTGCTTAACAGCAGGAAAAAAAGATTGTGATATTCAGGGCATGCACTTCTACGCCTGTAAAATTTTCTCTATAGTCTATAGTCTGGATTACAAATGCCAGGCAAATTATAATAATATCTCCACTGCTTTTAGATATTGATCCTTCAATCTACCCTGTAAAGAAAATAACAATTACTGTAAAGAATATTGGAGATTACAGCTAAGCCTCAGGAGCCTTCCAGCTACAGCTGCAGACTGGGAGACGGGCTTATCTTCTGACTCATAACCCAAACAAGCTCCTGAACGTGCATTGTACATGGGAATAGATGAGAATGCTCTGGAGGAACAGAGCCAGGAAGAACAGTATTGAAGGTAGATAAGGTCAGACCAATTCTGGTAATAAAGGCTAATTAGTAAATCAGCAATGGAGTGTTTCAATAATGTAGGCTGCATTGCATCAGAAAAAGGAAAGACAGAATGTACCACGTGTCTGAGGGGATGGAAAAACACCGAAGGGATGAAGTCATCATGACTGAAGAACTACCTTTACTTAACCATTGAAGGGCTGGGTATGAGACCTGTCTCAGACAGTTATGGTTTTATTCACACAGCATTTCTTCATTGCTGGAAACCAAAAAGTTTCCTGGTGGCGTTTACCTGGAAAGGGAGGAGCTGAAAGATGTTCAGCATGAAAGGGACACAGTCAGTCTTAGACGCAGGTTTAGATTGAAAGTTAATGTCCCACCAAAAGCTCTAGCCTCACTTAAAAAATATTTTCAAGACAAAAGTGGAAGGTCATTTAAGTGTTTGAAACTGTAAGTATAACATGTTCTGTCGCAACGAAGAGGAGAAATGTTAATGTCATTTTCTGACAAGTCATACCATAAGTCTATATCAGATTTAGCATCAAACATTACTGAGAGTAAAAATGTAGTACTATAAGAGTATTTCCAACAAAAGTAAATGTGAACAAAAGAATAATTAACAAGTGTTTGTCATTTATGTTTGCCTTTGCATGTCAACAGGCCTGACTTTTCACAGTGAGGAGCAGTAGGAGTGAGAATAGCAACATTTCTTTTGCTTTAGATTGCAGTGGCATTTTTATGAAGCCCCCACGTGAGCCCTCCCTGTGAGGGATGAGATGCAGCTGCTCAGACCTGTGGCTGTAAAATAAGAGTGAAAGACAATATTTAATCTTCTGTTAAGTGGTGACTCTTCAGCACCTATGGAGTTACAGAGACCTCAGTGAGGGGAGGCTGGTTGCCCTGTTATGCCATCAGTGCCTGCAGCACTACAGACATGACAGTGATGCACAGCACCATGTGGAGACTCAGCACCGTGGGGTCCTCAGCCCAGAGAAAAGGGCGGCTCTTCTCGCCCTTCACGTCATTGCCACTGGAATGGTAGCTACAGGTCCTGCTTCTAGATCAGGACCCCAGTGACTGAGCGAGGCTCTGCCCTAAGGAATAGCAACAGACTGTCCCTTCCCCTAGGAATTTCTATTTCTTTTTCATCAGAAACACAGGCTAGAAAACCCCGCAGACTAGGGAGACCGAGATGAGTGAAGAGCTAATGAAATGGTGAAATCATGTAGGGCAAAAAAAGCTCAGTATGAACAGGTGGGAGTGACAGGATTTCAAGACAGTCTTTTCAAAGCTCTTTGTCTTTTGTTTGCTTTTATTAACACCTAGGTAACATCAATTATTAATTAACAGATGAAATAAGGAAGCTTTTGTTAAAAAATCCAGACTTCATTCTTTTTCACTCAACTGCTAAACGCTCCTGAGACTTCCCCCTCTGCTCCAGCAAACTCAGAAGACCAGAATGCCACATCCAGTATTTTTAGTATGGTAAATCTGCAAACCCTCTTTTAGCTACCTCCTGCCTCTCCTCCCCCTCTACCTGCCTGTAAAGATGCTGCAAAACATGGCCTTTACCCCAAAATTTATAGGCCAGCGCAGGCTGATATAAATCAAATAGATGCTATCTACAGCAGTCTTGGTGTGCATTTTTGTTACAAAATAGGAACTGGTCAGACCCATATTTAACTGAGAAACATGAATTTGGAGGGATTATTTTACAGTATCGATCTGATGTTGATCTATCATAGAGTTAGCAGGGAGGATTTTTTTGATTAAAGATTTTTTGGGGAAAATTGATGATTTATTGACTCATGAACACTGTCCCGAGCTTAGCAATCTAAACTCTTCTTTCAAATAACTACTGTGGAGAAAAGGTGTCATTCCTGCCTTGCAAGGGGACAAGCCAAGATCTTCATGGCAGACACTTTCTTTCAGAGCATCCAGGGATGAGGATATTTGTCTGGGCAGCAACTGGCCTGGCCAGCTACAGGCTCCTGACTGTGATGAGTGCTCCAGCCTGGACGCTGGGAGCACTCCAGCTGTGAGCATACCCCGTTCTTGGGCCTTTCTGAGGATCTGCTCAGCAGCAGGTGAAAGCAGGTGATGTCGTGACCAGTTTCTCTTCCTCCTTTCCACACACCCTTTGTGTTCAGTAGGCTCAGGGTATATGTGTGACAATGAACTGCAGAGTGGAATAAGTAGGAGGATGTAAATTTTGTGAATTCCAAGAAGACTTAGTCATGAGTTTCTCCCCGGACAGCACTATCATTTGGATGTCTACCCACCAGCAAAAAAAAAAAAAAAAAATATAAAATGCACAGATATAGAAGCTTTTATTAGAAAGTCAGATTTAGAAGAACTTACCCTGTCAAATGACAAGTTGTGAGTAATAGTGGTGCCTGACAGTTGAGTTCTGATTCTTACAGAGACATTTAGGCTACATCCATGCAGCCTTTATGATCCATGAAGGGAGCCTGGGGCCTCTGATCAGCTGGTGAGGGATGACTCATGCTCATGCTCTTCATGATCAGCCCCCCTGGAGCAGACCAACTGCAGGAAAACTCAGAACAAACCTTGTTGCCATCCCAGTCTCAGAGCTCTTCGCATTCGTCCATCAACGTGCCCTTGTAGCTTCACTCCTCATTGTCTGTGCTGCACTCTGCACGGGGCCACAACAGAGCACACCAAAAAAAGGCAGCATACCTTCATTGTGTTCAGACCGTTCCCACCTTGCTTGCACCCACAGCTCCTCTGTGCATGATGGCAGAAACCCTTCACTGGGACAGCCTCAGCCTGGGTAAGCCCAGCCGAGATGGGGCAGGATTGGCTGAGATGTGTCACCTGAAATGATGCAACTCTGGCTCCTAGATCTGCAGACCACGCTTGCTTTTAGCCTTCCTCAATACAGCCCCACTTGCTAAACAACCTTGGTTTTGATTGCGACCTATAACAGTCCTTCCCTTCTATGGGGACAGTTTGGGGTTATGGACACCAGTGTATGTCACTGTTGTGAGTAACCAAGTGAGATTGTCAAACCAGGATGCAAAATTTAGAAAGATGGAAGGCCACCTCTAAGGTGCCTGGCTGGAAACTGGGAACCCCCTTGGAGCCACATCACCACACTTCGAAGCCACTCCCATAGAAAAGGTGTCAGACTTAATTGAGCCATTGATTTAAGGACTGAAACAATCCATTGTGGTCACACAGGTGATAGATGTTTGCAACGTCACTCTGCAGAGTCTGTGCACCCACATGGTCCACAGGAAAGCAGCAGTGTGTCATGCATGCATGGGATGTGGGGGAGCCCAAGACTTATGTAGATAATTTTGAAAGGCTGGCGGGCTGAGCAGCAAACCTTGCATAGCCCACATCCTCCTTGGCTGCATGGAGCAGATCCTGGAGTGAAGTCCTCATCCACCAATTCTGGGTTTCCTCTTGGGAGGAATTAGTTGGCCCACGACACAAAGAAGCTCAGGAGCAAATTAGCATATATGCTGGTTGGGCAGTCATCACAGCAGGGCTGGAGGGATGGAGATCCAGAGGAACACATGGAGAAGTGCCTTCTTGAGTACCTACATCCCCCTTGAAAATCTAGAGTCTCCAATCCCTCTCAAGCTAGCAATGCCTTAATTGGAAAAAAAGCTTAGCTATTCCTGCTTTGAACATCCTTGTGTGAGGAGCGGGATGGAAATACTCCTTTTAACTATGACCCCAAGATGATGTACATATATGGTCTCCCTATCCTGGAGAGTCAGCAGAAGCGCTGCCCCCCTCCCTGCCCTCGTTCAGCTGGGGATTTCCAGGAGGACAGAGAGCTTTGCTTTCGGTCTCTCTGGTGAGTCCACCCGGTGAGTTCACGGTTTCCTCCCTGACTCAGCTGCATTCCTGCCACCCATCCGACTGGGACCAGGGGCACTCATTAACCCCCTCTGCACCTCTGGGTGCAGCTGGGGTGGCTCACCGGAGGTATTCCTTAACTAACTAACTGCCCAGGCTTTCTGGCACTTGATTAAGTTCCCAGAAATCCAGGTGGCCAGCATAGCCTGACTGAACATGCCACTAACCACACACCCTCCCCGGGGCCACTTCCCATCCCCTGCTCCTGGCTTTCCTATAATTAAATCCCCTATCTAATTTCTTCTCATTTTTTCTCTCACATCACTGAGAGCTGCTGTAGATTCAAGTAGCTGTATCTGAAGACTATCCAATGCTTCACAGTGAGGTGCCTTTCTTCTTTGTTAACTAAAAGAGGCTCCTGCCCTCAACAAACCATTTTCTGACACCATTTTCTGGCTTGGCTGTACTTGTTACATTGGAGTATATTATTCAGAACCACATACTGTATGTGCCAAGCATTACATTTTAAAACAAAGCAAGTACAAGGTATTCAAATGCAAGAACAATAACTTTTTTTAAAAAGAAAGCCTAGCTGGAAAATTGTATTTCCAATTAAAGGACTTGTAGTAAAAGTCAGCTGTTGAGTAGGAAGTGAAGGTGGCATTTTCTGAGTCATTATTGAGCCAATTTACCAGCACGATATGAAGGGGTCATAGCTCTTTATCATATAGAAGAGAGATAAACCTGAGATCTTGATCACATGGTACTCATTAGTTTTGATGTATAAATGATAGGTATTTTTCTTAGGTGAAGTAAGTAGGGTTTTTTAATGACTTTTTTTCTTTTTCTGCGAGAAACCACATCTTAGCCTAGGTTGTAATTTTGATTTCAAATGTACTAAGGTGATGTAGTGCACGCAACACTGCTGTTACCTGCAGCAGGCACCGCTTAACGCCCAACTTTCATCTCGGGAAGAACAGTAAAGGGGGGAGTGCACCCCCCTCTCTGGTGCACCAGAGGAGATACTGCATTACTGCAATCACTGCGAAGTGGCAAATGTTATTTTAATGATGCCCAGCTTGGTAGTTTCCCAAGGGTGAAATCAATATCTTGATGGTTAAAATGAAGCTACCATTATATTACTGAGAACATATGTATGACCTCATTGACAATACTCGGAACATTGAGCTGAGAAAGAAAAATCTCCCTGTTGAAAGGCTACAGACGTCCAAATTCATCTGCAATATAGAAAAGACACGTTCATTTAGATAATGGTAGAAAACAGCAACAAAGTAGAGATAGCTAAATGTTCATTATAAGCAACGTTCCTTCTGCTGCTTTTGAGCATAAGCAGCAAAAGGTCACACTGTCTCTAATTGAATTGCTTTGTATTGTGCTAATCTACCCAATGTCCTGTTTGCAAATATAGCATCATCTTAAGCACTTTGTGCCATGTGGGCTAACATTCAAATTGCGCTCTTTATTGCACTTGTACATTTTGTAATTACGTAACTGGGGTATCAGAGAAGTGTTGGTCCATCTATAGCTTTACATTCCTATGAATTAACTATTTGCTACTGAATTCTTATATACTGAAGTCTTATATTTATCTCACATCTTCAGAATTTTTACTTGCAAAAACTCTGTTCCATTTGAATGTGGGGGAGACCTCTTGCAGCTGATGCTAGGGACTTTACTTCTGAGAATGTGGGTCCAGTTTTGTTCCTTCAGCTCAAAACAAGGACTACATTAACAAAGTTCAGAAACGTGCACAAGTTGCACTTTAACTGGCTGCCCCTGCTCTGCACAGAGAAGTGAGCGTCATGTTGTGGGTTGGGAGGCAATTGCTTCTGATTTATTTATTAATTTTTACAAAAGATAACCATAGGCACTGTGTTGGTTTTGCAGATTTCTATCTGTTTTGCTCCTTCTTGTTCTTTTTAAACTTTGCGTTTCACTGATGGAATTCCTTGGCACTGAGAACGTGAAGGTAGCCAGGACTTCTGTAGCAAGGAAAACACTGGTTAACATCCAGATGAAAGTCAGGGTCCCACAGAAGTTCTGTCCAAGCAGAATGACATGGTAGGGTAGGGAAATCCTGCAGGAATGTGCTGCTTACCTTGGTGCGTGATCATCTCTGAAGAGTGAGGACCCATGGGCAGAAGGTACAGTGCTCTTCTCTTCTGTGAGATGCACTCAACTTTGTTCTTCATTTACCACTGTCACTTTGGCAGTCTCAACATCACTTTTTGCCCAAGCTTTTCCCTAAGGACTCGTAAGATTTTCCACCTCACAAGGAAGCAGAAGATGCCTCCAGCCATTGGTGATCTAACAAGGCATCTTGTTCCAAGCCATGTAAGTGAATGGCGATGCTTCAACAGTTTGCCACCTTATGGGAAATTAGTGTGGTCAGGTGTGTTGTCAAGAAAAGGCAAGAAACCTTCAGCTGAGACCAGCTAATGAATATACATTTCTGGAAACTGTTTAGTAAGAACATCTTTGCATTTACTTATATCTGTACTACAGTACTTAATGTTAAAAGGTGGAAAATCCTTATTGTTTAGCAGAGAACAAAGAAACATACTCCACCATCCCTTGATAGGAGTAGACAGACACCAATAATCTTTGGGTAAGGCCCTCCATTCTAGTGTTCATTACTTAGGTTAGATTAGGAGTAACTCATTAAAATGGTTTTGGGTTTACACTGAAATGATTAAGGTCATGGCTAAGTCTTAAATTTTTTTAAAGTGTTATTTCATGGTCATTAAGAGCTGGGAAAAATGACTTTGTCAGCATCTAAACAGTTATTCTTGCAGGGTGGAATATCAATCAATTGCCATGGAATGTTTAGCAAACCAGCTCTCACCAAAAGTAAAGTATTTGTAGGAGTCTTTCATTTGCCACTAGAAATTCTGCTATTGCCAGAGAGATGCTCAATTCAGAGATGAGGAGGTAAATTTGAGCTAAGCATGGACAGTATTTGGTTCAAACAAGGAAAGTGAGAAGGTGGTACGGACAATTGCCAAGTCGCTATTCAGACAGGTAAGACGGTATCATCATTTTATAACCTTTTATTTATAAAACATGCAACGTAGATAAAAGAACCAACCAAACCCCCAAACTAACACAAAAAAGAACCCCAGAACCACACCAACCCAAGCAGAAGAAAAAAGCAAGAAATTAACCCAAAATACTCAGCCATAGAAGCCGCAGCACACAAATCTTGCAGATTTTTAAGAACAAATGATTTTGTTAGGCAACATGAGAAGGGATAAATGATTTTATTGAGAGCTGTTTCATAACTGCATTACTGTATCTTTATTGGCTGAATAGTGACTGGTTTGAAATCACATCAATGCCATTACAGCTCTGACGTGCAGGACTCGGCAGGTATTGTCCTTGGCTCACTGAAGTTGGTAATATTTTGCTGCAATCCTCTTTGCAACCAAAATCATGCACTACAGTATTACGTTGCAAACAACAGGCAACAAAATGCAGGTGACCATCCAGATGAACTTCTCTAATTTTATTCATACAGAAACTTTTAAGAACATCAGTAGTCATAGGCAACAATTAAAGTGGGAATACAGAAGTTGAAAATGGAGCTGGTGTATGCAAAATACTTCTAAGACTGTTTGAACTGCAACACGTATTCAACCATTGGTAATAGACATGGAACATAATCCAAAA
Organism: Anarhynchus alexandrinus; assembly: GCA_008711295.1. NCBI lineage: Eukaryota > Metazoa > Chordata > Aves > Charadriiformes > Charadriidae > Anarhynchus > Anarhynchus alexandrinus. The sequence continues at coordinate 5,860,965 of VUYV01000017.1, read as the reverse complement.
AATAATTTTAAGAAAAGTTTTCTTTCACTGGAACCCACTGCTGCACCATGCTTAAAATGCATGTTTTGTAAACAATTTGCACTGTCATCTAAAAACCACTTCTTGTTTACAGATTCAGGAGTTTGGTGTGTGGGAGGCAGTTCAACCTAACTCGGTGAGAAATCAAAATGCAAGTCACTCCACCTCAAAGTCCAAAGCACTCTGTCTGCAAGTCTGTGTACTTTGTTGACTGCTCATAAAATGTAAGTAGCTGTTTTAATAAATATAATAATTATGATATAGAAATCCCATACCAAACGCCAGTGGTTTTCCAAGTGACAAGGAAAGCAAATATTTCATTAAAAATTATGTGAGCAGAAACCAACCTGAATTACCCCTTGATGACAGGATGGTTACAAAAATTAAGAAAGACCATTTTGATACCATTTAGTGAACTTATCAGGTAACAACTTATCAGACACTCTTCATCTAAAAGATTTTTCCATTTGAAAATGTCTTTTTTTCCACAAAATGCTTAAAGTGTAGAAAAATTCTGCAGACAGAAAACACAGTGAAACAAAGTTTGATAATCTTCCAAATAACATTTTCAAGACAGCATTTGTTTGGAATGCAATTATCTTGTTAACTGAAGACTTTAAAATCTTTCTTATTGCTTTACTTCTGTATTTCTTCACAAGTCAGTAGTTGTACATAATGTTATACAAAATACATATGCAAATAAATGAAAATACACATAACTTAGAAAAAATAAACATTGTAACAAAAATATTATATTTAGGATTCACATTTCAGAGGAAATTTGACCATATTTGCATTTCTGAACAGGAACCAAAATAAATTTTGGATGTAGAAGTTCCTAACAAGTAGAAGCTGAATTTCCATCACTCTTGGTTAAGCTGTTCCCGCAGTTCCCAGAGGTCGGCACGTTTACTGAGCTCTCTCTTTCTCGGCACCACAAACCCACACAGAGGAAAAGAGCAATGTCTGAAAACTTGTTCATGTTTGAAAACTCATGTATATTTAGTCACCTTTGACTTTCATACTCACTTTCTGCAGGCACTCACACATTTTGAGTGTTAGTGTCATGAATACTGAGGGAACCAGATGGTCACACATCACTCACCTCTCTGTAAATGTTAGAATTGTCAATTACAACTGAAGTACTTGTAAACAGGAAAATCATGTGAAAAGCTGTTTTTCTTAGGACTCAGAAGGATCTTCTGTGGATCTGATGGCTTTATGCAATTGGCAGTGTCTTGTGAGCCGTCGGGTCCTCACGTGGGGCCCGTGGGTTTGTTGGGCAGTGACAAAGTGGTGGCTAATGTGAACTGAGTGGGTGTGGGTACAGGAAATAAATCTCTGTAGGTAAGCTTGGCGTTTGTGTACCTGGCAGGTCTACTGTAATTAATGTTAAAAAAAAAATTAAAAATCACCAAACTACTTAATCTGTAAGGTATGTATGGGCACGAAAAATCTGAAAAGTCCTTTTCTCTCTCCCCCTCAGCTGAAGTCTCAGCACCTTATAACTACCACAGGGATAAGAAATATTTTAATTTAAATATAATATTCAGAATTTGAACAATTTGCTTTTGTTGTATATTTGAAGTTTAGATTCTCTTCTCTAAAATTACTGGTTTAAAAAGTGGACCATCATGTATAAACTATTTTTGATGTGCAAGTGTGAACAGTTTTCCAACACTAAATAAGCCTACCAATTACTCCCTGGACAAAACAGCTGAAAGTAATTTTCCATGTATTTCAGTACTTGCTGTCTGCTTCATTATACATCATTGCATTAAGCAATGTGGATTCTGAGATCTTGGTGTGTTAATAGCCACATGCAAGGAAAATAGCCTACCACTGCTGCAGTGGGTTGACCCTGGCCAACAGCCAAACTCCCACCCAGAGGCTCTCTCACTCCCCTCTCCCCCAAGATGGGGAGAAAACAGAAGGTGAGGAGACTCATGGATTGAGAGAATGACATTTTATTAGGGAAAGCAAAAGCCCCACGCAGAAACAAAGCAAAAAGAGCAATTCATTCACTACTTCCCACTGGCAGGTTGATGTCCCGCCACTTCCCAGAAAGCAGAGCCTCGGCAGGCTTAAGGGTTGCTGGGGGAGACAGACACCATAACCACAAACATCCCCCTTTCCTCCTCTCCCTGAGTATTTATTGCTCTGCATGTTGTCATATGGTATGGAATATCTCTTTCATCAGCTGGGGCCAGCTCTCCTGGCTGTGTCCCCTCCCAGCCCCTTGCCCACCCCCAGCCTACTCACTGGTGGGGAGAGGGAGAAAAGAGAAAGCCTTGGTGCTGTGCAAGCACTGTTCAGCAACACTCAACACATCGGTGCGTTATCAACAGGGTTTTAGCTACAAATGTGATGTGGGCTGCTATGAAGAAAGCTAACTCCACTCCCACCAGACCCACTACAACCACAGCCGAGCAACCTTGCTTGCCTGGAGAGTGCCAACTGCTGATTGCAACGAGCTGACCTAGATGCAAGAGAGCAGGAGCCTGCTGCAGAAGCTGTAGCACCCTTTTATCACCATTTCTTCTCTACCATTCATTTCCCACCTGTAATATCATGTAATAGCACTGTAACATTTGCTTTGTGTAAGAAGCCTGGCTTTAAAATAACATCCCGTACACTACTCTCTCTGTCTTCCAAAACAGTCATTCCTTTTGCCTGCCAGAACCTCAATCTTTATTTTCATATCAAGCAGCACTCCTGGGATTTCTTGAACCTTTGTCAGCAGCTTGTGATTAAGAAAGAAAATTTAGCTGTTGTTCTGGGAAGACGGAATATGTCTTCCAACAAAACAGGGTCTCCAGCAGCTACGATGGTTCTGCAGGCAAGATGTATTAAAATCTAGTGTGAAACAGTCAGCTATCCTGGCAAGTACGGCATGGGAGGAAGATACAGACATCAGTCAAACTATATTTTTACAGAATACTTTTCCACATTGCAAGCAGGCATATTGGACAAGTAAAACTTACCCAAACTGATGTGGAAATCAATGTGACACTAAACCATGCTATGGAAAATGCTCCCACAAGAGTTACAAACGGTCACAGAACTACCCATTTCAGTGGTTTTATCCCTCATAACAATTTCAAGCAGTACAAATACAAAATGCCTATCTGCTCTGCCTTGCACATGCTCCCATTCCCAAAGGCAGAACCCATCAGTCAATAACAAGACAATATACAGAAATCCCATGAGCAATCCTGTTCATCTTTTTGCTTCCCACCTGAGAAAAGGTATTTTAAATATTCAGGAAGGCCCTATATGGCATGATGAGAGGAGGCTAAATGAAATGTACACCCCGTTTGAAATGCTTTCTCAGGTTAGAGAGCTGAAGTGCAAAGCTAAAATTTTAGTGCCCACTGTTTCTTGACACTGTCTGGTAGTCAGTGATTGACTCCTGACTGCAAGCCTCGTTATTCTAGGTTTTTTTAAAAATTTACTTTCCTTCTGGTTCAGTGTACTCAGTTCCTTACTGCACTTAACATGTACAAAATAATAATATGTTGCACCCAGGGAAGAAAGCTGAATTTTACCTCTAAAATAAGATATATGCCAGTTACCAAGTTTAAAAGGTTATTACAAGTAAGTAATAAATGAATGGGGAGTTTTGTTCTCAACACTGAAACTACTGAACGTGAGAGCATTACAAGAGAATAAGCTGCTGATCAGCCTGTCCAGCTGCCCCCAGTTAGCAATGGGTTCACAACAGGTCTTCAAACCACAAACCTCAAATATAACGATGTTTAGGTGTCAACTTGACCCATTCTTGGTGTTTTATTGCAACTTGTGCAACTCCTTAGCTAAAAACCCAAAGTCAAACTTCATCAGATATTGAGAGAACTATAGGTCACAGACAGAAAAAAGTCATAGGAACGTTCAAATTTTCTTTACCCAAGCAAAATTCAAGAGTAGGGTTAGAATTGAACTCAGAAGAAAAGCAAGGAAGATCAGGTGCAGTTTGCGTGACTAATTCTGCTTCGTAACAACCCAATAAGGAAAGGAGAGAAGACACTGAAAAAACCTCAAATCTATTGTTAGAAACTTGTTTCATCTGCCACTGCAGACTCAGCCTTAATCTTCATGACAAGTTATATGACTTTTAATAGCTGTGGCATCTCTTTATAAATGTACTTTGCTATAACTGGACTTTACCCTATATGTAGAATTGGAGATTAAAACCTGTTAAGAGTTAATTTTGCTCTTCAGTGTATCATGTGGGAAGAAATTCCAGTGAAATTACATTCAGGAAGATAATTTGTTTGAAGGACCAGTATCATATTTGTTGAAGAACTAGAGTAACACAACTTACTAAAAGGAATTCCAGTTGCTGGATGAGAACAGCAGCTAGGTAGCATGAGCTTTTGCAGGAACTAGATAGTATGATGAATTTAAGGATCTTGATGAAAAATGGTTAACAAATAACTGCTAAGTTGGCAACAAGAACAGTGCAGGAAAAAAAAAAGTGCCCAGCACAAGCCTTGATCCAAAGAATTAATGAAACAAGAAATTAGTGAAACTACAAAGAGCCGAGTAAATGCCCCGATGAAGAAGGTTATAGTAGCCATTACTCATTAACCCTCTTTTAATAAAAAATAGCAATAACCTGCTAATAACCTCTACAAGGAGTGGTGATTTTGCAGTTAAGAGACCTCTGCAGATCAGAATGGCTCTTGCTTTTGCTAGTTCACACACACACACACACAATCACAGTTGGTGGAAAAACTATTTTTATTTTGTAGTTATTTTCCACTCTACTAGACTTTGACATTTTTGAAGGAGGGACCACATCCTGTTCACCCTGCACAGGGCTTGACACCTCCAATGCGGCCACGGTACTTCAACAGCATTAGGGGCCAGACGATGCAGCACACGTAGGAGGTGACAAACAACACTCTTCCAATGACAATGGTCCTCCCTAAACCTCTATTCTTAAGCCAACATAGTTCTTTAGGGACAATCCAGAGAGGAATGTAATATTAGGACAGAACAAACATATCTGGAAAGATGATGGAACAGCTTGTTCTGGGTATCATCTCAAAGCACCTGGAAGAAAAGAAGGTTATCAGAAGTAGTCAACACANAAATATACCGTCTTGTTACTTTTAAATGAAAACCTACTATCCAAGGATCGATGTGAGGCAGTTGGTAGGAATTAATAGGATTTACATTGGCAGGCCTTGAAGCATTCACCCCACAGGTGTGAACTCCTTATTTTTGTCATCAGTTTGCTGATGACACAAAACTGGGAGGAGTGGCTGACACGCCAGAAGGCTGTGCCGCCATACAGCGTGACCTGGACAGGCTGGAGAGTTGGACAGGGAGAAACCTTATGAAATTCAACAAGGGCAAGTGTAGGGTGCTGCATCTGGGGAGGAATAATCCCATGCATCAGTCCCGGTTGGGGGCTCACCTCCTGGAGGGCAGCTCTGTGGAAAGGGACCATGGAGTCGTGGTGGACAACTGGATGACCAGGAGCCCGCAATGTGCCCTGGTGGCCAAGAAGGCCAATGGCATCCTGGGGTGCATCAAGAAGAGTGTGGCCAGCACGTCGAGGGAGGTCGTCCTCCCCCTCTACTCTGCCCTGGTGAGGCCGCATCTGGAGTACTGTGTCCGGTTCTGGGCTCCCCAGTTCAGGAAGGACAGGGATCTGCTGGAGAGGGTCCAGCAAAGGGCTACGAAGATGATTAGGGGATAGAAACATCTCTCATGAGGAAAGGCTGAGGGACTTGGGTCTTTTTAGTCTAGAGAAAAGAAGACTGAGGGGGGATCTTATTAACGATTACAAATACTTAAAGGGAGGGTGCCAGGGGGATGGGAACAGTCTTTTTTCAGTAGTGCCCAGTGATAGGACAAGAGGTAACAGGCACAAACTTGAACATAGGAAGTTCCATCTCACCATGAGGAGGAACTTGTTTACTTTGAGGGTGGCAGAGCACTGGCACAGGCTGCGCAGAGAGGTGGTGGAGTCTCCCACTCTGGCGACATTCAAAACCCGCCTGGATGCCGTCCTGTGCAACTTGCTGTAGGCGATCCTGCTCTGGCAGAGGGGTTGGACTAGATGATCTCCAGAGGTCCCTTCCAACCCTGACCATTCTGTGATCCTGTGATCTAATGTCTAGTGGACCTTCAGAAGATGAGTGGGTCTGCCTAAGGCATCCCTGGACAACCTTTGAGGCACTTACTCATCTCTATTTCTATATGAGCAGCATAGTCAGGTTACTTTGAGAAGGCTGCTCTGTTTTCAAGCATAAACCTAGAGGATCTAAACAATGCCTGCATTAGGTGGGCTGGACCCCCAGCCCAATTGTGATCATGTGGGTTTCTTTTCTGTGAGTTTTGAAGGTCATATATCATACACATTGCAGAGCCCTTGTTTAAATTTTGTGTGGAAGGGATAAAGTTGATGATAGTATTCTGGGACTGATGCTCTAACAAAAACAATTTTAAAAAAAGAACATACCTAGTTAAGGCTACTGTCTATACTTTGTATGTAGCAGCACACCTAGGAGAACAAGACGTGCTCTCTGCAGTTCACAATTTTTGACTGTCCTCTGGTACAGCCACCAGTTACAAATATTTTTATCAAGTGAAGCAACAGTTATGACAAGCTGTAAGCTCTTAGACACAAAACCACCTTTACGAGTGGACACTAAAGCAGCTGTACCATTCTAGTTGGACTGCCTGGGGTAGGTGTCCAGCACACAACAGGCAAAATGAGTTTCACAAGAGCCAGGATCATCAAGCCCTTCTGACTTTCCCTTTACCCCAAAGGAGAGAGGGCCTAGGGGAGGAGGCAGGGGACGTGGGCGTTTCAGAGCTCAGCAGCCTGCTGGTAGGTGTCCGGGGATGCAGGTTGTCCTCTCTGTGGCAGGTAGATATGAGGAAAGGACTTGCCTGGGTTAAAAGTGCATTGCTGCAGAGTTGTACTGAAGTTCCTGTTGCACTAGGAGACAGATGTCCCCGCAGTTGTTTGCTTCCCAGACACAGCTGAGGACCCCATTTCTGTGGCATCCTCCACATAGGAAGCCTCTCAGTGCCCCCCAAAGCCAACTTCTCTGCTTTCCCTGCTGTACAATGTAACTCTCCACATGGAGATGCAGCAGTGACAGAATCACAGTTTTATCACTCAGTCTTTCATTTATGATCTTTTTGATGGCTGCTGCTGTCATAGGGTTGCCTACTAGGTGTGAGAGACCTCAGGTACAGCTGAGCTGCTGTGCTGGAGAAGTTCTTCTGCACCAGCTAAAGTACAGTGTGATCATGCACACTTTCTAGCCTCAAATGCATGGGATCATATGCTTTTCACTGATGCTTAAACCACTGCCTTTTATGCTGAGAGAAAACATAGCTTGTTGTTGTGGCTCAGCTGACGCACATGAACTTGTTCCTCCCAAGGACTGAGATCTGTGCCTGAGTGGGCAGAACACAACCTCAGTGTCTAAATGGTAGAGATGATGCTTTATTGGTTTCCTTTTATGCAGCAGCTATACAACTAGAAGGACGTGACAGCGCTCAGTGCAATGGGTTTCATGAGAACTCTGGGTGAAAGTACTGTTGCCTCCTTCTCCCTGGCAACTGTTGTTCTTCTGTTTACCCTGGACACATAACACATGCTAGCTCTGTGGGGCAGCAGCAAATTTTTCTTTAAAACACCTTGCAGAACAGAGCTATGGGTTCACACATTGATGCTGCTTTTGCACTTTCCTCAGCCTTTCTTGTCCTAGACTCAAACTGCCAGGTGCCCAACCTCCCCCTCAGAATGCCTGACAGTGGTGGTGACTCTCCAGGTTTTTCTCCATGAACCCTTCAGATGCAGCATGTGCATTGCTACACACAGGAGACTTCTTCATGAGCTTTTTCTGGATCTGTGCTTGCTCCTTCTGGAGGTCTCTTCAAGACAGCCACTGGAAGCCTCCCAGGTGCTCAGGGATGCGGAAGCAGGTCTTTGGAAGCTGAAGCTCTTGAGATTTCCAGTAGGCCACAGGCCAAAAGCATGGGACACAGACATGGCTCATTAGCATAAATGTTGCCTGTGAAAAATCTCACTTTTACCTATACTAGTTCAGCCCAATTCATCTGGCCCCAGGAGAAAACATCCAGTACTTATATCACTTTTTGATCCAGTGCCAGTTCCCTATTTGCAAGATGTCGCATCTCCTCCAATATAACCAGATAAGCCCTTTTTCCTGGTGATACCCTGCCTTCCTTCTTCTACACAGACTAAACCCTGCAAGTTTGCTGCTGGATTCAGCTCTTTTACTTCAAATATGAGAGGTAATCCTTAAAAGACAATAAAGTCCTAGAAACTTAAAAAAGAGCCTCCAAGAAATTCTGACACTGATAATACATGTTCCTAATGAAGAGAAACCCAGCTGATAAGACTGACTAAAATAGCAATAGTTGATGTCACCTAACACCAGACGCATCTCTGTCATAAAGGGAAGGCTTCTTTTGTGCTTGTCAGTGTATGTTTACATCTCTAAAGTCTTCTGTACCAAGTTCCATACGGGAGTTGTCTCATTATTTACTGTGAGAAAACCTCAGAGAAAGACTTGAAGGGTAAGCCACAAACTGTGCTATTTTTGAAACTCCTGTACTGTATTGATTCTTACTGACCTTTTCTTGCAGTACTCTTGATCTTAGGTCTATGCACTAGTCCTAGTGTCAGTCTAATTCCTAGCTCCCCATCTCTATTCTTCTGAGGGCCCCCTTGGATTCTTATAGGTGTTTCAAAACTACCCAAACCTGTAGTCTCCTGGCTATGCTTTTTTTGTTTAAGAAATGCACATAACTTCTGTCTTGAATTTCACCTGGCGATGGAGTTCAAAAAAATATGTGGCTTCCATGATACCTCTGTAAATACATGTATGCTCTACATGTCTATATGATATACATGACTGTACTGACTATAAAACCTTCTGCTGCTGGTTAACACCCGGTCTTGAAAGAAAAAGCAATTAGGAAGATCTGCCATTTTATTTTGTAAGGAGACAGGTTTTGGTAAGCCAGGAAAGAGGAGTGGTTTCCAAAATCACAGAATCACAGAATGGTCAGGGTTGGAAGGGACCTCTGGAGATCATCTAGTCCAACCCTGCCACCAGAGCAGGGTCACCTACAGCAAGTTGCACAGGACGGCATCCAGGCGGGTTTTGAATGTCTCCAGAGTGGGAGACTCCACCACCTCTCTGGGCAGCCTGTGCCAGTGCTCTGCCACCCTCAAAGTAAACAAGTTCCTCCTCATGGTGAGATGGAACTTCCTATGTTCAAGTTTGTGCCTGTTACCTCTTGTCCTATCACTGGGCACTACTGAAAAAAGACTGTTCCCATCCCCCTGGCACCTTCCCTTTAAGTATTTGTAATCGTTAATAAGATCCCCCCTCAGTCTTCTTTTCTCTAGACTAAAAAGACCCAAGTCCCTCAGCCTTTCCTCATGAGAGATGTTTCTATCCCCTAATCATCTTCGTAGCCCTTTGCTGGACCCTCTCCAGCAGATCCCTGTCCTTCTTGAACTGGGGAGCCCAGAACTGGACACAGTACTCCAGATGCGGCCTCACTAGGGCAGAGTAGAGGGGGAGGATGACCTCCCACGACCTGCTGGCCACACTCTTCTTGATGCACCCCAGGATGCCATTGGCCTTCTTGGCCACCAGGGCACATTGCTGGCTCACGGTCATGCTGTTGTCCACCAGGACTCCCAGGTCCCTTTCCACAGAGCTGCTCTCCAGGAGGTGAGCCCCCAACCGGGACTGATGCATGGGATTATTCCTCCCCAGATGCAGCACCCTACACTTGCCCTTGTTGAATTTCATAAGGTTTCTCCCTGTCCAACTCTCCAGCCTGTCCAGGTCACGCTGTATGGCGGCACAGCCTTCTGGCGTGTCAGCCACTCCTCCCAGTTTTGTGTCATCAGCAAACTGATGACAAAAATAAGGAGTTCACACCTGTGGGGTGAATGCTTCAAGGCCTGCCAATGTAAATCCTATTAATTCCTACCAACTGCCTCACATCGATCCTTGGATAGTAGGTTTTCATTTAAAAGTAACAAGACGGTATATTTTCTTTAGACAGTTCTTTGTTGGCTCACTACAAAGAAAGAACAGCTTGAGATCTGTCTTGTTCTCTGTCATTGTCAATGGCATGTGCACACCAGAGATCATTCTGCTCAAACCCTACCTTCATCAGCCATGCCCAAACCTGGAGTGGAAATGAAACAGCTTTGTTCCAGCTGGTGACTGTATCATCTCAAACAAATGTTTTCAGTTTCCAGATCACTGGAAGACATAATGCTTTGGTCCACAAATCTCCCAAGAAAATATCTGTGACTATGAATCCAGTCAAGTTCTATGATGGCAGGGGTTAGATTAGAGAAGACCAAGGTACCAGTAGTGATGGTACTGTTGCTGTCTCGATGAAGGCAGATTTTCAAAGCATTACCTAGAAGCTGATGACTTGGTAATGAAGGTTAACAGAGAGACTCATATCCATGTCCCTTAATAAAGAATGTAGAAAGCATAGTTAGATATCCAAAGGCAAATATGTGGTCTTGCACAAATGAAAGGCAGAAAAAAGCTGAGACTGCAGATGGAATGTTTTTATGTGCATGTGTGTGCCTGTTACATGGAGCTCCTATGTGTAGGTCCTGTGGGTGGCTCAGTTACAGGGGGGATTTGTTCTTCCCCTGATTATCCTGGTTTTAATGAGAGAAGCAAAAAGTGACAGATTGCCTGTTTGCTACTCCTTAATAATTCTTTTGGAAATTATAGAAGAACAGTTCTTTGGAGACTAGGGAGCACTTCTTTTGGATGACATATTTTCCATGCATAAATATTCAAAGGAGCAATTTGAGATGTAGAAGCAACAAGTGCAAATGAGTTCATTAAACTAAAATGCCACCGAGAATCGTAGTGATGACTCTATCCCAGTTGGAAGTAGGTCATTGCAATTACTCTTATCACAGGACTGAACCTGATGGGGGACCTGGATTACTGCCCTCATAGAGCCAGGGACTGGATCTTCATTCCGTGCCCCTCGCAATGTGCACATGTAATCATGCAAAAGTCAGGGGCAACGTGCCCTGTGATTGATGCTATATTTAGCAAAAAACATACAATGAAACAGTGAGATATCTTATGCTCATTTTCTTTCTGGTTTTGGTAAAAGAAAAAAAAAAGTGTACAAATTTAAACTAGATTTACAGGCCATACTGTGACTGATACAATCTAGAGGTGACCCTGCAGCTGTACCTGTTTGAGGTGCTGACAACCGTTCCTATAGGAAGTGGTTTGATCACACTGAAGTTAAAACTTCCTTGGCAGGTCCCTTGCCCTCTCATATGACTTACATGTGCCCACAGTCACGCCGTGTCTTTGGATGCAGAGTAAGACAACTATTTATTTAAAAAACCCTCCTGCAAACATGAAGTCATACCAGCCTCAATCCAGAAGATTAATTCATCCTTCAAGAATAATGATCTAAGTGTGCAGTTTAATATCTCAATGTGTTCCTTATAATGCCAATACCTACACCATTTGTTGATCTTCATAATTATATGATGAATCCGTGACAAGATTATATCTGTATAAGGATTATAATACATTTTATGACAATGAACAGACGTATGAAGAACCTCACCAGAATCACCCCTATGTGTGCTTTTTGATACTTCCTCAGTGACAATTGCATTTTGAGACACATCAGTAAGTTGATTTTTAATCCATCTAGCATGATCCCCATAAATTGCATAATTCAAGTGTTTTAATCAAATTGTCATGCAGGATGCCTTGAAGATGTCAACTATTGTATCAATACAGTTACCTATATCAACCAGACCCATAATCATGTCAAACAAGATTGTTGCCTTTCTTTGACAAGACCTGAATTCCATGAAAATATAAGTAACATAAACTTTCATAATTTGTAACATGTTAATTCAAATCTAAGTAATATAAAATGAAATATGAAAATTTTCTGTTCTGATAAGGTCAAAAACAAATCCAAGCAATTAATTTTCATTTTTCTAAATGCAAGCTTATTGAAATAGACATATTTCACCTAATTGCATCCTGTATTTCATCTAAATGTACCAGAATGTAATTTTTCAGTGGAAGAATGTTTACATGGAACTATTTTGACCAGCTGTGAAGCCAAAGCTTTTAATATTAATAATTGCTGGCAGGTAAGAGATGGACTAGACAAATAATTTTCTCACAAGTCTATCATCAGTATTGTTGATGCACCTTGTGTGGTCTCCCTAGGATGCTGGTAACACACCATAGATCACAACCTTTGCAGGACACATGTATAGTTAAGACTTTTTATACTATTGGTATTTAGTATGCAGTGCATGTAGGTCCAACAGGCACAGGCATTAAATGGCCCATATTGGGCAGCAGTAACTAAACAGCAAGCTGATAGAGATGAACCAGACAGGAGTCGCTAATCACCCGAACAGCCCATGTCCTAATGGAGTCGTCTATGACATTTGCATTTTTACCTAAAATCCCTTGTCCCAGTGAGTGCAGGGAGGCCAATTAAGTGAAATTTTGTAGTGAAGCAGTAGTTCAGGAGAAGAGGGGGAAGTGGCTATTTAAAGATAAGGAGGAGTATACGGGACCCCATGACATCAAAACATGGTCCACAACCCCTCAAGCTGATAAGTGCCATAGCTGGAAGGAATGTGGCACAGAGAGCTCACCCAGCTTTACCTCCAGAAAGTGAAGCAAACACTCAGCTGCTGCTGTATCCCTGTCCCTGGGCTTCACGTTCGGGTGCTCTTGCATAGCAGCGCCTGGGCACTAGAAAACCACCCAGTTTCCATGTGGAGTGCTGTTATTTACATTGTCCTTTCCTGTAATTTATTTCTAGTCTTGCAATGAAAAGCCTGACATTCAGCCTTGATTAATAAGAATCTTGTTTATTTTGCCCCTGAAGCCTGTCCTGGGATATGGGAGCAAGGCAGAGGGAGAAGGAATAGAGAAAGTTGCTGAAGTGGGGTAATGAATCCAAATAAAGCAGTGTGGGTGCTCTGCACACACGTACACACCCTTCCAGACATATCTGAGGGACTGATGTGGTGGGATCACTCGCTGCCACACCACAACAGTCTGATTTAGGAGGAGAGTTTCCATCCTACAGGCATGAAGCAGCCTTGCAAAGAGCAAGGGAAAGACCAGATAGTCCTGGGCGCACAAATGGGACATCAGGCCTGGGTATAAAGCTGTCAGCAAAAGACTGAGGCATTAGCATACAAAAGCATGCCTGGTCTTCTCATCATCCTTCAGTCACAGCTCTCAGTACACAGCATGGTCCAGATCTCTTCAAAAGAAAAACTCTGTTTCTCTCAGGTGGGGGAACTAATACGCTGCTACATTAGCAACCAAAAGGCTGATTCCTCCTACATAAAGGGATTTCTTATATATATATACACACACACACATAACTGGCCTTCATGCCTTGTGGCCAGATGGGAAATATGCAACCAAATAATTGTAAGTGCTGAGATCTGTAAAGGCATTTGTGGTTGTGTCTGTCTAGGAATAACCAGCAGTCACTGGCCCTGGAGTTTGAGGTGCTAAACCGGTTTTGCTGGCCCCTTACTTTAGATCAATCACCTTCACAGGGCTGTGGAGCACTGAACTGGTATAGACTTGTTTCACCCACCCACGTTTGTTGAAAAAAAAATCTGTGAAAGAGTAACCTGTCCTTGCAAACTTGATACCAGCTCAGGACTGGTCTGCTCCACAGCTTGCACGAGGCTGGTGCGGGACCTGAGGGCAGTATTACCGCTGTGCTCTGTGCCTCTGACACCGGGTAGAAATGTGTTTTGTGTCCTCACACCCCATCTGTGTGAGATTGGTATTGGAGGATGAGTTGGTGGGGCACAGACCTGGGATTTGTAATGGTAGGCTCCCCCAGCTTTCCTTCAGATCTACCCTCTGCGGTACTTCCAGTGTGACCATAAACCAGCATCCTGAGAGCTGCCCATCCCCTGGCTGGTGGGCTCAAGCTGCTGCCAGCACTGGCACTGCACCAGTGGGGACTGGTGTCACTGTACAGCATCTACATTACCACTATATGGAAGTGATTAACAAAGGGTATAGGGTGGGATTCAGCAGCAGATATGACATCTCCCTCAAAGTGAGCATTTCTGCTGGGGAGGGCCTTTTAATTTCTTACTCCTGTGTTGAAACTGATGCAGATGTAGTATTTCCCTGTTATTTATACGCTTTAATCTACATTGATTAAAACATCATTTTTGAAGAATATTTTAGAGGTCTGAATTACTCTTCAGTTTAAACCAAACAGTCAACAGCAATGGGCTCTTCGTCCACGCACATACTCCCTGGCACGAGGGCAGCCGAACCAGGCAGTTCGCTGGTAGGGCACAATTTGGTTATCATCTACCACTTTGCACATTAAGACCTGGAGCTAATGAAGAGCGTTGACAGGTCAGCAGAGAGACGGGGAGAGCATACACACCAATCTCCCATTGCAGCAGAGAGGGAGCCCTGAAAATCTGCCCCAAGGGTGGGCAGAGGTTTGCTGCCCACTCTGACAGACGGGGCTGCGGGGACAGCCTGCGATGGGCTCCCCGGGACAGCCGTGCCCCACCGCGCCAGGCCTCTGTGCTATTTAAGGCTCCTTCTGTTTAGCAAATCCTTTGTAGCCAGTTCTGCAGAAAAGCCAGGCTAGCAATGTTTATCGTAGTCATCATAGCCTGCGCAGGGTTATATTCTGCTTGGCTTCTGTTAGCTTTGGATTTCATGCCTGTGCTAAATAAACTTTGCTGATTTTGAAAGAGCTGAAATTGCTGACTTACATAAGGGCATATTCATTGTTATACATCCCTGCTGACAAATAACCAGCCTGCTGACCTCAAAGGAGATGGACACGGCAGCACGAACATTGTTTCCAGTAACACTGGCTGGAAATTTTCCAGGTGATTTTTTTTCCCTTCAGAAAACACTGATCTGATTAAATAAAAAAAGGCAATACAGAAATGACTTAGTCACCGGTTATAGCTTTCAGTGGAAAACCAGTGATGCCTTTTATATGATAGGCCTGTATGATCTATGTTGTGTTATGTCTTTACCCAAAAGTTAAACAATAAAGAAGTCAAACGAAGACATCTTAACCTAATCAAAATAAAGTATAGGGGCCTTTTCCAAATAGAATATTTCATTTAAAGGCATTCTCAGCATTTCCAAAACTAAATACATGAAGGACTTCATTTTGTAGCAAATGTCAGCCTTTTGAGTTTTGATGTTGGGCAAGGACAAAAGGTAGGACAAAGGTGCTGAAATTTCTTCTGGTGTAGAAGTTTTGCTTCTGGATTGATTCCAGCCCATGTAATGCAATAAAGCTGGGGAACAAATAATTACCCACAAAGATTTTGCAAATAAAATGACTAGGGCTTTCCCAGGGCTACAGGAAGTTGAGGGCAGTGGGTCATGGGTAAAAAAAGGCTACTTGAAACATCTTGTCTCGCTATCTAGATTACAGATAGAGCAATGGGGAAAATAATTTATTTTCCTGTAATAAGGGAATTCTTGAGGGACAGGATCTCCTTCTCAGCGTAGAGTGTCTTCATTCCAGTAATGCCCAACCATTGCAGGGGGACAGGAACACTTCACAGTTCATTCTAAAACAGACCAGCGTTCTCATACTGACCTAGTTTTCTCTTGACCACTAAAGCATCAAAACATCTCCGTTTAATCTTTTTTCTTTTTTTTGGCAAAGAGCATAGCTCAGCTGAGGGGAGAATCCAGCCTTGTCAGAATGAGGAATTCTTAAATTCTAGTTGCTTTGGAAAATTACTGGAGACATTGAAATAAAGATATTCCAAGGGAATTCAGGCATTCTTTCACTGTGATTTTTTTCTTTTTTTTTTTTTTTTGGCTTAAGGATTTGTTGGTTCATTCTTTAGAGGTGTGAAGACATCAAACACTCCTACACAGGTATCCAACTGAAATCAATGTCTATCCTTTGGTCTCAATATCTGGTCAAATGTTTAAGATTATTACATTTCATTTGAAACAAACATTGAGGGCATTTAGGCTCCTACTGCTCAAATCCATACAAAAAATTAGTCCCTAACTCCTGCTGCAAAACATGGGAAATGGAGGCCCACTGTCCTCGCTCCTTGAAAGGACCCAGAAAAATATTTTAGTGAGTTGAAAAATCTGGACCACATTTGAATGAGTTTCCTTTTGCCAGTATTTTGATATCAACAAAGCTGGGGGGCTTTGCTGGATCCTGCCTGGCTCCAGCCTGGTCTACCCAGAACTGGCTTTGTCTCCGTGGTGGGATTTGCTCCAGCGCTGCAGCAGGGTGAAGGAAGTCCACAGTTGTGAGCACCCAGACATCACTGGAAGCAGCATAGTCTTACTTCTGCATTTGTGGCACTGTTAATTCTCAACCACTCGTGGATTAAAAAGCTTAGTATCTACTTTTATTATGTAAACCAGTAATTTGCCTCTCTCTACTCGCATTACCTCCATTGGTGGCATCCAGCTGGCAATAGAGACCGTCTCCTGGCACTTGAAGTAGAGCTGAAGCACCATCACTGTGGTCAGTCTGGCCATCCTTTCCCCATTTCCCAACAGTCCCCAGCAGGATGAAGGTGTTGATGATGAAGCAATGTGATAGAACACACAAAATCATGGATGGACTCAACAGACAAAAGTATAAATGAGAAAAATACCTAGGGCCTTTGTGCTGACTGACTGTACATATCCAAACTTAGATCTCAGTCTAAATGCTTGTACTCTCCTTAGGAAAGTGCACCAGGGAACATGTTTAAGCCAAACATGTTCCTCAGCTCTTGCTCCAGGTGCCCCACGTTGCAGGATATGGCACAGGGCTGGCCAGGACCCCAACTACTCCTGTGGCACAGCCCTTTCAAGAGGGACCTGATGGCCACTTTCTTTCTCATTGGCCAGTAACATGGCAAACTACTGTTGGGTGTACCAAACCAGACACAAGCACACCTAGGGCTGTGCCAACAGATGGTGAGATCCTAACCTTCTCCTCTTTCCCACCCACTCTGCCCCAAAGTTTGCTAATGCCAACGACTACATGAATCTTATGTCCAAGCCAGCAAGCTCAGACTCATGTGCAAAATACAGGATAGAATTACCTATGAAAATCTGACTCTGGATGCCTAAAAGATGAGTATTCAAAATTGTGACACCTTCTGGAAATGATGATTATTTTATCCAAGCTTGTACTCATTATGAGACTTACTATGTACTTGAGACTTTAGGAAATAAAACGGTAAAAAGTTAACACTCTAAACAGAACTAAAAAATAAAAAGGTTTTGTGCTGCTGGTCTGCAGTTCACTTATTTCACTGTGTGCAAGTGGCACCATGAATCCACTTTCATGTAAATGCAGAAGATATAACTAGCTGCTTTGGATTTGCAGGGGCTTTTCTTTTTCTAATTTGCAACTACTGTGTTACTCCCACAAAACTGCAGACACATTTGTAATAATCTCTTCAAGGGACCAGCTACCTTTGTTAGTATTTGTCTCTGCCTACTCATAAAAGATTAAAAGAGCTTGCCTACACTGCAAGACAAAACCATGTTGACCCTACAGATAATTGCCAGGCTGAAAAATCCAAGAAGTATTGCAACTGAACTCAGTATCAGAGGGCTGAGATTATTCATTTTAACAATCTTTGTTGTCTTGAACTCTTCTCAAGATCTGGACATCAAAAGCAAGTAGATTTCTACCTTTATCCTCAACTGTGTGAAATAAGTGGCTTTGCATTTGCTGAACACAGGCTCTGTTGCCTTTCACATTTGCTCTCTCTGACCCAATCCCCAATTAGTAGTGGATAATAAATATTTGCACTTAAAATTAATAACTCGCTCTGCTGTTCTGAGGAAAGAAAAAGGTCACTAGCTGCATTTCTGTCTTTTAAAGGAGAAGGATTTTGATGTAACCTCAGTGCTAGCAATCTGAAAACTCAAGGCCATACATGAATTTGGCTCCATGGGGGCAATCCCAGTTGCACTGAGAGCAAGAGGGACTGCCATCCAGTGGATCTCAGTGTTTCCATGCCATGTGGAGGATGGCTTATGTCCGGTGAGGCCGATGTCCTCAGTGCCCGTCTATCTGTGGCCCACATGGCAGCAGGGGACCTTGTCGCACCCCTTGCAGAGCTGCTCGGGATTCAAACCCGGTGGGGTGACTTCAGTATGTCGGGCTGTGTCTTCACCTTTTCTTTTTTCTTTCTTTCTTCCTCAGATCCATCCCTGAGGAGAATGGACCAGATCTCCAACTTGTACCTCAGAGAGGAACAAATGGCACAAAGCTGATTTGCACCATGAAACGTGCTGTGATGAAGGCCTGGCCTGTCTGATCTGAAGTGACCCCTTTGACAATTTATCTAGGCAAAATCACAAGTACCTCAAAGACAGAGTTTCATCCTTAGCTCTCAGCTGCCTGGGTCTAAGTAAGCTCCATGCTATTACACTAATCAATTATTTTCCTCTTTTAATTCCAGTGTGTCTGCACGAAGCAGACAATAAAATATGGGCAGAAGGAGCTGCAAGATGAGATAAGATAGAGGCTTAAACATTTTTCAAATTAACCCGATTGCTTTGTGTCATTTGAGGAGATAACATGCTTTTTCCTCTCATGGCTAATGAAACTGAGGCCTCAGAAATCCCCAGAAGAGGAGGGTGTGCTTGACCTGAGCCCCGCTCCTTTTGCAATTGCCTGGGACAAGCAGAGCACCCCAAATGGGGCCACCTACGCCTGCCAGTGGGGAACCTGGGCAGTCATACCCATAGGCAGATATACCTGTTTCCACTGCCGGGCCACAGCATAACATACCGAATGTCTTCCCTGACTGCATCTAAAGGGGAGAGGCTTCCACTCACAAAAGTGAGCATTCCTTCAGCCCAGTGAAGCCCAACCACGCACTGCACTCAACCAGAGCGCCATCAGCCATGTGCAGTCCCAAATCTTTCGATCCTATAAATCTTCCAAACACCCACATTTTTTTCCCAGGAAATGTGCTACATCAGGGTTTAAATTGTATTCATACCTTTTTTCTCTGATTTGCCTGATGCCATATATGGTCCACAGCATTCAGTGGTGCTTCAAGACTTACAGATCATCAACAGCACAATAAGCCAGGATCCGTGCCACAAGGATTAAACTGTCATTCAGGCAACTGAGGATTATACACTGGGCAGACCGACATCTTTTGGTACACTGGGCAGACCGACATCTGGGCATGTAGGGATAGGACAAGAGGGAATGGCTTCAAACTGGAAGAGGGCAGGTTTAGATTGAACATTAGGAAGAAGTTTTTCACTTTAAGGGTGGTAAGGCACTGGCACAGGTTGCCCAGAGAGGCTGTTGAGGCCCCATCCCTGGAGGTGTTCAAGGCCAGGCTGGACGTGGCCTTGGGCAACCTGGTCTAGTGGGAGGTGTCCCTGTCTATGGCAGGGGGGTCGGAACTCGATGATCTTCAAGGTCCTTTCCAACCTAAACTATTCTATGATTCTATGATCTTTTGACGACCTTTGGGGGCCTGATGGACTTAACAGGGTGAATATCTTTGGGGAGCAGAATGAAAGAAATCACCAAAAATTTTGATTCATTTTTATAAATTATATGGAAAAAAGAAAACAGTCCAAGGATACCTATTTTGCTATTTATGTATATCTCATATTCTTTCATGATGACATTTTTTAGCTCTTTTAAAGTGCTTTTCAACCTCCTGCTACTGTGTGTTAAGTGGCATTAGCTGTTGCTTCAGAAATATGGAAGTAGGCTCACTAAGGAACACAGGGTCTAGGAAATTAGATATAATTCCACCTGAAGGCCCATTTTAAGCTGGTACCTGAATAAAACTTATCTGTTGCTTATGCACAAGGTCCAAGCATGTGCATATGCAGTTATCCTGACAATGTGCATAAGTGAGAGCACCTGGAGAGAGCACAGAACATTTGCACAAGCTGTTTCTGAAACCACTTTTCTGTAAATAGAGCACATAGACCCTAATTCACCAGAGGACAAAGCATACTGCTTAATTCTAAGCATGTGAGTAACTCCCATTGCCTTTGCACAATGTACCTGGGCAGATCAGCTGACTGTGCTTCAGAAAAGCCTTTAATAAGTTTTATTTGATTTCAGCAGGACTGGACATGTGCTTCATATAAAATCTCTGCCTTAAGTACTTTGCTAGAGTTCTTCACTCCCGAGATGGGCTCTGCTTTCTTTTTTCATTGAACTGGGACTAGTTTATACAAAAATATTCATAATTTTTAATTATGCGTGACTGGCAAGCACCAAAGAAAAATGAACATGCTGAAGCTGCAAAATCTGCTTGAGAAGGACTCAAGGCAAGGGAGACAAAAAGATGGTGCTAAGTGTGTAACGGATGGTGCCATTATGCTTCCGACGGTGAGCCTTCACGCTGCTCTCACCCTAGCTGCTTTTGCCCTGAGGTTTCAGGTGCTCACAGGATGGAGACCGCAAGCACAGGGTTTGGGGAAGGACAACATCATGCAGGGGGCTCAGAGACAAGGCTTGCAGCAGCAGGGACCAGCAGCAAGGATCCCTGATGCTTCCCTGCAGAAAGCAGCATATTTAGGTGGTGCACAGGCAAAGCACCTCTTTTCAAAGTGACTGGTGCAGTCCTGCTCTGCACAGCTCTGGGCAGCTTTCAGCCTCCCTCCTGGCAGCACAGCCGGGGCCCTGGGGTCACCGAGGCACTGAGAGGTGACTTCTTTTATTATACACACATATATCATCTTGCGTTGACTCCAGATCCCAGCTCAGCGACTGCACACGAGACGGTAGTTTGCAAGGTCTCTACCAACAAGCGACACTTTCTTTAGGGCACAGATGTTGGCATTTGCTTTTCAACACCTCCCTGTAACTTTACACACACAGCCTGGGTTTATTTTGAATCAACATATCACAGCGTATAGTTTATAGCTGTCCTCAGACCCACTTCCAGGAAAGGACTCTGACTGTGTCACCCCCACACCGCCACCACCTCTGCTCCGTGCCTGCTAAGGTTGCTGTGCCTCAGCTCAAGCAGGAAGAGTATGGGTTGGAAAAGCTGACCTTCTTTGCTGCTCTCTCAGTGCTGGACCACTGCGAAAGCCAGGCACGCTCCGTGCAAAACTCCCATAGAGCACATTCACTCGCCTTCCTCTTAGTTAGAAAGAGTACCATGTATTTGCTGGATAAATTATTCTCGGTTCAGGCATAGTGCTCACTTTCCCACCCCGTCACCTCTCTACTGAGTTTTTCAGACTAACCGACCTTTATGGCTTTAAGACTCTGCACTGTTTAGGTGAAATGGGTAGACCTACACCCAGCTTTGAAGTCAAAGGAAAACACCTGAGGACTTCCAGAGCAGTCTGTCAATTGCCTGCCTGGGCAAGGAGGGTACCAAGATGGGGTAATACCCAGGTGTCGGCCCAGCTGTAGGCTTCTGCACACCTCAGAGTAGCTATCTGCATGCTTCAGACATTGGCCTCTGGCTGTGCATAAGGTCAAGCTTTCAGCTTGTGCTCTGGAGGAACAAGGCATCTGGTCTTAAAGATACTTGGTGTCCCTCGAAACATAGCATAAGAATGTTGGCATTCCTATGTCTCCCAGTCCGGCCACAGGTCTTTGCAGTACTTTGGTATATTGAGAAATGCACCATATTCTGTAGTCAGAAATAAAGACACCTGTGTATCTCTACATTTCTTTGAATAGGAGGGATAGGAGAGTAGAAAAAAGGTTCTGAACATGCTTTCAGAATGCCTGAAATTTAAAAAATAACCAACAAACCACATTTTCTAAAAGGTAAATAATAGTGACTGAGTTACTTTTGCTGTGGTAATGTCAAAGCAAACTGCATGATTCTGGCATCTCTTCATCATATATTCATGACTGCTTAGGGCTGTTATGCTTGTAGAGGAGGTGGAACTAAAGAAAAGAACCCCCAGCAAGATAGAAACATACTGAAAAATAGGTCCAGGCCCTTGCCTTGTGTATGCTGAAGCAACCCACTCATTGGTTAGAGATGCTGGATGAACTCTCCAATCACTTCCTAATCAGGACAACCAATGCACCTACGCTCCTGCAAAAGGTGACGCAGCCCACTGAATTCAACTTGGCATCAACTCAGTAGGTGAGTGCAGTGCTACTTACAATAAACCACAAGGATAAAGTCGTCAGTGTCAAGGCAGTACTCTGCAATGATTCAGGACATTTGATCTTTGGTTGGGGGAAACCATGGTCAATGGCACTACAGGGTGAAGATGCATTGCAGGGTCTGTGCATGCGTCAGCCCTCAGGTCCCCCTGCAACGCTGGAGCTCCAGCTGTCCTGTACTCCCAGGCTGGCGTGGAGTAATGGCAGGCCGAGCATCTGGTTCTCTACATACATGTTGGGTTTCCATAGCTCTTTTCCATAAACAGTCTGATCTCTATTTCGATAGCACACATGTATTCTTCTCCGAGACCCCTGTTTCCATCTCTGACTATCCACTCCACCCTTCCTTGCACTGTATCGCAGTCGTTTTCTCCACCATCTGCTGGAAGGAGCTCATTTGTCAAATGGACAAGATCTTTAAGGATGTAAAGGAAGAAGCCCGTCAACACCGTTTTCATCCCACCGGATTTGTTGGATGGCAGCCAGGTGCTCGCCAGCCATGGAGAACTTTGCAGGGCCGGTTTGTTTAAACGCATTTTAAAATAAATGTTTGTCAAGGGCACAGTGCCCTCATGTCAATGGAAAGGGGCCCACCCTGGAAGGAAACCAGATATTTGAGAATGCCACTTCTCCCGGCCAAGGGCAGCCACCTGCCTGGGGTGCTGCAGGTGCGGGGGGACCACACTCAGCCCCTGGATACTGCTGGGAGCAAAGACAGTGCCAAATTGCTACTGGTGTACGTGACCCGAGCAGAAAACTGAGAGAGGCAGTGCTAGGTGGGCCAGCAGCAGCTGACTGTGCTGGAGTCGACCCTGGGCATGGCGGCGTCTGAGTGTGCTACCAGCCAGCTCCATGGCCTCCCTGCCCGGCTCTGCATCTTGGCTGCTGATTTTGAGAGACACTGAAAAAATGCAAGATGGTACTCCTCCTGACGATGTTAGGGCTGGGGTGCTTCATGGAGTCAAAAGCCAAACTCCCTGCCCTAAGCACAGTCCCCACATGGAAGGTATCACAGATGAGCACCTGCGAACTCCAACACAAACCACCTTTGTGGGCGCAGCATGCAGGGGGGAGGCAGGGACTCATTTTCCAGCTGCAAACCACTGGACTGCTCTGCTGAGGTAGAGCTGAGCACTCACCTCACCACTGCCGGCTCTGAAGCAGTGATTTATTTTTTTGTTCTTTTTCCCCCAGACCCCTCCAATGCCCAGTGCCTTCCCGCAGCAGCAAGGCAAGGCTGAAGGCTGAAGAAGAGGCATGTTTTGGAGGAGCACAGAACTGGGGCTGGCAGACCACCACAGCAGGGAATGCACGGAGGAAAGCAAAGGACTGCAATGCACAGAGCTCATCGGTGTGCCCCAGCTGGGTGACTCACTGCTCTGGCCAAATGACAGCCAGAACTACAAGTCACACCATCACAGACTGACATGGACTGCATTTATACGCCACACCTTCAGGAAAAGGTATAAGTCCAAACGAATATTCTCCATATATCTTTATATTCACCCGAAGCTAAACTGCTTTAGTGCCAAGGGATTCTTAGTAGAGACATGAGGGAGGAGGAGAGATTTGGGGAAATTTAAGAAGTGACATAAACCAGCCTTCCTATAAACTAGGGTAGTGCAAGCCTAGGGCCCACACCTAGCCAGGACTTAAAATAAACACTTTCCATTAATGAAGGGAGAAGCCAGGAAGGCTCCCAGCTCTCCAGTGAGAGGAGGCATGACTTTCCAGCCCTTGTGGTCTCTGTAAATGTTTAATGCTCCGTTGTTTAGAACTGATTGTTTCAGACACGGAGATCAAATCAGTGCACTTTTTCATGTTTTATGGTAAGCAGGAAATACTGTGGCAAATCTGACAGCTCTGGGTCAGTGTGGAATGGGTACAGGGAGAATAGAGGGAATTTATAGGGGAGGAATACATCAGTATCAGTACAGGTTGGGGGCTCACCTCCTGGAGAGCAGCCCTGTGGAAAGGGACCTGGGAGTCCTGGTGGACAACAGCATGACCAGGAGCCCGCAATGTGCCCTCGTGGCCAAGAAGGCCAATGGCATCCTGGGGTGCATCAAGAAGAGTGTGGCCAGCA
>VUYV01000017.1:5640586-5836200 GCA_008711295.1 Anarhynchus alexandrinus | reverse complement strand
GTGGGGGGTGGTCATATTCTCCAATAGAGTTTGGGAGAGCCCATGCAGGGGCAGAGCTGGCTGGTATTTTGGCAGCAACAAGGACCCAGTGCATCAGCCACTGTCCGTCCCATGCTGTGCCCCACTCCCTGTCAGCAGTGACAGCCGTGCCACTGCACAGCATGAGTAGGAGAGGGTCCTTCCCCCATCCTCCCCATGCAGCACCAACCACGGCCCACACTGCCTGTTCTTTGCCCTGCCTGGCTCTGGAGAAGGATTATTCTGTCCTTATTGTCGACGGCTGAATGGCAAGGCTATGCAGTAGGTCTGAGTCACAGAGACGTGATGAAAACAAGCTGGAGAATTTAAAATGCCAGCTGCTCCCTGATGCCAAGTCAAAATTAATCAGGCTTCTTGATCACTATTGTGATTGCTAACAGAGAAGTGTATGTGTATTAACTTGGTTTCCTCTCTATTGTCCAAACTGCCCTGGGGTTGTATAATTTACAGGTAATTAAGTTCAGCAAAGATTATTGAAAAACAGAAAAGGATGCCAACTTAACTCTCTTTTATTCATCTGCCAATGAGACTATGGTATAATTTACCATTTAGCTTTTGAAATATCTCATATAGATTCACACTAAAGGGAATTTTAACTATGCCAAAACCTGAAGGGATCCTCCCCATCCCTTGGAATGAATTGTATGAGACTAAAAATGACTTAGGAAAATCACTTCTGCCAGTAAAACACCTTTTAAGTCTAAGACCTCTCCCCTTAAGTTTTTACAGGGGTCTAACTCCCATAGGAGGGTGCCATTTTGGGTCCATGGAAAATTTGTCTAGATAGGGCATTAGAGGGAGAGAGAAGGAATATTCTTCTTTATGGTACTAATCAGGATAACACAGAGTCTGGGCTAATGTTGAGATCCACACTGATCTGCAAGAGCTGTCTCCAAATACATTATGATATGGCATATCTATGGAGTAAGACTACCCAGCCATTTGGTGGCTTTCTGGTCAGAGACCCAAAAGTTTCCCAGAGTTAGAAAAGTTGTTTCCTTAACAAAAATCTTCACTTGAAACATACTCTTTCACAGGAAAAAAAATTATTCCAGTTTAAGAAACATATCCATGAATGTGCTCCTTGCTTTTAAGTCAGAAAGTTGACCAAATTTTTGTGTAATTTCAAAAATCACTGATATTTGGGTTCTGAAAATTAATTTTAATTATTCAAAAACATGTAATAATTTAAAGATAAATTAGTTAGCTTTGATACTATTAAAGTTCACCACAAGGCATAAAGGAAGACCACTTTTCCATCTGAATCTCCATCTTTTTCTCAGGAGAATATAAAGTATCCACACTTACAATCTACCCCAGTATCCTGTCTGCCAGTGGCTATTGGCAGCTGCTAAGGGAAAACATGATCCTTGTTGGGTTTTTTACCCACAGGCCAGCCATCGGTGGTTTGATGATTTCCTGAGCCAGAGGTCACACCCAGGCCATCAGCTTCAATAGCTCTTGATGGAACCTTCTCCCACCTTACTAAGTGGTTGGGGTTTTTTACCTTTTATACATCTGGGCCATAAAACATCCCGTGGCAATGAGTTCTGCCCATGTGTTGTGTGAAAAAGTAGTGCTTTGCCATTAATTTTGTGGGGTTTGGTTTGGTTTGTTTTTTTTTTTTTTTTCCCAGTGGTTTCATTGATCCTGCCTTTTCAAGAGGTGCAAAAAATTTAACTAGAAATGTGTATTAAGGATTCTTCCTAAAGACATCAAGGGCCTGGTGAGATAAATTAGAATATGTTCACATAACATGCACTTCTGCCAATTTAAAAAATATTTTCTTCATTGCTTTCACAATTCTTCTTTAGTTTAATTCACTTTGTGCACAGAAAGACTACTGGCTTGCTGCCTCTCGAGCTGTTTCTCACAGCCCAGTGCAGTTGCACAGACCTCCTGTGCTGGGGCGAGTTGTACCTTCTGTGAACAAAAAGGTCACTTCTAGTGCCTGAAGTCCACTTCCAAAAAAACCATTTTTCATTCCACTGCAGACAAATAACTTCAGAATGCTGCCATGAAAACCTATGGAGCTAGACCAGATTCTGTTAAGGTCAGAATCTAACCTAAATTCCCCCAGGGAGCACATCTCATGTTAAAAAAACGCATTATGTTTACTCTCATTGCCTGCTGCATCTTGCCAGTGGGTGGCATGAAGCCATCATGAGGGTTAGTACCAGGACAGAGTAGCATTTTAAAAGGTTCTGAACATAAGTGACTCAGTAGTCAGATTTTCAGTCCTAATGGGCTGGCTGTTTCAAATTAAATTGAGTTATAGCGGGGCCCCCAGTCCACATCACAGTATAAGAGCATGCAAAATTGAATTGGAAAAATGGAGCCAGTTTGCGTTCCTGCTTATGAACATGCAGACAAATCAGCAACTCAGAAATCACCAGCTATTAGTTTATTGGCAATTCATGCAGCTTAAAAATAGCCATGGAAATTTGTACCCAGACCACTCCCCCCCCTCAAAATCAGCTAACCATGATTGCAGTAACAACAGAGAGCCCAAGTGGTAAATTCCTGATGCAGCTGTTAAGCTGGGGCCGGAGAAGGAGTGAAAGGCAAGGGGTGGAGGGCACAGAAAGAGGTTTGCATACATCGCCAGCCCCAAATATCTAGACCCTGTGAGTCAGGATCATGAGGCTGACTTGAAAATTCTCATAAATTCGACGTTTTTTCTTGAGCCTTTAGTTTGTCTCTTTTGCATACACCATGGGGCCAACAAATGTTTCCTTACTGAATTTGGGAGTCTCCCTCATTGCACATCCAGGGAGGCTCTGGGGAAAAAAATAAACACCAAAAGCTGAAAACATGTACTGATCTAAATGGGGAATAGGCATCATACCAAAATAGAAGAGGTTCTGCTACTAACTGACATGGTGAAGGGGGCAAAACCAGTATAAACCTTTCCTCCACCCCAGTAAGTGCATGCCTGGAGTGGCAGTGGCTCCATGAGAGATGGCACCAGGCCATGCCGTAGCCAAAGGGGCACAGAGATGAGGGTGGTGCTCTGCCAGCTCTCAACCCAGAGCTGCGAGCCGTGGTGGGGAAAAGCAGAGATGACTGAGCTGGCTGCACATAGTTCAGGTAATATCAGCAGCACAGATATGCCTACGTGGTGCCACGCCAGAGCTAAGAGGACCCTGATCTGTCCAAGCCTCTCTATTGAGTTTGAGACCTTGACCTGGCCCACAGGACACTGTTCTATGCTGCGCGGAGGTATCACTGGGAGTTGGTGCACACCAGCCTTGTGCACCAAGATCTTGAAGTGAAATAGCTAACCATGCACTGGCTTCTGCATTTTGTTTCACTGTGGCTTTGGATTGCCTTTTTCAGTGTCATGTTCAGTGAAAAGAACCAGCAGGCTTCCTCTGCTCCTTTGCTGCAGGTCCTGGGGCTGAGCTGCCAGCCTTGATGTGGGGACAGGGAGAGGAGGAAGAGGAAAAAAGTCTCCTGTATTAACTGTAGTTCAGCCTGGTTAGGGAATTCAGACTATTACTATGTCTCCTGGCTAGGGAATCACTGATTTTACAGTTAAAGTATTGGCTTGAACACAGAGATGGGCATCCACCGAAGAGAAGGAAAACTGATCTAAGATGCTCTGGATGACCCTATTGTAGAAACATTACTATTTTTGTAAATAAATTACATGGTATTTCCACAAACTCTGGACAAATACCTACTGCATTCACCCCTTTGTAGGGCTGAGGCTTCCATATTTCAAAGTTGTTCCCGTGCACTCTTCCAGATGGCCTGTAAAGTCAAAGAGACCCCAGCCCAACTATTGGACTTCTGGAAGTAACAGTGGTGACGCAGTGAAAGATTTCAGGGCCATATATAATTTCCTTAGGGGTATATTATCCTCTTGGTGCAAACACATGTAATTCCTATTAATACTATGTGAGCGATGTGTTCACAAAAAGAAGCAATATACCCCCTAGTGACTAGATCAGAAAGGGTCTATCCAGCAGACTGAAGTTCCTCCATTCAATGTGGCAAATCACTTTTTCACATTTGCAAGGTACTCTTTGCACGTCGCTCAGGTACATTTCTTCCCAGGGTGCTGCTGAGTGCCCCGAGGGTCCCGCGCCAGGTGAAGAACCACCCAGGCGGGTGCAGAAGGAAGTGTTTGTGTTGCTTGTGTGCACCCTCCCACACCACCCCGTGTTACACTACACAGTCTGAACACAGCTCCCTTTCACCAGCTAATCAACAGGGACTTAGGATTAAACTGGTATTTTCAGACTGTGGAAGTAATTAACCTTCTCCCATTTCAGACACTGTCACTGAAGTCACTGCCCATCCAGCACCCGCTGCCCTTCACCGTGCTGGCAGCAGTGACACACACCATGTTGGCCATACACACTCAGGAAGAAACCGATCAACCCAACTTAGGTCCACATTAACACAGTAAAGCTCAGACCAGCTAGACGGCGATGAGACAGCAGGCCCAAAGTCTTCACACAGCACAAGCAAAACCTCTGACTTATTTACGGATGAGTGGGGAGAAAGCAGAGAAATCACACGTGTGTAAAATAAGCATGCACACACATGTGCACACACTAACAGCTATCCCTCTCTTCAGACTATTTCAACTTCCCAGCCAAGCAGTGCCTTCTCCCAGCCTCTCTCTTTCTATCTCTTATTTACTCTGCAGTTTATCTCTGCATACATCTTCAGAATTTTTCTGTGCCTCTTTCTAAACAAAGACAGTGGAGGAAAATCCCCTGTTCCCTGAGGGCAACAATCTGAATTTATTCCTTGTCAAACAGTCGGTCCCAGGGAGCAAAAAGAACATTCCCATTCACAGGGGTTCATATGCTAAAATATTTTGAGTTCATCATTGGGTTTGTTCTGGAAGAAAGGCAAAGGGCTGGAATCCTCCTGCTTTAACAGAGTAGGTGGGAGTTTAATCTTTTACAGTAATGTGTTGCATGGAAAGATGTCCTTGGCTACTGACTAGAAGTTTTCTTGTTCACAGCTAGTCCAGATATATTTTAGCAACTAGAATTTGGTGCCCTGAAGAGGCAGGTGGTTTAGTAGTTTGTGACCACAGGTGTCAAACTGCAGCAGAGTAATTGCATGGGGGAAATCAGATGTGGGGACACCACCATGGATGGGGCTTTCTGGACGCCAGGACTAGCAGCTGCCTCAGACAGCTGAGCCATATGAAGATGGAAACTAATGGAGAGGTTTGCCAGCTGTGCTGACCACCTGTATGGCTGATGGTCAGGAAGCCACGGCACCAGGGGCACAGAGCAGTTCTCTATCACCTTCACAGCCTGGTCCACGCATGTCATGTTTGTCACACACAGGATGGAGGGCAACAGAAGTAAATTCTGCACACGTGGGGTATAGGTGTACCACCCTGCTGCAATCCATCTAGCCTCTCCACTGCTTCAGGAAAAGCCAGGCCATTGAGCGCACTGGTAAAACTGCTAAGCATTTGGGTTTCAGTTTTTCTCAAGAGTCTGAGCAAGCTCTACCCAGGTAGGTCTCAAAGGTGACAGAAAACCACCTGGAGGAGATCTGCTTAACAAGAGAGGGGCCTGAACTGCTTCCACCTGCCCAATCCTACAGCATCTGAGGAGGCATCTGTGGGCACAGCAAGGCCAAGAGAAGGGTCTGCTGCTGCTCTCCATCTTTTCCCCAGTCACTGTAGAGGACATAAAGAGAGGCACTCCAGCTGACAGAAATAGTTTCCACAATAATGTGACAGATCCTACTGGGAAAAGCTTTTTCTTCCCTAAGCACAAAGAAATTACATGGGTTTGTGGCTCAGAATCTGTAGATGCCTTTTTTGGTTGCTGTCTTTGAAGTGTTATTTTTTTGGAACCAATGTCCCATCTTGTCATCAACAGAATATTTTTTTAAACAGGAATGGAAGAAGTAGGCCCAGGTCCTCACATACTCTTTACTCCAAATCCCCTCAAGTTGCCCCTCTCCACACGTGCTGCCTCACATGTCATGGCCCACATATGCCAGAAGGATTTCCAGAGGCATGTGGTATGCTCTACACAACCCTGAATGAGCCCTCTTGGAAACCTGGGGCCTTACCTGAGTATCTCAAATGGCAGCAAAACACTCCTGAATATTCAGCCTCAAATGAGGGATGAAGGAGAAAGGAGAAATAAGGATCAGCTCCCCAGACACATTAGCTGTAATGAGCAGGCTGGGTGATGCTAATCCTAACCCAAAATCTGTGTGCTATTTTGGGCCACTGGAACTTGGGCTTTTGCATGTTCTCTCTGCTTTGATCTGTCTGCAAGGGAATTAAGATGGCTTGCCATTGGCAGATCCTAATCTTCCAAATACTGGTGGCAACCGACTGCCTCGCAGGAGGGGGTTTCTCAGTCACATTCGGGAGCCCTTGAGACAGGCAGAAAACAATGTCGTATGATGCTGACGATCAGACCATCTTGGGTATTGCCAGTCACATCTGCAGTTGCCAATATCCTATCTGGAGACTTTCATTTGAAACAATGCCTGCTTTGCTATAATCTGTGCCGAACTGGGATTTCCCAGTGTTTTGCCTGTTCAACAGACTGGCTTATCTCAACCAGTCTGATTATCAGACAGTGCAGTTTACGATAATAACGAGACAGCAGTTAACCCAATTTGACATGTCTTTAGGCAGTCACAGCGACAAGCTTCTCGGGGACAGGGAAGGCATTTAAACAAGTTGCCCTTGTTTGGTGAGGACGAAATAGAGCTGCAGCTCCTTTGTTGAAGCCTGAACGCTCTGTCGAGGGGGTGGGATACATAAAACACATCGAGTCATGAAAGAGGCAAAGATTCCCTTTCAAGTGGAAAAAACAACTCATGATACTAACAGTGACTTTTTTTCCCACTCTTTTTCTTTTTTTTTCTTTTTCTTTTTCTTTTTTTTTTTTCCCAGCAGACCTAACTGTGCAGTGCACTCCGTAGATGAAACTGAGCGAGATTCCACGGAAAGGATAAACAGGAAGATCTTTAACTCCAGGAATAGACTGCTCCATCGGAGGTGAAAAGTTAAATGCACCCTGAAGCAATTGTTCAACTTGTAAAGAATAAAATTAATGCCTTGGTAAGATACTTTCAGAAGTATTATGGAGAGTGATTAATGTACAGTCTTCTTTAGCCATCATTACCTCCCCCCCAAAAAAAACCACCCTTGATTATCTGCATTTCTTCCTTTTATTTTTATTATTTTAAGATTGCTATCACTATACTGATTTGACTCCGATTTCTGACCAGAGAAAGAGCACAGCTATCATGCCCACATTCAGACGGACCTGCCAGTTATGCAGTAAAGGATCAGTGTGAGCAGAGTGGAGAGGACTGAAGTCAGGACGTGCTGCGCAATTAAAGTAACTATCTAGTCAAGACAAAAGCAAGCTTCACAGGCTTGCGTTTCTTTCTTGTAGTCTCGTTAGAACATGCGGCAGCAATAATGCTCACAAAATGGGGAGATTTGTGGCTGCTTGTTACTTTTAAACAAGTGTGCGTGGGGGTACTTCTTTCCTTAGGGAAAGTCTTCTTTCTGATTTGGACAGCAAGAGGTAAGCACACCAGCAATAGGTATAGTCCAAGTGGATCCCACAGGCCATTTCACAACAGCTTTGATTCAGTGTCTTATTCCTTGACTTCAACGGGCTTTTTGCTTAGGAAACTTCCTAAAGAGCTTCACGTGTAGGACTAAACCCTCGAGCCTCCCACCACTCTGAGCGTGCCTGGCAGTTTCAAAGGGCTGCAAAAGGCTCTGGTAGCCCATCCAGGAAAGACCTGTACCCCAACTGAGGATCTGGGCACTACAGTAGCAGAGAGGGTTGTGGAAGGAAGGTCTTAAGCATGTGCTGCTGCCCCAAAAATGCAGCTTCCCAGATATTTTGTGTGATGTCAATAGCAAAAATATGAGAGGTCCTGCTACTGACTGACATGGCAGTTGGAAAAACACCTATTTAAAGCACATTTTCTTGAGTTTTCAGTGGGTAAATGGTATTTGGTTTGCAACCAGTGTTTGGGTCTGTCTTGAACACTTCCCAGAAGAAAGCAGACCTGAATGTCCCCACGAAGAGTCTTACCAACCCTTCCTGTGGTGGGAGCCAAGCAGACCCCTTACTGGCCACCTGCAGGAGACGTAGGCCAAGTCCACATAGCTTTGTTTGCAGCTACAAGCCACTGCCTTGCTCTATTCAGGCTGGAGGAAACCCTCAGCTACCTCCTCATAAAACCCTTCTGTGCCAATGAGGTGGTGTTCAGCAGAGGGCAAGTGCCATCTCACAATCTTTTGCAGGGCTGTAAGCTTGCTGGGACAGACTATGTGCACATGTACAGGCAGCCCTATCAGGCTTCAGAGTAAAAACTTTTAGCACAAGCATTATACACCTTCCCTAGGCATGTGGCACTTTTTATACACATAACACCAGAAAAGAGGTTCTTGTTCCAGTCAGTATTAACTTTAAATTTAGCCTTTTGCTTTCTACATCAATACAAAATCACTGGGCCGTATATTCAATTTACTCAGATCCATTCAATTCCACTGGTATCAATGGCAATGTATGGGTATGAATCAACTGCACAGTACTGTGTAATAATCTCAGTATATTCAGATTTAAGGTCTTATTTTTCATGCTGTTAATGTTTCAGTCTGGAAAGGACTTTGGTAACTATTACTGGAGGGTTTCACGCTTTATCTAGATATAATGCTCTAGGACATTAAAAAAAAAAACTTACAACAATCTGAACAAAATATTCATTATCCTATTGATAAATCTACTAAATACGATGTGTTGTTCTGTCCTCGGTCCAGCCAGGACATCTGTTTTCTTGGCTTTACGGTACTTAGCACAATGAATCATTTGCCTCCAGTCATTCGTAGTCCCGGCGCGTTATGCTGCCTAAATCTTAGGAAAATTCCACCCGGTCTCCTCCAGATAATCCAGCCATGCTGCACTCCTTGCTCCCAGAGCAACAGCAGTGGGATCTGCCTACCCTCTTTCTCTCCCAGCATAAAACCCCTAAGATCTCTAGTTTATAAAGGCTCCCTTTGCCAGCACAAATTGCCCCTTCCCAGACACACGCAGCCTGTTTTGAAATGCCTTCACGGGCTCTTCTGGTCCCTATAGCTATGTCTGTATTAATAAATAAAATTAATAAATACAATTAATAAAAAAAACGGGTCATTCTCTGGTCCTCATGGCACAGCTCACAAATGCCCTTCTCCGCAAAACAGAGTGGTCCTATTCAAACTCTCTTTTGGGAACAGCCCTGACCCAGGCTACACCTTGGGGCATGCCCCAAGGATTGTGCTCGCTGGAGAAGGGGTACACAGTCATTTAAAGCATATCAGGGAGGTGGGAGCCACTGCCTGAGCCTTTCTGGGTTTTCTAGTCCATGTAGAGCCTGATAGGACGTTGCCAGTGCACACGCTGGCAGTCCCTGCTGCCTGCAGGCAGGGTGGGCGGCTGAGGGTGCTGCCAGCAAGGTAGAGAGCCTGGACCAGGACAAGGTGGGATACCCTGGCCAAAATGCATCTGGATGCATGGCTTGCTTTCTGCTGAATATTAACTCTCATAAAAGATGTCTCTGTTTAAATTATCTAAAGCTCTTCAATGGAGTGTCAGTGAGCGACGGGATAGCGACCTACGGGTCTGGAAAATGCCTTTTTGCAGGTTTCATGGGGGACAAGGATGGGACTGATGCTCCAGGTGCCAGGAACAGCATTGCCATGGAGCCAGAGCAGGAACATCCTCCTGGCACGAGGGACTCGCTTGTCTCCCTGTGGGAGGGAGAGGTAGAAAGCAAAGGTAACAGGGGAGCACCTGGGCCCAGAGCAGACATCTGGTGGGGATAGCACAGGGGCTTGCAATTATTCAGGTACAGTCCCAGCCCAGGCTCTACCCCAAGGAAAGGCTCCCTTTCCCTTGTCACCTCCCCACATTGGTCTGGGAAAAGGCCAAGACTGCCGCAGCTGAGGGACACCTACCCCGTGTCCCTGCCCAGGAGTCCCCTGCCCTCCATGAACAAGGGAGGCAAGAGGATGCAGCAAAGGCTAAGTTTGGAGCCCAAAGCCAGCTATGTGCATACCCACCCCAGCAAGACAAATGTCTTGCTAGGTCTCCCTGCCCCAAATTTGCATCCCAAGCTACAGCCAGCTACCCCAGCTAGAAACACTACTGTAGTTTGGTTTGCAAGTCGTCTCAGAAAAACACCAGAGCAGGAGACATGCATTTCAGAGAGAGCGCAGCAGGACGGAGGCAATGCCCTGCCAGGAGCAGGGATGCTGTGCCCCCTGAGCTGGGACTGGTCAGGAGGAGCCCACCCCAGAACAGCTGTAGAGGCTCGGAGAACCCCTCTCCCCATGACCGCAGAGGCAATAACTCAGGCTTTCTGTAGCAGAGGTTTTTAGAGATCTTAACGATAAGCTCCTGGGGAGTTCCCAGCTGTATGTTAGGCTGATCACAGGGCAAGATGCTATTTATAATCTATGGTATTAAGCACTAGCGCAGAACAAGGGTAAATGTTACAGCACTGCTTAAGCAGCCTTCTTGTATCTGCTGGCCTTGGGCTGGGCTGGTAAAACCAGACTTTGGGCCTCCAGCATGTACCTGAGGACCAGAAAATAAGGAGGGAATCTCGGGAACAAGAGCTCTTTGACAGGGTTGTTGCTGCTTTCTGGCTCTAGCTGCATTTTCTTCCTGGTACACGCCAGGAACTTAAAACTCTAGCTTACAAGACAGAAAATACCACATACCTGATGACAAAGAAAAGCAGTAAATCTAACAATTCTGAGGCTTTTCTCAAGATGTTTGGGGAGTTTAATTCATTAAGTGGTAGAAATAGATAGTTCAGTATCTAGAACGGTATGAAAGCTTGCAGTACCACCAACCAGAAATTGGAGAGGAAAACAAGAAGAACTGCTCCACAGTCCCACTCAAAAACAGTCTGAACTTCAAGCAAAAGTTCTTTTTGGTTTAAAAAAAAAGCCAGTTCTCCCATTGCTAAAAAATCAAACTGGGACACTTCAGATAACATGTGCTTTAAACAGTTAAGTGGCAGTAATTTGTCTACGGTCAGTTACCCTGTGACCACTCCATTTTGATCTATTGATTACAGGATTAAAATATTTCTATTAGAGGAGAGATGAGGAAGAGCA
Source organism: Anarhynchus alexandrinus (assembly GCA_008711295.1). Lineage (NCBI taxonomy): Eukaryota > Metazoa > Chordata > Aves > Charadriiformes > Charadriidae > Anarhynchus > Anarhynchus alexandrinus. The sequence continues at coordinate 5,825,021 of VUYV01000017.1, read as the reverse complement.
AGCTGCATCCCCAGGGACAAATTCTGCTCTGTTCAACCTGCGTAGCTGAAGGATAGGAGTGTCTGACCAAAGGGACATATGACGTTTTAAAAGCTGCCCCAGGTCTCCTGACAGCCCTTGCCAGTTGGGAAAGCATCTTTGGCTCCCAGGCAGTTGCGTAAGTGCTGTGCATTGCGTGAGGGAGGTGCTCCATTATTTATTAAATAGCCAAATAAACAGTCACATAAACCCGCTGCGAATGGTCAGAGAAAAAAAAAAGAGATTTTTGCCTTTGGGCAGAGCAGGCCTTCCACACATACCTCTGGTTTGAGAGGGGTTTTTTTTTGTATTTTCCAAAATATCCTTACATATTTAAACCATCATGGGACTTGCTGAATTCATCTATGGCAAGGCATTAATTTGTCCCTTCTCCCAATTAAAGTTCATATAAACCACATGTAAGTCTTGCTATTAAACAGGAAACTTATTCCAAATGCATTAATAATTCCCTGCTTGGTCAGTTCCCTTCCTTCAAGTAAAGTGTGCTCAGTGCTCAGCCACTGCCCTGCCCTAGGCTGTGGACATCAGGGAGATAATCTGATGTACTGTTTCCAATTTAAATGAGAAATTTTTAGCCACTGCCCAGTTTTCCAAAGGCTATATTTCTAGGGAGTTTTATGTAAGAGTAAAGGCTTGGAAAAACCCTTCTGTCCTGCAGAATAAGGTCCTCTTCCACCAGAGGCAATGGCACTATACAAACTCTTTCATACACCAAGGGGCGATGAGGACTTTCCCTCTATATTCCTGCTGACAGTCTATTCGAGACCAGCACAACTTGGAAACTGGAAATTAAGGGGTAAAAGAGAAGGGAAAAAAAAAATAAATTGTAGCATAGCATTGTTACTGCTAAAAGCAACCTAATGTTCCCAGCCAGCTTCCCAGGGTCACCATTTTTAATTCTCCCAGCTCAAATGGACATTGCAAAGCGATTAGCCCAAATGCTTAACCTCAATTCTGGATGCTTCAGATTGCTTCTATGAGGAGGAGAAATGGATGTTTTAGTTAAGACTTTCTCTAGCACAGTCTGATTTTTCTTACAAGAACTGACAAATGTCCTGCTTCCCCCAGTGCCATGGGGCACTTCCCTGCTGACCCCTCTAAGCCTCTTGCTGGCCAAAACTGCCCCTTGGCCTTTTCCTTCATCTGTCTGATACCCCCTCGATTCTGTGGGTAGCACCTATCAGACCAATTGTCATTTAACTTGGGGGGTGGAGGTGTCTGAACTCTTCTCTCATTTAATCCTTACATATGACATCTACCATCTTCTGTGAAGTGTAAGATTGCTCACAGATATAAGACATATTAAAAGAGTTGCCCCTTTTTCATCATAAATACGTACAATCTCATAAGCTCCAGATATCCATACCTGTGTCATCCCACCACAAATAGTACCAAACCCTGGGATCTTTTCATTTCCTGTTCCTTACCCAGATATTAATTGGAAAAGGACTTTCCCCTTTTTACTGTGGTCAGTTATTTGCTTCCACGTATCGCTCATTGGGGGTCTTATCAAAAGCTTACGGAGAAGCTGAGCAAACAGTGATGCTTTTGATCACCTCTTCTACCAATCCCCAACAGCTTTCTGCTTTGTAGAATGAGTGTTGGTTTGGTAGCATGCATTCAGCTGCACGAAGCATAATGCATGTGAAATTTTCATGGTTCCTCCATAGATACGCTATCCCAGCCTGCAGGATTGCCCATTGTACCCCACTGCTACAGGTATGCCCTGCTGCCCTCTCCTCGGAAGAAAGCCATGCACCTGATCCTCCTTTAAAAGAACATGGCCTGACACATGCTGTCAGAGTAAAAAGATTTTAAAATAATTTACAGCCATTCTGGGGTCCTGTTACAGAGACAAAGCAGCACCAGTGAATATGAGAATTCATATTTCTTACTTTCAGTGTATCATCTATTTAACTTATTTTAGGGTTGCTGAATGAGTAATGTCTTGTCCTAGTGGAAGCCTCTAGAGGAGACCTGGAGGATCTACCACCCACTGCATTTTTCAAGTAGCTCTGCGATACATCAGCTGGTATCAGTCATCTGATCTCCTGTAAAAGAGGCCTGAAAGATGACTGTCCATATCGTCTTCCTCAGCTCACCGTGATACAGCTCCCTTCTCCCTTTGCTACACTTCTTAAATGGTCTTCTTGGCAGAGGCAACACACACTGCCTCTTGCTCCTGAGAGACTGAAGTAATTTGTAGCTATTATTTACCCTAATATCTCTGGCTCTCTAACACTTATATCATTTAACCTTTCAATTTCATCTTTATGCCTAATGTGGCAATGTCTGCTCCATTCCAAGGTACTTGTTGTGCTGGGATGGGTGTTTCTTTTTACACATGAAGGAGATTTGGCGGGAAGAGGGAGGTTCGGAGCTTAATAAAACTTTGGGTTGCTGCTTGATCATGCAAATTTTGCTTTTTTTTTCCCACTGCCCAGATTGTACAGGGCAGCTGTGAGAGAAAAGAAAGCCATGTACACGGTGAAAGATGATGCCAGTATACCTCTCTGGTTTTCACGGGAAAAGTGGAGGTCCAGTTTGAGGAGGAAGATGAGAGAGACTGCGCTCTGGAGGAAGAGGAGACATAAAACCAGGTAACTGGTGCGCCCACACACTGCACACTCTCAACCTCCCTGTGGGAGAGAAAAGCAAAGCAGAGATGTACCTATTTTAGGATGTGCTTCTCACATTCCCAACACAGAGCGAGATGCTGCTGGAGCACCAGCCATAGGACAGGGGGGCCAGTGTGGAGACAGAAGCGTTGTATAAATTAGGGCAATTCAAAGCCCACAGATCATCAGGACAAGCAAAGGAATTAACCCTGATTATTAGCAGAGACTAGAAACCAAATGTCAAAGCCAAGGGCATACAGCCCCATTCGGGGCTGGAGATTTTCCAGCTGACTGTAAAAGCAAAGAAAATATGGTGCAATCCCAGGCCTCCAGATGGAGAATGGGGTTAATCCACTAGAAAAAAAGGTACATAAGTATCCAAAATCAGGAAAAGGAGAAATCAGATTTCTCCTACCCAATCAGAATAGAGAATAAAAGATACAGAATTAAAATCTGAAGTCTCATACAGCCTATTTCAGATATATGGTATATGGAGCAATTTTGTTGCTGGCTTCCACCGACTTTAATACTCTAATCATCCAGTGAAACGGAGAGTTGTTGCAAAGGAACTGCAGCTCTCTTATCCGGTCTATTAGAGTATCCTGTTATAAGGCGGCAGCTGCATCGCTAACTGCTACTGATCCTGTCCACCGGCACCGAGGCCGTATTCTGCTGGAGATTTCTGTTTCTGGCAGCCTCCCCGTTCTTCAGCCTCCTCTTCCCGTGGCCTCCTCGCTGCACGCGGGCTGTAATGCGAGGCGATGCGTCAGCGGCACGAGAAATAGGCTGGTGTCCACGGAAAGAGATTGAAAATGAGCACGGGGGTTTTTAGACCAAGGGCAGCTGTTATCTAAGCTTGCACAACAGCTTGAGGGAGAAACTGAGAGTGAATTAAAGATGGCTTATTTTTCCTTAAAATCAAAAAACAGGCAAGTGGGCCAATTTCTTAATAGCTCGGCTGTGCACACCCTCACGTGTGCTCTCCCACAGACACATACAAACAGAATTTATGTGTGGTGTAATGGGATGCCTTTGCCAGTGAACTGAGAGCAAAAATTAATCTGTTTTGATGGCAAAACTACAAGTATACTAGGAACAAAACTGAACGGAGAAAAGGAATCAGGCCATTGTCATAAAATGTTGGCCTGTGCTATTACTTGGATAGAAGATCACCAAAATAAAAGCAAGTTGTTCCAGAAAATAGTTTTGGTGATTTAGTATATAGTATTCTTCCAAGTCAATACTGAAGTCCTGCTCCAGCAGATGATTAGGAAGAGCTATGCTGCTGGAGGCTCTGTAAAAGAAAGTGGTTTTTAAAAGGTTCCATGGCACCTTACGCGAGAGTAGGAGATATTAATCAAGGTGTCCAGGACAAAATCCGTATCTTGGCTCTTATATTCAGAAGATGCTTAGAGTTCCCTGCAGTTTGTCATCTCTATTTTCTTTCCTGAATTACTGGGTGCTGTTGCTGTGCTCTGTTCAGCACTTCCCTAGATTTCACCCCGCACATGGTTGCATTCATTAATGAAAGGATGCCTTCCCAATACTTGGGAGTGACTTTTGCAGATATTCCAAGTGTTACTTTTATTCCACAAGACTGTGGACACTTATGTCGACTAGAAAAGCCACTTTTCCAAGCTTTATCAAGTTTATGCAAAATGCTATTTGAGTTCAATCTGCATTCATCTTCTTATAAAGTCTTACCTCCTAGCTCAGCAAAGCACTTCAAACAGGTTAATGATTGCACTGATTTCAACCCACAAGTAAAATTAAGGCTGTATTTCATTAATTGGCTACATCAGCACTTTATTTGTCTGAGGTCCAACTGTGTGCTTCAGAGGAGCCACTGGGATCTTTAAATGACTCATGTCAGTCTGAGTAAAGGCTGAAAACTGCATTTGTCCCATTTATTCATTAGAGACTTGCAAAAAAATCCCAGCCTCAGCATGGTCAGTGCATGATTTGAGTGTAGCAATGCCAAAATTTTGCTCCAGCGTTCAAGTTCCAGTGTGCCTGGGTGTTCCCTCTTGATTTGTAATATTGCCCATGTAATCATTTATTTCAAATGCCGAGGATGAAAGCCGAGCTTTGTCGGGCACCTTCACGCAGGTTCCTGTTTGCTAGGTGTTGTTACCCGTTGAAATAGTATATTGCCTGTGAAAATACTGTTTAAACAAACCTGTCTTTTTTTGATCTGCGTCACTATCTCAGGCTCTCTTTAACGTCACTTTGAAGGGTAATAAGGAACCCTGTGATACTCCGCAAGAGCTGGCACTGGCAGCAGGAAGTTTGTACCAACTGTAAGGGTTAAAGTAGCTGCCATTCCATCAGCCTGGGAGAGCAGTTTAGGAGAGGACAGTGTTTTATCCTTCCTCCGAGGCTCACCACTACCTATTCGGTACAGGTGCGCTGACCTCTGCGGTGTCAGTGATGCTTGCATTAATTCTCTACCTTGCAACCGGCCTCCCCGTGCTTTCTCTCCTGCCGCGCTTAATCTTGGCAGGAACACCCCATAGTAGATATACCCCAAAGCTCACTTATTATCCTTTAAACCTTCACTAAAGTTTTCCTTTGCAATGCTAAAAAGAAAACCGAGCTCTTCGGCCCCTCTCCGCAGCCACCGCAGCTGCACAGGCCGGCCACGCTGCCGCGTCACTCCCCCTGCTCCCCCACGGTGTCTCTAGCTGCATTCCCCTGGAGGTCCCCACTCTGTCTGTGGTCTAACTGGGGCTTCACCTGCACTTGGGTGGTGCGTGGGGCAACGCAATCTGGTTAAGTGCCTGGATTTGGATGCTCAGGTAGCACCTGTGCCTGTGACGCCCTTGCACCGCACTGGCCAGCCCCCTGCCCCGGGAAGGTGTATTCCCTCAGCCCCCCGGCTGCGAGGAGGCTTGGGAGGAAGGGCATGCGGTTCTCCCGCTCTGACGTGAAGGTCTTGCTTGCAAATTACGCCATAATCTGTGCTCCTGGTGCCATGCCACCTTGGTTTATGGACACAGTATTACTAACTCGTGGCTTCAAAAAGCCAAGCCCGGCCAGTGCTGGCCCTGGTTGCAGGAACACGAGATGCTTGGGATGGTTTCCAGACACCCCCTGCAAGTGCAGTGGCTGGGAGGAAGGATGGGCAAGTCACACCAACCAGGAACGCCACCACGCACCTGCGCTCAGTGGGCTCACTGCAAATTCGATCACAGCATCCCCTCGTTTCTTTCACAGCCGGAGCCTGGAGGAGCCGCGGGAAGGGTTTCCTGCTGCACTGGGGAAGCAGCATTGCTTCCCACCCCTGCAGCAAACCAGTGCTTTCAAGCATGAAAACATCAACCTCCTGCTTTCCCATAGCACACATCTCCCAGAGCAGGGGGACATGAAGTTTAGGGCCAGAGCTGGCCCAAAACGCAGGTGCCAGCTGCCACCAGGCAAGACACAGTGGTTAGCCACCCTGTATCAGCGTCCGAGGCGCAGGGCAGGGTGCAAGGAAGGGAGAAACAGAAAGCAAAGTTTGGCTACTCACCCAATTAAGTGCAGTAACAACGACAAAATTGCCATCCATACGGCGATCATTTCATGGCCCCAAAGCTGTAACCACGCTGCTGTTGTTAAAAAGAGGACATAAATGGAAGATCAATTCCAGATTTATCACAGAAGGGAATTAAGTGTATTCTTTAGCTATAATGGCTTATGAGGTCATCATGGCTTATGCCATATTCTCCATTTTTGTCTTTCTTGAAGAGATGCTTTATTGTAAAAGAAAAATGGCTAATGTGCAGAATTCTGTGTAATTATGACTGTGCGTTTTTCCTGACAGAGAAATAAACTGAACCTCCACTCCTCTAGCTCTTGCACTATAGGGTTGCTGGTGCCTGCCACAGGATCATTAAAAAAAAATTACAGGAGGGGGCTTTTTACTGCTCTAATCACCTCTCGCTTGTGCTGGAAATAGCTCAGCCGGGACTACCCAGGCAGTATGCATTCATCAGGGCTGCTTTACATCAGGCCAAGCGGAGGTCAGGCTCCTCAGAAAATCAGATAAAAGCATGTTTGCATTTCCTTGTTGCTGTTAGTTTTCTGAATATTCCAAGTTGGATTCCCCTCCCCACTGCAACTATCGCCTTTTAAAATTTGGGGATTGCTAACGCTTTTATTTTTGAAAAGAGAGGACTGCTACAAACCTATATCCCACCTGCAGCGTAGCCTGACTTTTGCATTGTGTGAAAAAGAAATACAAGGCATGATGTAACCAACGACTGAACACCAACTGCAATCGGTATGCCAATTAGCATGGCAATTATACCCACCACCTGCACGCGGACACCTCATTCTTGCCAAATGAAGTAATTGATTACATGCACAGATCAGGCGAATGATTACTACAGACATTTTCATCATCAGTAAAACAAAACAGGGCTGTGGAGGGCCATAGGGCAGGGCAGGGGTCTCGGTGCCTTGTGCCCCCACCTTCATCCCTGCAAGGGTGGGAAGCAGTGCTGGAAAACCGAGCGCCTGGCAGTGCCATCGCTTTTGGAAAGCGGTTTTGGAAACCTGATTTGCACGGTGCAGCGGGACTACTTTGGCAAAAGTTTCCCCATTGCTCAAAGGAGTCTCTCTCAAAACCTAACTTACTCCCTGCCTTGTTACACTAATATTAGGGGGTTACTGAGGCCAGGGGCATAAAAATTCCCTGATTTCTGATTGCATATCCGGACCATTTTACAGCCATTTTCGCTGGCTCTTTTTTGTGCAGATTTTGGTTTGGGTTTGTTTTTTTTTTTTTTTTTTTTGATTGGTTTTGTGGTTTTTTTTTAAATTGCTGTGCTGTCAAGGTAAAAATAATGGGGGCAGGATGCCTAGTGAGAAAGCCTTGTCCTGCCAATAGTCTGTCAGGCAGATGTTTTTCTTCCCTGGCTGCACGAAGCGCTGTAGCAATTGAGAGTGAGCAGACCTCTGCGATCTTAAGGGCGGGAGCAGGGAGCAGCTGCCTTCTCAGAGGCAAGTTAGGACCAACACAACTTCAACAACAAAGCAAATTTCCAAACACAAAATGCACCTAATTCCCTTGCAATAACAGTTTCTTGTTAAGCCATCAAGCATGTTAAATGTAATCCAGGTTAAATCTTACTGGGGAGCTACAGAGAAGTGGGGAAGGCAGTAAAAAGGGCTTCTTGCTGCAGATTTCAGAGAGCAGCACTGCCCACATTTTCCTTTTAGACAGAGACCAAGGAAGGATTTCCTATGGGCAAAAAATATCATGCCCTCCTAAGAACCAAATAAGCTCAACATGGGTGCTCACATCTGAGAGGTGGTTGGGAAGACCCACTTTGTGGAAGGGCTTTTCGGCTTTGGCTGGTCATCTGCTCCACCCTGACACTTTGAAAGGTACCAAGTCAAAGCTTGTGTTATTCCAGAACTTGAAGCTCTTCCAAGTCATATTTACTGTCAGAGAGAGGTTAAACAAACAAACTAAATCCCAGGGAGAGCCTGGCAATCTGTGCAGAGGCAGCACTAGTCTGTCTTCCAGAAGAAATCCCATGCCAGCCATGCCATGTCATCCCTGCTCATGCCGCTAAAAACCATCCCCACCTCCCTTCCATGTGTTCACATGTGATGTCTGGGTGTGCAGCTGTTTACACCAGCCACCATAGACCTGACCCTTGACTTCCGACATGTAAAAGTAATTGCATATGAATATTAGTTGACACCCATGCCTTCAAAGTTAGACACCCTGTGGGAATCTTTCCCTTCTAACTTCACCATCCCTGAATGGTTTCTCAGTGAGGTTCAAACCATGGCCCCATTAGCAATCACGGAAGGTGAAGTTTGCAAGGAAGGGTGAGGGCTTTACTCTAGAAGAACAATTTTAAAACACCTGTATCTGAACATCTGCCCAACCCCTCTGTGTTTGTCGGTGGAACTGCCCTTGTTGTGCCTCACACCACAATTCCCTGACTGTGTTACATGCTGGGCTACATTTCCCCCCCTTTTATAGGTGTTTATGGTAGGATATGGGCTTTGCTTAGATGTGGAATGGCATAATATCCCTCACGTGATATTGCAGTCCAGACTTCATGCAGTGAACTGGCTGTTATGTGACCTTTAGACATAAAGCCATAAATCCAAGTGCTCCTCCTGCATCAGTGGGGCGAAAAAAAAAAAAAAAGAGCAGTTGTGAAATGGTACCCTGGTACAAATGCTGAAGACTGTCACTCCAGAGGTCAACCATCTTTGCAATGAAAGAGGAATACGGCTACAAAATCAGGTTGAAACATTTTTAATTATAGATTCTTGTTCAAGACTTATGAAAATACTCATGTTTTGTTCTGAGCAAAGACAGTCCCATGGGACTCGAACACTTCAAAGGGTTTCCAGAAGGAAGCACAGGTCCCTGGGAATGTAATTTGAGCAATCAGCTCCATGAGGGACACATTGTCAATGCAGGATCTAAGTTATGTCCATGTTTGTACATGCCTCTACGGCAACCGTAAATCACATCTTCACCCCTAAGGTATTAAGTACAAGTTCAGAGCCTCAATGCACTCAAGCTGCCATCTTGACATGGGCACCCACCCTTAAACTAAAAAAAGAGAGAACGTTGGACCGAAAGGATGTTCTTCTTATGCTCATACTTAGCACAGAGGCTTTTCATCCAGAGATCTTTCATCGGAGAGCATTATCATCTCCCCTAAAAAAGATGTAGTAGAATCCAAATCCATCCAAACTTTGCTAAACCCCAGGATTAGGAGTGTGATTTGTGTGGAAGTGACAAATCTCAGAAGCATGCCAGGATCTAATAGGAACAACCAGAATCAGTCAGCTAAACACGTTCTGCCGGGCCCTTGGCAAACCGCTCTCTGCCCTAATGCACGAAGAGAAGTAGATTAGAGAATCAAAAGGGGTGTATTACAGTCTCAGAAGCTGGAGCTGGTTATAAGTCTATTAGCATAACAAAAAGGAATGCACCAGGGTGGGAGAGCTGCCAAGGGGAGCGCTGATAATTGCAGTCGCAGGAAGAGCAAACAGAGCTCCTGCAGGGGCTGGCGGCGAGCGAACACAGAGAAAGCCGGCAAGGGCTTCCAAGGGCTTCGGGGGAAATGGAAAACTCTTATCCTTTCGGGTTTGATCCTGTGCAGTTGCGCAGAGGGACAAAAGAGCTTGCTCAGCGTTGACCAGAGGAAAGAGTCCCACATTTCCAAAGGACCAGCCGTTTGGACAGGAGTAAAGCAGGTGTCTGAATCTAAGTCTAGGAGCCACCAGCGGAGCAGCATGTCAATGGATGCGTCAAAGAGCATTTTCCTATCCTGGTTGGCTCAGGACAGAGAAGTAAAGGCCAGCGTGCTCCTCCTGGCCAGCAGCTGTGTGCCCCCACCTGCCCACGCCTCCACCAAGGAGACCCTCTGAGCCAGGGGCTGAGCCAGGTGACTGCAGGATGGTGAGGGAGGGGGCACCCCTCTGTTTGGAATAGCAGCAGATTTATTCAGTTGATTAATTTAATAGGTAGGAAGAGCAAACACAGTGAAAAATGGTTCAGCTGGGAAAGGGGAACAAATTTGTGCAACTAGAACCAGAAAAGAAGCAGAAGAGCAGAAGAAAAGGCATTGCTCACAGGCAGATGCCCACCCTCCCGAGACGATCATCTGGGGCTGACCAGAAGATACTTGTGCTCTGCCTACCATAAATTGTTTCATTTATTTCAGGGCAAAGAAAACAGTCTGTTCAACCAAATATATTTTTGGTTTAAAAAGGGAAAAGCTACCCCTGAAGCCCTGTTTTCCTTGTTTTAACAAAGAAAAAAAAAATCACACTTTCAAAAATCCTCTCTCCCTGCTCAGGATTAGCTGTTTGCATAGAAGTATTTGCCAAAAATGACCTGAATTTATCAAGTGTTTTATCCTACCTGTAGCTGAATGTTTTTGGAGAGTTTATGGCTGAAGGGCAGAAACAACAGCCCAGTTTAACTTCTCATCAGAATTTATCAAGTGTTTTATCCTACCTATAGCTGAATGTTTTTGGAGAGTTTATGGCTGAAGGGCAGAAACAACGGCCCAGTTTAACTTCTCATCAGACTTGGGCAAGATCTGGATACAGCCATCTCCCACAACAGCCCTGGTCTGGGGCCCCATCCCTCCTGCCAGACCAGGCAGTAGTTTTAAGCTCTCAGCAGCTAAGGAAGCCAGAAGTGCTTTGCAGCACCTCTGCACAGATTTGCACCCTGTCCACAGCCCTCACGCCCCGCAGGCACCTCCTGCGGGCACAGCACCCACCAGAGGGCACGTGGGAAGTAATGTCTGAGCAGAAGCTGAACGACAAAGCCTCAGGCTACATACTGTGCTTGCAGACGGTAGCATACTTTTGCATGCCTGTAGCAGGAATAGCAGAAAAACAAGAAAGAAGGCAGCAAGCAAGCACTTGACCTGACTGCAAGATGAGGGAGAAATTTAGAGGTCAAGAATGCTTGAAAAGTTGTTATCAAAAAGGTTGTGTCCTGCTGTTTGCTTCCACCTGAGCTGAGGGTGGCAGGATTGTGGTAAACAGCAATTAGCGACACCTGACTCCATTGCCTATTTTCTCCGTGGAAAACCTTTGGCCACCCATCTGGGTCACGCTGGAATAACAACACGATGGGAATGGATGTCTCGTGATGTTATTTATTGGGCTAAACATGCCAAGTAGTGCAAAGAGGCTTACACACTCAGGTCAGTTGTGTTGTTATTGCAGCTTGTACCACTCAAACAACTCCCCATGCACCACTTCAAAAGTTACCTGGCCCCGCCACATGACCTCCAAGCAAGCGAGCCAAGGTTTTTAACAATATCTATTTTCCTCTGTTTCACAGGTCAGTGCTCGTTATAAACTGCCAGTGTTCTCCCAAAAGATTTATTGTGAAAGGCAGCATAGAAAACATTTGTGCAAAACTAACAACAAGCACATTGCTTCTGTTTAGGAGGGACTCTTCGTGTGATGTAGGTGCAAAAAAATTTCTCCGCTTCAAACACACATTTTATCTATGCAAGATCATGGTCCCATAATTCCTTGCAGCATTTCAATGGCACTTACATAGAAAATTATTTGTTCGCTCACAGAGCAAGCAAGACCAGGAGGCTAACTGCACTGATTCCAGGCAGTATTTTGCCAGTGCGAACTTGTGAACTGTTAGCAGCCAAATACTCTTAAAGATTTATGCAAGCCAGAGAACTACTACCTACCAGTTCAGGTCATATTTCTTCTTCTGTTCCTCTTTAAATTATGATCTTCCACAGGGCCAAGTTGCTTGCGTGTTTATTTTCTTTAACACAGCAAGCCTGCAGCTGGCAATAACTTTCTGGGTTGTCTGGCTGTGAACTTCGCGTTTCAGCTCCTTCTGTGTTGCCCGCTATTGTTTCTAGTCAATGTCAGTCAAAACCCCAAACTGTGTTTCTCCCATCTCTTAGAGCAGAGCTATTCTTATGCAGACCTCTACCAGTACAAACAATGCAGCAATAATAGTGAAAAAAAAAAAAAAAGGAGTACTGCTATAAATACTTTTATTGCTGGCATAGATGATTTACTGCCCACTTAGTTAATCTCTATAAAATAGCACAGCTGAACGCCTTTAAGTTGCATGCATAGAGATGACTAATTAAATACACAGTTAAATGGCTTGACCTGGCACAATTCTGACCATTAAAACTATTAAAGAAATAGAGCTTGCAGTTCCCTCAAGGCAAAGTCTTCCAATGAATAATTTTGGTGTTGCAATGGCTTTGGGCAGTTTGGGACGAACAGGGAGCTCACAAGCTAGTGGGACAGCCGGCACCTCGGGAAGGCTACCTGACTCCATCTCTCAGCCCACGACCCTGGCTTCTTGCTCTGTGCCATCAAGACCAGGGTATCAGGACAAAGGAGACACTGGGAGCGGGGCAAAAGTTAAAAGAAATCAGCCAGAAGTACTAATTCATATTTTGGCAAAGTTTCAGCTGAATTCAAGCCTTTAAGTATCATGGCTGTGTGCAATTGCAGTAGGGGACCAGCCAGCACCACAAATGCACATCCTTCTGCTCCTGTCCCTTGGCCCTCGGTAGTCCCAGCAGGACCTCAGGGACAGGTCAAGGGCATGATGTGACCAGGGCTGGGGTATCACAGCTGGCCACGCAGGACCCCTGCCAGCACCTGGCATCACCTTTGCAGGCTAAGCCAAGGGCCTTCCTGGGCTGAAACTTCAGTACGGCTTGGACTATTTGAATAACTACGTTCTGGTGACAAGAAGGAGAGTTTCATTAAAACAGGAGCATCCTTGAAAGGATGTCAGTCTGTGCTTTCATTAGATAGTTTTCCCTGCAGTTTCCATCCTGAAGAGTCTGCTGCTCACCCTTGTGTTCACTGCTGCTGTCTTCATGTGCACTAGGCTGGAGTAGGCACCTTGTTGTTGCTCAGAAATTAGCCTCAGAAATTACTTCACTTCTACTTACTTAAACAGACCTAATTCTTCAACAGAAGTACTATTTGAAAAGAAGCAATTAAGAAGCTCTGCCATTGTGGCAAGGCACCTGCTTCTATCAAAACTTCATTTAGCTTATCGTTCTGCTTGACTTTCTGAAGTAATTTTTGAACAGGCAGGGTTTTTTGTTTTTTTTTGTTCTACTAAGAACATTTCTCTTTGAGAAATAACAGTATTAATTAGAAATGTTCTCGTGTCACACAGTTTGTAAAACTGAGCTACCATGAAATTTGTGACTTTTTTCAGAGGACAGCGAGGTGAAGAACTCTCATTTTCACCCACTAATTACCAGGGGAAAGAAAGTATGACAGATGTAAAAATGTTACTGAACTTATAAAAGAGATAGCGAACTATGCCATGTCTGTGAGGGTGATAATGGCATTAACAGAGCCTAAGCCAAATGTCTTAACAAAGCTGTTGTAGCTGTAGCCTATATAAAACATGGACACCCAGGGGGAAACAAAGGCAAATGGAAGTCTGATTTATGTTTACTGAACTCAGCATGAAGTGTTGTTTTGATTTCATATGAAATTCACTCTTTTAGCAAACAATCGCACTAATAAATGAGGCATTGGCTGGAGGTTTGACTGACAGCAGCTTGCTGTGCTTCTTTGTAAACAGAAGACATAGGGAAATAGGAATATATGTTTAGTTGCACACATTCCTATTTATTCACTTGCCTGCAAGGCTCAGGTGGTGAAGCTGTGGGTGGATATGCCAGCCACCGCCACCCATCCCATGTCTCAGCTGCTGATGAAGACACACGGTGTGGAGGTAGCCCTGGTACAGCTCCGCTGCAAGTAATGGCAGTGGCTGGTTTTCACGGGGATTTGGCAGATACAACCTCCCAACATACTTTTGAAATCAGAACTTCTGTAAGTGTTGACACTTGGTGAAACTACCTGCTAAACCACTGCCAGAAAGCATTTTCCTCTGCTTTCCCATCTCAGGATAAGCCGACTATTTCTCTTCAGTGGCAGGGTGTTGACTCCAGCCATCCCAATGATGGGGCCAAGCTTGGCCATAAAGGCAGGCTGCACGAGGACCATCTTTGAAATGTTTAGCGGTGACATGTCAGGTGAGGACAGCCCACAGCAGCGGTTTCTCTGCACATGGGCAGAGCAACAGCAGCTGCAGCTGCAGAGTCACCTGAGGCTGAAAGCACTGGGTCTATTATAGACCACGTGCAGCATTTTGAGTTACATCCTGAAGTGAGCTGACATCCAGTATAAAGTATGTGGAGCCTTTATACTTTTATGGGTCTGCCTTTTTTACAAGCATCCACTTAATCCTTTCAACAGAAAACTCTGTCCTTGATGTTCTGGGCACTGCACAGCCGAAACATTTATTCCTGCCAGCTTTACCACTGCTCTGATAGCTCCAGAGACTTTTTTCCAAATGTGCTTAGTCTTTTCTCAGAAACATAATAAAAGGTACTTCATAGAAAATATTTACCTCTGAAACAGCCTGGGTTAATGTGAGTAACAGAAAAGCTGAGAATGAGGAGGAAAAAAAAGCTTTCACAAGCCTCACGTGAGGCCACAGACTCACCAGAAGGCAATGGGTTGGAGCTGACATTGATCTTCTCCCAGCTCAATGCCCAATCCTCAGTTTATAAGCAGGAATTAAGGACCCCGTGAGAGGCTTCCCCCGGGCAGAAGAGGGCCCTGGACCAGAGCCGGGGAAGATCCCGGTGTCTGCAGGTAGAAACCATCCTCTGCAGCTTCCCAGATAAGATAATGATATTACTGACGAGCCTGGGAACAGGAGCAATATCTCATCAGCTATATGGCCAATGGCAGCTATGTATCGCATCGCAATGGTGTGCCCCACTAAAGACCAGAGGCATTTGTGCGCAAAACCTTGTGCTTCACGGGTTTGGTATCCATCCTTCCTTTCACCAGAATGGTTGAAAATATGTAAATATAGGAATCATATTCATGGGTATGTTCACAAGACGTTGATGAACAGCAGCCAGTAAATGTTTGCAGGAGCATTTGCATCAAAAGTGGCTTTCTGTTTATTGTCTGAATTGTATGTTAATTGAACATTTATGAATATTAGCTGGTGATTCATGAATGTAAACAGACTATATGTGATGCTTATCCTCTGATCAGGAAGCTGACACAGTGCTGCGGTACTGAAACGAGAAGAAATTAATATCAGACATTCACACTTACCTTTCTTTGGAGGCCCTTCCTGGTTGTGTCTCTTTGCATGTATGGCTCATAGGAGGTGAAACATAAACATCTCCACAAAAACCTGACTTCACTGGGGATAATTTGCAAACAGAAATTGGACTGCATTTTTTAAATAAGTTGTGTCTAGTTCAACTGTGAATAGTTGCCTGACTCTAATAATAACTGGCCAACAGAGATCAAATAGCAAGTATCATATTCAGTCATGAATCCAGTCTAAAAATAATACCCTCAAAACCTTCTGGGAGCAAACTCCAATATATTTGAAGGAATCACAATTGCCTCTTGGACAATCTGGGAACAGAAAATGGGACAAAATGTGCTGAATAAATTATTCACTGTGAATTGTCCCCTTGACTCTAGCTTTGACAAGATGTTTCTTAGGGAAGTCCCTTTATAAATAGATAATGTAGAGTTACATATCAGAAAAAAAGGGGGTCTGTTAAAAGCTTTATTTTAACAATGAAGAGACCTGAATTTTCTGCAGAGCCAAAGTTTATTTAATGACTATTTCAAGGAATGAAGGGAAGAAAGTAGTACTGAAAAAAACACGTTTTTTTTTTCACTGCATCTTTTCTTCACCTTTTGATCTCTCCCTTTTCCCTTCTCACTCACCCACAGTGAGACCCTCATATTATTGGTTCTAGATTTGGCATAGTTCCAAGTCACAATTTCTGTCTGATGCTTTTGTTTTTCCCTGTTTGCATGATTTTGCTGATTGCCCTCTCTGGCAATTGTTTTGGGCTTTTTCTAGAGCATTTATATCTCCCAATGTTTTACCTACCAGTTAAACTTTAGTTTGGTCTCACAAGCAGAATCATGAAGAACAAGAAATGCCACAATTTATTGCAGTGCATTTTAACATTTTTGCTATAAACTTTTAATTCCAAATGTGCAGCAGGTTGAATATGGATTGGGAAATATAGCACAGTGAAGAGTTGACATGGAGTTGTGCCTCATTAACACATCTTCTTATAGCTACGTATGCTTTTATGCCGCTCACAAGGCTCTGGGGCTCCAGGCGAGGGAGGCTGGAGCAGAGGGGGAACCGTTCCCGCAAGCGGGGAGTGAGGGGTATGGCATGTGGCGTGCTGGCCGCCAGAGCGAAAGGCATCTCACGCACCTGCTTTACGGCCGCGGCATGCCGCAAGCTCGCATTGACATGGTCCAGCTTGCGGCATACCGCAGGGCGAGGGAAGGCATGCGAGACGCCGCGGCCCCGGCCACGGGCATGCCGCCGGCCAGGGCCCTGAGCCTCCTCGCTTTCCCAACCCTGCCAGCTGCTGACAAGCAGCAGGGTCAGATGGAAAGTTCAAGGGAGACGTTTTGTGATCTTTCACCTACTTGTCGGCTATATCTTTAGGAAAAGGAAGGTGAAAGACACTTAATCTAGACCATAAAATAATATTCCACATTATTAATATGAGATGTGCTACTGAGGATTTCAGCTTAGTATTTTATGGTGGTAGCACAGCTATTTCAGCCTTCATTGGGTGAACAGTGTAGTTGGTGGACAACCCCACAAAAGTCACATCAGCTATACAGGAATTGCAGCAGTTGATCACAAGATGAAGCAGCCCGTTATACTCGGACACCAGGCCCCCACATGTTCGGGGAAGATGTGGAAAAGTCTGTCACAGGAGAAAATCATGTGAAAAGACCACTGGTTTATAAAGGTGTGGCTGACTGCAGGAGGAGGGTAGCAGAAGAAGCACTCTTCAAATTGAACTTCTGGTGGCACTCCCACAGGAGCACCAGCTCACCTGCCTGCATCTCCTGAAGGGGAGGAAGCAGTTCATTTTCTGTAATGCTTATTTGTAGGGTAAAAGGGGTATAGGAGCTTCCTACATTGATAGACACCCTCAGAAATGCCAGGCATTGCCTCATCTCATTCCTGAGTCTTCAGCAAGGGGAGGGCTGGTCCAGCATGGTGCCTGGCAGCCAGGAGATGCATCTTCTGCTGGAGATGCACCCAAAACAGGTGTCAGATGTTTCATGACACTCATCTGATTTCATCTTGGCCTTTCCTTGTCTAACTCTCACTTCTTAGGGTGTGTCAGAGCTCAGTAGGCCCAGAACTGGAGAAGAAAAAAAAACAGGTGTTTTTTGCCTACAAATGCCACTCTGCATGAAGAATGAGAAGGGTTGTGTGAGTCATGCGGAGGTAGAGACCGAGGGGTTGCACATGCCTCATCAGCAGGAAGGAAGGGCTCACTCTATACATTACTGATGGAGAGAGTGGGGGTCTGCCATTTCTGAACTGGAGACCTCCATCTTTAATACCTCTGGTTTCTTCTTTACTGCAGTACCAAGCTCACTGGAGCAACTGCTGGTGAACCAAGCTGTCCCAGGCTCCCCTGCACTGCACTGCGCTGAATGCCCAACATTTTTTTCAGTTAATTCTTGTATTCAGTTAATTCTTGTTTATGTCTCTGCCATACCAGGACTTGTCTTGCACCTAGAAGGACACACGACCCAGTTAACCAGAGAAGAAGAGCAGGCTAGGTTTGGTCTCCTGCTTGTGACTGGGCCATGAAAAGCTGGGGGAGGCAAAGGATGAACTCCAGCTCCTCTTACAACAACTGTGATCATTTCATCCCCTATTCCAGACCCACGGCTTTTCCCACACTCTGGCGACAGTAGGATGTTGCAGCGGGTTTTCAATGCTGTTTAGTTGCTAGAGCTTGCTATTCTGGTGTCTCAGCTAAATTCTCACCCAAGACAAGCCTGCAGATCCTCCCTGTGAATAACACAGCTAAACGGGGAGCTGTTTTTAATGCAGCAAAAGTGATGACGGCTGTGATGTGGGAGGAAGCAGTTATATATGTTGATTCTCCTAAAACAGACCAAGAGGACAAGCTGTTCAAGCCAGTGCTACTCTGATCTATAAAGAGAGCGATTACACCCAGAGTTCCTTCAGCACTGACAGAATGGGAGCATTTACAACCCTCACTTTGAGTTACCTGAGGAGATATCACATGAGTGCCTACGGCCACCACTCTGCTTCACCCCTGGCAGTGCTGCTGGGTGCCTCCAGCGCACAGTCTGTCTGCCGATGTGAACATGCTGGTGTGTACTGGAAATCCAAGTCCTGACCCCCGTTGCATACCACCAGCCCCCAGACAAAATTCAAAGGACCCAGGAGGGAAAGAAGCAGGGTCATGATGCTGCCCAGCGGACGCTGCTGCCGCTCGGCACGTGAGAAGTTGGCTGCATGGCACCGCTCCAGCTTAATTTGGTGCCTCTGCTGTCTTTTCCACCTCAGTCTGGCTGGAGCAGGGCTGGCTCTGGCCCTGGCTACTGGCACGGACATCCTCCTGCAACCCCTACGGCTCTCCCCAACCCTGGCCCTGCCAGGAGCAGGACCAGCCTTATTGCTTGCCAGCTAACGCTGCCTGTGCTCGCAGGACCTTCTTGAAGCAAGGACAAGACTCCTATGTTTCTTTCCCTTCCTTCCCTTCCACAGCAGCATACATTTTTCATGAAATCTAATTATTATCATTTTTAAATGACTGGTGACTTGCCTGTGAGCCCATTGACACTATACAGATATTGCCTTTCTTCTGTGTTTCATAGCCATATTTTTCTGGATCCCATTCTTTATTTCTTAACCCAAGAAGCAATACATCAATGCTACTATGTGAAAAACAGCAAAACATGATGCTTCAGCTGTTTGCGGTGTATGACGAGCAAGAGAAAGAGAGGAAAGAAGTCAGAGGGATTTAATTTGGAAAGCCAAGGAAATACTGCTAAAATCTCAGTCTTTCATATGCACCTCATCTCCCTGGAGCAGCCAGTGTCATTTGTCACACTGTCACTAACCGCCCAGATAACCTGTATCCAGCAGCCACAGTGGGTCCCTACAGAGGGGTGCCCTGTGGGCATCCCACAGCCACACTGTGGGACTGATGGCCTCCCTGCAACACCGGGCTGGGGGTGGGGTGGGGGGGGGTGTGCTCTGGCTAGAAACACAGGTCTTGAAAATAAGGGAGCCCCAAGGTCAGTGTTGCGGCTGCCGGGTGGATTCCCAGAGTCCCAGGCAGTGTGCTTGCACTCCTGGGATCAGTCGGAAGGAAAAGGAGATGGAGTGTCTTTTTTCCCCATTGATGTGGGATCTGCTGGGATGGGAAAGTGACATTGCATATAGAAATCAGTGTCCTCTCACTCTCCTCGTGCTTCCACAGGCCAAATGTCCGGGGAGGTCATGTTGTGTTCCAGGGAAGAGCTGAGACAAGGAGTCTCATTAGTATTAAAAAAAAAAAAAAAAAGAAACAAAGACAAGATTGAAATGACAAAATAACATCCTTAGACTCTTCATCTCCTTCCTCTCTTCCCCTCCCACATATTACTCCATTAGGTTTTCCAATAAAATGAGATATTTTTTGTCCCCTGCAGATCTCCAGACACAACACTCAGCATTTCTGATGATCTCATAGCAGTCTCCAGAGCAAACGATAATTGCCACAGAATTCACCAATTTTTGCTAGAATCATTCCCTTGTCATTCAGCATCCGGAGAATCAAATCATGGCTCTGAAGCAGCACGAGGACCACAAAGATGCCCCTCCTTCCACTTTGTCGTCCAGGGCTGCAGCTCCACAGCCAAAAGGGCAGGGCACTCTCTCTCTCTCCATTCCCGTTTGTAGCATCCCATCCCTCCCGGTCCTGCCTAGCTACATGCAGGGAGTGCAAACCTCTTTTTAACATTTTAACGATATAGAACCAAGGCAGGGACCTGCCATCTTTGAACTTTGTGGGAATGCTGGTATGAATACAAGAGGCTTCATACCAGGAGGTATGAATCCAGGCTAAATGTGCTTGTCCCTCCTGACTGTCAGTCCATGAGAAAATCAGATCTTCAGAAAAAGCAAAGAACTTACAACAAAACTCTGCTCACCATATCTCAGCTTCCAAAGACTTCATTTTCTGAGACAAGAGAGTGATATGTTGATATGCTTTAAACTGCATGAATTTAGTTACCATTTTCACTAATTAGTAAAATAAATTTTATGTGCCCCAAGATGTGCATTATTCAATCAACGTCAAATAAGGCTGTCAGAGAAACTCTTCCAGCTCATTGACACATTAATTATACCTTTTCAGACTACAACAATTTCAAAATTGAAAGTTTTTTCAAAATTGAAATTTCTGAGAGCCGTGTTTGTCTGATCTTCACTAGACTAGTAGAAGTCTTGGGTCAGACTCGTAGTGTTTCTATCTATCTCATCTCTCTTCAGCCACAGGCAATAAAGGGCTGAATAAAGGAAGAAATACTGATCACAGGGGAAATGATTGGGAAGCTACACTGGGAAATAAGCCAACTCTCTAAATATGTTAGAGTTTAAATAGGAGTACTGGATGAACCAGTTTTTTGGTTCATTGGTCAAGAGAAGAAATTACCTCTGGCTTGACCCAAAGTATATTTTTTTTTCCCGCTGAAATTAACATTTAAAAGAATTATGTCTCCTGGATAAAGCAATGGCTTTGATATTGAGCATGTTGACATTTTTGTGGTTTACTTGGACTTTTACAAGTCAACAGGAAGCGGAAATCAGTGTTTCTGTCCCGCAGGAGGAGGTTGGCGGTGCTCCATCCCCAGCTCTGGCCAGCTGTGCCCTGCCATGGCACACGGGCCCTGCCACGCTTCCCCACGGGATGCACACGCACTTCTCCCTGTGCTTTCACTCAATAAACAGAGCTAATTGTCATTTGCCTTTCCAGGTGAACTTGGTGTTCTTGTCAGCTCAAGTATACTGCTTTTTAAGGGCAGGAAAGGTTTTTACAATAAGTGTGTGCTCATGACATGTGAGGGAGTTGAGCTGGGCAAGGGACTTCACCCAGAAGGGGCAACTTTATATTCACGAATGTAAAGCAGAAGAAAATGGAGACTGAACAGTGGAACAAAAGATTCAGTTGATATTATGGCAAGCCCGGTCCCTTGGGTCAAATGAGCATGGGTTACAACACACTCTGCATAGCACAGGGAATAGTTAGGCATTAGCAGAAGGATGGGATACAGTATGTAGATGTTTGACATTTCACATGTCTGTGATGCTATGAAACCCTTCTCTGGAACAGTTTAATAAGCCAGAATTACTATTGCACTTTCCCACGAAAATGCAACAGCATTTTCCTGCTGAAGTTGTCTGGAAGAGAAATGGTCCCTCTGAACAAGTCACAGGAGACAGCAAAAGTTGAAACTTTAGCCACAACGTTGTCAAAAGTATAGAAGTTAAACAACTTTTTTAGGTTTTTTACCATGTGTTGAAGACGTATGAAGCTATTCCTCAAAATAGCTCGCCTGTACACTTTGTGACACATGCTGGAATTTCCCTTCTCCTCCTCCACGCTCATTTCACCTTTAAATTCAAACACTGATGAGCACAATCTGTACAAGGCCGTGATATTATAGTAATACTTCGGAGAATTCTATTGTGTAGTTAAAAATATGTATGTTCAAAAAGATAGTTAAATTAATGTGGTAGATTTGCAGATCACCTTGTGGTGTACGTTGCCCTCTTTGTGTTGTAGCAGTTATAGGGTTTTTTAGACAAATATTTTTCCCAACAGGTACAACAGGGTAAAGTCATGCTGCTAACAGCATCATTCATTCGATTAATTACTTCAAGGAACCTTTTAAAAATGCTACATCCCATTACTCAGGCATTAGTTCCTTCAATCCCCTTAGGAACCGAAGCCAGAGAGCTGTGGATGACACGCATGCCAGAAAACGAGAACATCTCTTTGACTATAAGCACATCGCAGCTCCTCTGACTTAGAGTTTTTCACTGTAACATTATCCATCTTTACAACCATTTGTATTTTATTAGGGAATCCTAAATTTCTCAGAAACTAGAGCAGGTAATACAGTGTTAGCCAGGATGTATTGTACAGTTGCAAACACTATCTGTTAACTCTGAAGTAATTGTCCTCCAGGTCTTACCCTATTCATTCTTAGAGTCACAAGCTTTTGGGGTTTCCTTTGTTCAGATAATTTTTTACCTGGTTGTTACTTAATAAATTGATCCAGGGTCATCTGCCTTTAGCAGTCCCTGTCTAAAAAAAATGTCTTTTTCCTCTAGCCGGTGCCTTGCATAGCTTTTGCTGTATCTTTAACCGATAAGTATTATTAAAATGGTCTCGAGGTTTAGTTGCTTTGACTGGCCTGTCTATATCTATAAATGACTATCAGGTTTTGAAAGACATAGTTCATATGTATCTTCCTTTAAATGCCACTGCCATCAGCACTTTGGCTGTCCAGGTGCATGGTACTAATTTTTTTTCTTTTCTTCCTTATAAATGTCACTGCCTCTTTTGATGAAGTTGTTGTTGTTCACTGCCGGTGTGGCAGCAGAGCTGGTCACACCGCTCCGCTCCCGGCTTCAGTCCTGCCCTGCCGCGGGGAAGGCCACCGAGTCCCCAGCAGCACCATTAGCCCAGCCAGAAGGGGCAAGCTTCTGGGATGCGGCTACTGATACCAACCACCAACCACCAACCACCAAACTCAGGTTGCCGTCACGGCCCGTCCTTCAAGCCACACTGTGTATTCAAGAGATAAGAGCTAAGCAGTCAATGTATTCCCTGAGTCTTAGTCTCTCTGCTCGGAGGATTTGCAGTAAAGCTACCACTTATTGGTGATATTGATTGACTGTTTTGATACTGATACCCACTTAAGATCAGCTGCTGCATTCACATAAGCTGTCACAAGGCACCAGGAAGAACTGTCAGTCTCCATCAACCTGGGCTGGCTGGTAACCAGTAAACTAAATGTGGAAAATGGCGTGTCCTGACTACTCAGCCCATGCGCTGCCCAGGTCCTCAAAATAGCATCTAAATGTGCTGGATGTGTAAAAATATACCATTTCTGTGATTTCACTTGGGTGTTTAACTGGGCGAGGGGACTTGTGCCAATTCATTCAGGTGCTTCTTGAAAAAATCCCATGCAACTTTTAAATAGAAATTGAGAAGGAGAAAAAGGGAAAAGCCGGTCAGAGTCAGAGCCCCAGGGCTCTCAGCCGTGCCGCGCGCTTTGCCGCTCTGAGGCCAGCAGTCACGCCTGAAGTCTTTTCTACATTTTGCACTGATATAAACAGCAAAGCTAAATTTTGCTGTACCATTTCTCCACGCTCATTCTTTCTTGAAAGTAGCCCCTAAAATACAGGGTATTACATGAATGTTATGCTCACTGTGAAAAAAAATCATTCTTTTGCATGAATCCAGAGGAGGAAAATTCCTCAGTTTAGCAGGACATGTGGCCAGCTCTATTCGATTGCTGTGGCTATCAGGAAATGGTGTCTAGGTCTACATGCCTGATACAAGGTGGGAAATTCAGCTTCCTTCCACAGATAGTGGGGATGTTCAGGAGAGTACGGGGTAACCACAGAACACCAGATCACAATGTCCTGAGGAGACAAATGAAAGAAGACAAGCACCAGTCTTGACTTCCTTGGTTTAATAGAAGATTTAGTTGGTGCATACAGATCAGAGGTGAATTTACAGTGTCTTTGCAAGCGAACTGCCTGGCATAGGTGGCTTCATGGATTCACTGCTGTCATTGTCCACATTCTGAAAGAAAAAAATATTTTTAGCTATGTTGTTGGAGCTTTCCAAAAGTATTCAGTCATTGTCTCAACATCCTATTGGCTTTGAATTGGCAACGAGGCAAAGAAGGCCAAGAGTTTTTTGTCTTTTTTTTTTTTAATGCCCAAACCCAAAAAACCCTATTGACCAATATCTAAACCTTTATGGCTAAAAGGGCAGTACTGGAAAACTTCTCACAACTTCTAACAAGATTACTTCGACCTTCCTGCAGAATTTGAAGGGAGACCAATTTTAAGCTACCTTTGGTGAGGTGGCATTTTCAACAGAGTATCTTCCTTAATATGGATAGTAATGTTCACAAAGAGAGACTGTTTTCATTATGGGTACTGGACTTCCAGATGTTTCCTCTTAGTCAAAACAGGGGCCACTGAGGAGATCAAGTGGGTGAAGCACTCCAGCTAAAGCTCTTTCAAGACACTTTACAGTGTATCTGGATCACAATATTTCATACGTTAGTCAGAATATTTCCCTTCACTCCAAATAAGCATAATCTTAGTAGGAAAATAAACACTAATGTTCCCATGTAGGTCTGTTGCTGTATACAAGTGAAACCAGGATGCGCACTGGATTAAGTTATCTGAGTTTCCAAACGTTCCACTCTAAATCTCAGTTAGCTACTTTGCTGCATGTCTGTCTTATTTTCCTTACTGGTTCATTCACCTACAGTTCTTGTGCATTTATACTATCATTTGCAGGGTTTTGGAAGCCATCCCTAATAACACATCTGGTATTCTTGAAGATATTTCGTCCTGGCACCTTCAGTGTCAGCAGCCACCTAGACATCAAAGGTTTGTATTTGGCACAAGCAACCATGCAACCAAATGAGTTGCTTAGAAATTCACAATACCAGGCAACAGTATTAAAACTGCTGTTGTATACAAAGTTTGTGAAAAGTTTAGAAGCAAATATTAGTATACAAAGGAGCATTTTCGTAACACTTAATTGGGAATGCAAACACAGCTTACATGAAAGCTTTGAAAGTAGCTGATGGTGTCCTACATTTACATAGCTGTGGTCTATTAAAACCTTCTCCCAGCAAAAAGCAAAATGAAGCTGGTAGTGTTGTCGTCTTAAAAAAGCATTTTGTATTATTATTATTATCATAGTTCAGAATGAATGTGAGTCTGAAATCCCCTGGTACAATACAGAGTGATCGCACTGTCATGACCTTCTCTGGCAATGCCAATTATCCGAGCTCACAAATTTTGCAGCATACCCATGGGAAGACCGTAAGTTCGGACCCCTGCTGCCTTTGTAAAAATGAATGTTTTCTAGTTTGGAGACTTTATTATATGCTGCACAGAAAAAACATGTGCATTTCATACTAGCATCAACAGAAAATCTGTGCATCCTGCTGTACATAAAGGCCTTCAGGAATGTATAATTCAATCTGCTGTTCTCTTTGAGCTGCATTAAATTCAGACTTAGTTGTGTCTTATTCAAGGTACTGTACATCTCTCTTACTTCTCCCTTCTCTGCTACACAATTTCTTTCTGATTCTCCCACTGCACTTTTTAACCCTTGTGGCCTTTGGCTGTGGCATTAGGGAACCTTTCTGGCTACCCTGAAATTTTATCTCATCAGCCTTTTAGTGAACCAAGAAGAGTCCGGAGCAGTGAGGATGCTCCTTTCTCTCAAGCCTGCTTAGATCAAATAGACACATGTGTTTGCTTACACTTGCCAGTTCAGGTTCTTTGCTTCTATTATTGCTGACTGCGCTGAGCACCACCAGGCAGGACGCTCTGTCTAGTTTCAGAAAGATGCGCTATGTTGCCATAGCTAGATGAAAGAGACTAAAGTTTTGGAAAAATCCACCTGAGGACCTTTTCTATCTCCTGCTAACCCTGCTATACAGCGTTAGACAAAGCTCTGCAAAAGTAGAAGCCACTCCTTTTGATGATGCAGAAAGAATGCTGCTCTTCACTGGCCCGTGTGTGGGAAAAAGATCCAAATTCTCCAGCCATATTTCTAATAACATGTGCACCTGAGAGAAACAGCTCCCAGTACTGTGATACCAGATACACTGAACTGCACATATCTATAACAAACACAGCATCTCCGTAACACTCTACAGAAAACAACATAACCTTTTCCATTCACTTGCCCCCTCCTGCATGCACAGGAGAGAAGGTGAGTTTTTCAGGCTTGCTGGAGGGCTGAGGTCTGGGACAGCAGTGAAGAAGTGAGCCCGAGGTCAGTGATGGGGTGCAGAGAGGCGCTTGCCAGCACTCCTCCTGTCTTGACTTGAGCTTGAGTCTTCAGTTGTCTAAACTATGTATGGTTCCCACCCAGCCTACACACTCCCTCTCCTTTCTGGGCTGCCGGAGGGGCTGATGCGTGCCGGGGAGTGAGTCAGAGACCTACTGAGATATGCAGCCAGGCCTGTGACTCTGAAGTGATCCGGTGCACACCACTACGGACACAGGAACACTCATTTAGGCACAAAGCCTTAAATAACCTGGTCCCCAGGTCGATCAAAGTTTGTGCATGAACACTGGCCAGCTGGTGCATTTGCACTTGTCCATGAGATTCGCTGTGTAATGAGGCAGTGATATGCTGAGAAACAGCCTCTGTGTCAGGGTGATTTACCCTCTGAAGGGACTCTAAACTCGCAATAAATTTGTGCTTTAATAGGGGCTATTATGAAAGGGAGATCAAATTAGCAAAATTAAATTGAAGGAAGACACGCAATGCTTTTAGCACTGTATAATTCAAAAAAAGTCAAGAAAACATAACCAAGTGTAGATCCCTAGTCAGATTTGCAAAATCCATAAAGCAATAGCAGGAGTTTAACCCAGTGCACTGACGATACGGAGCAGGAATATTACAATGCGTGATGTCTGTGCCATGTGGTTGTGTTGATAGTAATGCTTTGGGTCTACCTTTTTGGCTCCTGAGCTGCTGTTACCAGCGCACCTTCTGAACTGCGTGGCTGTGGATGTTTAAATTTAATGCAGAGGAGGGCTGTCAGAGTCGTGCGATGTTTCTGAGTTTGACAGCCTGCACAATTCACATCAGGATTTTCTTTTTCTGTACAGTAGCTGCTAACAGGAACATAACAACCTCCTACTGTTTTTGTGCATGTTTAGTCTCCGAACAGCAGGAAGACGTTGATGAGTGATGAATAGAAGCTCCTTTTCTATTGCTCTGAAACTCCGTTACTGTACTTGTACTTTAAATTACGGAACAGCATTTCCTCTGGCTGATACCCTGTGGTTAGTGAACCTGCACGTGGGATGCGATGTAAATGGAAGAAGCTGGACGAGAGCTAGATGTAAGCATTTCGCATGCTGTGAGTTCATTAGCACTGTCAAAAGCATGACATCAAATTATTGCAGCTTGGTTTGTACCCCCCACCTAAAACTGTCAGTCACCAAAAAATGGCCAGGGGAGCGACACGTGTTTCACCTACCTAAGAAGCAGTGGGCAGTTCAGAATCTGTGCAATTTTGGTGCCTAAGCAGGAGTCATGAGGCCAACCACTGCAACCCAGTCGAGGACATATCAGCAAAGCAGCTCTTCAGAAAAGACAGAACATTTCTTTTACTAGGAACGTGGCATCCAGTGACATTCAAGGGGTTGTATATAGTCTCTTCTGGAAAGAAAATATGCATATACAAAGCTGTACAAGGTAAATCCAACTAGTTGTGATAGCTTGGTTTTTGACTAAATATCTGGTCATTTGGTTTAGGGTTTGGGGTTTGGGGTTTGGGGTGTGGGGTGTGGGTGGGGTTTTTTTTATTGCTACTCAAGCCAACTTAGTTCTGACCTTAAAATTGGACAAATTTATTAGATGCCACAGGGTCTGAATTAAGCAAATTCAAAGAAACTTAAGGAAATAAAATTTTCATTTGTTTTCTTTTTTTTTTCCCACTAAAGAGCATAACATAAAGTACAGCTGCTTTGTTTTCAACTTTTATAAAATTCTGAGAATAATTTGCCATTAACAATCATAAGCTCACTGAAAAATAGCAGTGGCTGAATCTCACCTGTAGGGTCCAAAAGTCCCTTTAGGAACACACACAACCTTTTTCTTTGTGCATCAACCCTCAAGAATTTTCCAAAGTTTTATCAAATTAAATGGCAATATGTTGGGGTTTGGGACCTTTGAACTTCTTTGGTGACTGTAACAAGTGCTGATGTCAGATTAATACCTCTGAAGGCTCCTTAAATTCCTTACAAATATGGTGTCTGTCCTATAGGCTTTGCCAGTGGTGTTAGATGCTTGCAGTGATGCAGGACAAGGATGCAGAGCTGGAGGAAGAGGGCTGGGGGAGACCCTCACACAAAACCTCTTGTCTTTAGGGCTGAGGGCAAGAGGATTTTTTTCCATGTTCAGGCCATAACTAAGCAAGGAAATATAGTAGTGTTTTGTGACAGAGGTATTTTACAGCTTCCACTACAAGAAAATAGGACCAAACCACTGTTTTACTAGTGACACTTTATTGATTTCCAGCAGTTGGGTAAAAAAAAAAAAAATTAAGGGAAAATGATGCAAATGGAACCTCATCTGCTTTGTGTTCCAGTGGTGGCTGGAAATTTGGAGTTTAAGGATTGCAACCTAAAGGGAGATTATCAAAAGTCCCCATTCTGGAAAAGAAAGATAAATCAAATCTCTGTGTCTAATCATTTTTCTTCATCAGTCTCGTCTGTGACTGAGATGACATTTTGAGTATGACATAAATGCATTCTGCTCTTGTTATAAGGCTCTCTGCTATAATAGACTTTGATATAAATCTGTTCTATCATGCTTCCCTGTGCCGTTAAAACTCATGACACCCTTGTTACAACAACATCGTTTACGATATTCCAAAGTAAACTGCAGATATTGCTGTGAAGAGACATTTACTATTATTTTCATGTTTTCCCAGATTGCAGACATAATGTGATTCTGGCCTCTAGATATTTAACTAAAAAATACAGGTTTTCATTTTATTTTAAATGATTGAACATTACTTAATTTTTCAAGTCAGATTCTTTCACACAGTTCCAGAAGCCTAAAATATGGTTTATAAAACCGTTAGGAGTGAATGGCAGGAACTTCCTTATCCATGTCATAATTTATAAAGCTCAGTCATTTGGATATGGATTGTGCCACCTTTACCTGTGTCCCACATGTAAGTAATCTAATCTGCAGCACACGCCTCCACCCCCAGGATCACGAGGAAGAAGTGTCAGGGCTCCACCTCCATTCCCATTACATTCTCTTTTGAAAATCAAGCTCTTGGCAGTATCTCCCACCTACATGCTTCTCATTCAGCTACATATCCTGAAGTCTTATTAGCCCCCATTTATACCCTCTTTTATACTTAGCCCAAATAAGACCTAGATGCAAATAAGAAACCTGACTACGATGCAGGAGAAAGAAGAGACAATGAATACATTTTTGTCTATTTTAAAAAACTTTCCCTAAAGGTTTCATCAGACTGACAAATCTTTTTTTAAATGCAACCTTTTAAAAATTTCAGGATTTATTATGGGAAAGAAAGAAAATGGGTGCCCCCAAACCCACTGTGCCTGAGAAGAGAAACAGGAGTTTTAGAAGGCCGGGCAAAATCTGCTTTCATTACTCCTGCCTTTTTTCTTGGGGAGAAAGCAGGGATGCTGCCATGGTTGTTTTTCTTTACAACTAAATGCAAATAAATTTCACATTTTAAATGCTGTCACATTCCACTTTGATTGTCCCCCCCTATTTTAGTGACAAGGAATCATCCATGCAGGGCTTGATTTAGCACTATTTTTATTTTTTTTTGCAATAATTGCATGAGTGGGTTTTTGCAAACACAGATGTGACAGGTGAGGTACAGCCACCCATCAGAAGTGCATCTGCCATCTGTATCCCAGCTTACCTCAGCCAGGGGCTTGGAAGCACCCAAAGCCTCACTGTGTTGCAAGCACACCCTCGTTTTCCCTTCTCGGGGTACCAAACCAGCTCCTCAGAGAGACAGAGCAGCCCCGGTTGTCTCCTGTTTCATCTTTCTCATCTGGCTATGACTTTCAATTAAGGGATCAATGTGATGGTGCAGGAGTTCACCCCGGGGCCAAGCAAGCTCCATAAACTCCCTGTTATGTGATGGGTCTGAAGAAGAGTAAAAAAAGTCTCTTTTAGACAAAACATGAAGAAGATGGTTCACAAATGGAAATGCAGTGCTGGTAAGGGCACACGAAAGGTAGGAGCCATGCATGTTGGTCCCACCAACTCGCGGGCATGCTGTGACTTGTAGGCAGCACCAGCCTCAGCCAGAGCTACGTGGCTGTGCTCTATGAAGCAATACAGTACAATGGTGGATAGCATCTTCTACGTGACCTGATCACTTTGCTCGGGATGAGGTGCTCTTTAGAGCTGCCACAGCTGAACTTAGCATCTCCCAGCAGCTTTCCATACGCCTAACTAGTCCAAATCCAGTTTTGGTGGCTGATCAGGTCAAACACGTAACAGTGATGTGAACCCCCTTGACTTGCGGGGGAGATTAATGGAGGGCAAAATTGGAAAGTCCTGTTGCATTTCTTCAGCAGTTAGCTGCAGAAGAGAGGCTCTTGGGCAAAAGGGTGTCTCCAGCTGGCTGCAGCCTGGCAGGCACTGTGGCTGTCCAGCACCACCCAAGCTTTCCTTCATTGTGTTTGAAGTGCCCCCATGGAAACGCAAGGTAGGCAGTGAGCCTGAGAGAAGAATTGGCACCACTAAGCTAGTTTAAAATATGCTGCAAATATTTCATGAAGTGTCCAAAGTGAGATTTACGGTCACCATCCATTCCGAAGTATGTATAACAATTCATCCAATGTCATACAGTAGAAATGAGCATTTTTTTCAAAGGGAATTGGTCTGCTTTCACTCAAAATCTGTGCACTGCTTAAGATCACATAGTATCTCATAAACAACTCATTCCAATGTGAGTCCTGTATGTTGGAAACGATGTATTAAACCTAATTCACATTATTTTGTCATATAGAAGATAGAGAAGTTTGGTGAGGTTTTTTCTTGCTTATTTTTCACGTTAACAGGGCTGAATCTGCAAAGACATGTATGCATATAGGGTATGTATGTATATATGATCATATGAGGCCCTAAACAAGTCTTGAAATGTTTAGGAAAGACCAAAAAGCTTGATGGTTCACTTTCAAATCTGCATAATTTTCTTTTTTATTTAGAGGTCATGTTCTAGTTCAATTCCAATCATAATCAATCAACATAAGCCCCAGATAAGGGCTGTCTGACAGCTGGATATTAGAAGAAAGCTCTTCTTCATGCATGTTTTAAAAACTTCACCATTAATCTTGCCATGAAATCTCAGTTAAATGATTGTGGAATATTACATCAAAGTTATCCGGTGATCAGCAATGTGACTTATTTTCTGGCAAGTACAACTTTGTCATTTTTATCTGATGGTCATCACATCTTCACACAAAAATAGCTCTCCTTTTTTCTTCTCGCCATTTTTTTCCCCCAGCTTGACTACAGTGCAGATTTGTATTCTTGGCATTCTCATCCTGTTTGATGAGTTTTAGGAAAGTCCAATTGTCGTTTTGTACCCAGAAGCAAAGCAAACACTGCCCTAAACTGATAACAACACAATTTAGCTGTCCTATAAACAGTCATTTTAACTCCATGATATGTGGCTGCTGCTTCAACATTCAAGCAATGGAAATGACATCATTATCAGGCAACTCTAGATGATGAAAAATGGCCTACATTAGGGAACACTCTGAACTCAAGAAATCTTCAGCTATCAGTCATCGCCATTATAATGTACTTGCCTCTATCTGCAAATTTAGACCTATGATGGAACTGAACTTGCAAAGGAAAGAAATACACTTTCCAGAGGATGTTTGTATAATTAAGCAGAAACGTCACCCCAGAGATTCTGCATTTCTAAGGACGATCTTTGCGCAGAGGCCTACAAAAGCCTGAAGGCTAAGAGATTTCAGCGATGCAAGAAATGTAGTGATGCCCAAGGAACATGGTCTTCAGGACGCTCTGCAGGTGTTAAAGTAGAAACTTGGGGTGATTCTTTTTCAGTATGAAATTTACTATCTCATGTACAAATTCTCCTGTGGGTTTTTTGTCTGCTTTAAGTAGCAGTCTGCAGAGGTATTGTACAGCAGAACCGTATTCCTTGCAGTACCGGTCTTTCCAAAGGTAACACCAAATCCTTGCAGAGTATAAGACCTCCTGAAACCAGAGCTGTAAAGGAGAGTGCTCCCAAAGGCAGGAGCTGAGGAGGAACTTGCATGAATCACGCTGAGATCACACAAGACCTAGCCTCTCAAAGAGCTACCATGCAGCACGGAAGAGTGTAAAGCAGGGAAGGGGATTTAAAACTGGACCTGAGAACTGGCTGACTCAGTTTTGGGGGAGAGGGATGATTTCTGAGTAGCAAGAGCTAAGCGATGACAGAAAGCAACACCCTGAGATTCACAAACCTGTCTAAAACCACCTCTGCTATGAGCTTGTAGCTTCCCAGCTGTGCCTAGGCAGGACAGAGGAAGAGGAGCGCTCAGGAGCAAAGGGAAGATTGTCCTCAGGGCATCTCCCTGTCCAATACAGGGAGCCTTAGAAAGACTTAGAAAGACTGTTCTTAGTTTTAAATTAGGGTTCCCCTGTTGGTAAGGAAGAACTTGGACTTTGTAAAACTCTGAGTAACTCAAGCTTCCACATATAATGCAGAAATATTTTAACTATTGAGTGTTTTAGGGCAAGGCACAGCAAAGGATCCTGGTATCTGCTAGAGCAGTAATGCACTGTTGGTTTTCCTTTGCCCTGCCCCTCACTGAGGGGCTTGATTTTACATCTACCTGCCCAGTGCCATCTCTCCTTGCTCTGTTAATTGCATGGGAGCAGGATTAATTCTCCAAAGTGTACCTTTCTATGACATTTAGCCTCCTACATAGACCAGGGATATTTCATAGAATCATAGAATGGTTTAGGTTGGAAAGGACCTTGAAGATCTTCGAGTTCCAACCCCCCTGCCACAGGCAGGGACACCTCCCACTAGACCAGGCTGCCCAAGGCCATGTCCAGCCTGGCCTTGAACACCTCCAGGGATGGGGCCTCAACAACTTCTCTGGGCAACCTGTGCCAGTGCCTCACAACCCTCAAAGTAAAAAACTTCTTCCTAAGTTTAATCTAAACCTGCCCTCTTCCAGTTTGAAGCCATTCCCCGTCGTCCTATCACTACATGCCCTAGTAAAAAGTCCTTCCCCAGCTCTCCTGTAGGCCCCCTTTAGGTACTGGAAGGCTGCAATAAGATCTCCCTGGAGCCTTCTCTTCTCCAGGCTGAACAGCCCCAACTCTTTCAGCCTCTCCTCATCAGAGAGGTGCTCCAGCCCTCGGATCATCCTCGTGGCTCTCCTCTGGACACGCTCCAGCAGGTCCATGTCCTTCTTATGTTGGGGACTCCAGAGCTGGATGCAGTACTCCAGGTGGGGGCTCACGAGAGTGGAGTAGAGGGGCAGAATCACCTCCCTCGCCCTGCTGGCCACACTTCTTTTGATGCAGCCCAGGATGCAGTTGGGCTTCTGGGCTGCGATCACACATTGCTGGCTCATTTGCATGGTTTTGTCCTATAAGTAATAGGAGGTTGTGTTAACTCTTTTATCCTTTTGGCCACCTTTTACATCATGGGAAACAAATCGAAACTCGCAACTCTGCAGTGTCTAGATGTTGCACCTTAGCTAAAAAGAAAGACTTCCTTCCTCAGTTGCTCGAGGGTTGGCTGTAAAGGGGTACAGTGAACACTGGGTAATGAAATCCCAGGTCTCCTGGAAGGCCATGATTAAAGCAGCTCTGGACACCATTTTTCAAGGTGGAAGGGTTCTTGAGTCAAGAGATCACTTTCATTCAAAATGAAAAGAAGAGAGACACACTTTTTCCTCTTTACAAACATTAAGTGAAGTATTTTGTCAACATTTTCTGATGTTTAAATATAAAGTCATTACTGGCAGTCTTAGCAACTTGTGTAGGTCCCAGAATAAAAGGTTTTCACTAACTAAAATATTCTATGACCCTTCCAAGAAAGGTGCAAATAACATCTTATTAAAAAATTAAAGTGATACAGATTTCAAAACAAGTTCATTTCAACTGTTTTCTTATAGAAACAGTTTAGATATTTCTAATTGTTTCTTCCTTCTGCCTTCCTAGTGGCTTGAATGGGACTGCTGTATACTCACGAAGCCCAGGCAAAGCATCATTTATCCGTCATCCCCAGCTCCCAGAATCTTATCACACCTTCCTACATTTTATGTGCTTAAAGTCTCTCTACCAAAGGCAGGAAATTACAGGAGAATTGCTGTTGCCATTTGGGTTTTGCTTTGTTTTCTCTTTTTAAGAACATTTCCAGAATGTTTTTTATCCCCATGTTTATTAAGAAAAGCTTGAAAATGTGACTCATAGAGGCTCAGAAGCTGGCAATTAAATAAAAAGAAATACAGATTTACAGCTCTGTTATTCCAAAGCCACTGCTATGCATGGTGGGATGGGACAGGAGGAGGCTGAGACATGGTTTTTGCATGTGGGAGCTCTAGCTGAGGCTCTGCTTTGCAGCCCAGGGCAGGGGCCAAGCATGTCCCAAGATCCTCACCTAGGGCCAGGGCTTAGGCTCCCAAAGCTGAGAGGGGCCACAAACCCAGGGGCCACAGCTGAACCAAGCACTTCCAAAACAAACCCTTGTATTTCTTTCTCCATGTTGTGTTTTTCTCTGCCATAAACATGAGCGTAAGTTCTGTCCTGTGCTTAGAAAAGCAAAGATCTGTTCCTGCAGTCTTTACACACTAAGCTTTAAAACAGACTTTCACCTACTTCTCATTACCACCGCACTTAATGATCCTGTAACCTCACCATTGCAGAGTGAGGATACCGCCAAGAGGGAGAAGCAGATGGGGGCTCAGCTGCATGCCTGATGTGGGGTAACTCAGGACTGCTGGCTATTGCTGTGGCTGTAGAGGGGACCTCTAGGAAAGACAGAGTCATGGCAAGTGCTTGCTTCTCTGCCTAAATCTCAGCGCCTAGTCGTGATGCTGCTCGGGAGAAAGATTAAAGGGGTGGCTCACTGCAAGCCCAGGGAAGCCTTTTCCAGGGACTTGGATGAGGCTCAGCACCAGGGCAGAAGTACCACATCTTCAGGTGGGGAGGTGAGGAATCCTCTGATCATTGTGGTTTTCAGTAAAGAGGAATAAGTGAGAGGACCTTGGACTGTAACATACACTAGCATTCAGGAGCAAGGAGTTACAGAGCAGTGAAGGCAAACAGAAAGAAAAGAACTGTCTGTTTAGCAAAAATACTGGGACAATAGCAAATGGTCAGAAAAGGATTCACAGCAGTTGGTAGAGAGGGAACGGAAACCTCCTAAGCTGCATGTATTTAAATGATTGCTGCAATTGCTTTCCTGATCCACGACATGCTTTGACATTGCCATTGGAAATCTAACGCTAGGAAATCTTTTAAAGGGTAAAGATCTTAAAAGATATTGCTTTCTGGAGGGAAGGACTCTTTCTGACAGTGTCTTTGGTAAGTCTGACCTTGTGCTTCTCCCAGACAAAGGCGACCCTGTCCCTACCCAACTAGAGATGGATTCAGGCAGTGGGTTACACCCAAAACAACTTCCCCCAGGCTGAAGCTCACTGCTTATTCCTCGATTTGATGTTGAACAGAATTTGAAATTTCACCAAGGCACATCTTGCTAATTCACCATCTGCAATTAATGGCATCATGATGGGGGAGCTACCGGCTGTGAAGGAGTGCCTTTGATAACATCTCCTAACCCCCACAGCCAGGATTGTAGCTCCAGGCTACTCACTGCCCTTCACCTCACCTACAGAGCCCCAGGCAGCTCACATGTCCCACACTGCCGGGACCAAGGACAATTGCATGTGTTAGAGCTGTCTGGCTATTGGCAAGGGAGAAAGTCCCCCTGTCACCTCCCCATCGCATCCAGTGCAGCGTATCTGAAGTCTCTCGTCTCTCTCCCCTTTTCATTTTTCCTCTGTGCTGCTGAAGTTCCCAGGTAGGTATCAGAAGAAAGGACCCA
Organism: Anarhynchus alexandrinus; assembly: GCA_008711295.1. Lineage (NCBI taxonomy): Eukaryota > Metazoa > Chordata > Aves > Charadriiformes > Charadriidae > Anarhynchus > Anarhynchus alexandrinus. The sequence goes on along the minus strand of VUYV01000017.1, from coordinate 5,789,076 downwards.
AAGGCACTAAATGCTTTGCAGATAAACCAAGTGTTCTGCTTTTAAGGCCACTGCAAAATGGTAGGATGGTTCCACACAGATCCACAGAGGTTTTTGGCCCAAACGCTTAAAAACCTGATATTCACCTGTCCTCTAAAATCTCATACCAGTAAGTTGTCAGCAGTCAAACTCTCCTGCATCTCATCCATCAGAAGGAGGAGGTTTTCGACTTGTTTCTTGAAGCTATAATATATGTGTTGTTAACAAGAATGAGAGATGGAATACACTGAGGTATGCATAGAGTTAAACAGGCATCAGGCTTTAATAGGTTACAGCAAGAAGGCATTATTGAAGAAGAGAGGTTATTAATATGTACTGGTATATAAGCACTCATGAAGCTGACGGAAATAGGGAATTCTGTGAACAGAAATATGAAAACCCTTGACTGGACCACTGACCACAATGGGGCTATGACAACATCCACTAAGTAAAAAAGACCCACAACTCTGTGTTAAAAAGACCATGATTTCCTTCTCTGATTTATTCTCAGACCTCCTATTCCTAATAGCAACGATAATTCCTGTCCACAAGAATAACACCAGCTAATAGGTTTTGTGGCTGGTCTGTTCTGAAAGATAATAAGAACGACAGTATCTTGAATTTGCCACATCCTATCAATATTCAGAAGGAGCACGGATCCCTTAACTATTAAAGCTATGTCAAGTGCAAGTGAGGGAAATAAAAACAGTGTAGATTTCTTCAGCGACAGGCAGAGAGCAAAGATTCAAAGCTTAAAACTCTTTGCACAGTCTCTAAATGAGTCACAGAAATCCAAAATAACCAAGAAATCATACAAAAGCTTTTTTAAGTTTAAGAAAAAAAAAAAAAAACAACCAAATTCATCTGTAAGAAACAATCTCAGGGAAATTATTCCAGGAAAGAATTTGTTCACCATACATACAGCATTGTATGTCACACGGTCTAATTATAGGAATGAAAGCAACATAGGAATTAGATGGTCTTTTCAAGCCTGTAAGGAGAATGAACAAAGAATATAATTACACATCGAGCCCGTTGATTAACCAATTACTAGTTAAAGCAGATTTAGACTTTAAATTAATTTGGTTCTGAATTCTGGGGATTTTGGGGCTAAGATAAACAGTGTTTGAAGATTAATTATCCTTGTCTAAGATGAAGGAACTCATTTCAATTTTGTTAGTGTGTCGAAAGACTCTGGCTGTTGCATGGGAGAGGGCAGACTGCAAATCTCAGCAGTATTGAACTGACTGATTAAAGTGAATTCTGAGACTCCTAATCACTCTAATCCTCACAGAGAGTGGCGATATTACACACTACATTGTGCCAGCCCAAATTAATATTTAAATGAAAAACAGACCAACATTCACCTAGAGGAGAAAGTGCACTGTCTCCAAAGGAAGTCCAGCCAGGGAGTTACAAACTCAATAGTGAGGAAACACTGCAGCACGGCTCTCCATGCACCTTTGCCCAAAGCATAATAACGGGGAAAGTAAAGGTGCTGTTGTGGCACCTGTCATTTTTCTGCATAGTATCAGTAGTGCACCACAGCATCCTGACTGAACTGTGTGGGAGTGGTAATACGACATTTTACTTCACTGTCAGTAGTCCAGCTATAGCCCCAGGCAAGCGTTTGGTAAAGGAAAGACTTCACATTTCAATAGCTGTCCTGGACTGCAGATAGGTTTCCTCGTCAGCATGCCTAGCAAGGCATTCAGCTGCCTAAAGTCCCCTGGCATACAGGGGAGCACACACACCGTGGTGCTGTTAAGTGCCCTGGGCCAGCACAGCCTGCTGCCTGCACCGGAGCCTCCCCGTCCCCCACTGGGCTCCTTCATTAAATGTCCCCAGTTTGCCTCTGTCAGCGGTCAGTCTTTGGCTTCATGCTGGGACTGTGTTGGAAGAGAAGGATTTCCACAGCAAGAAGTAGACCAAACCATAATGTAAGTGCTACTCTTATGTATACGTTGGAAAACACAATCAGCAAAGGATACCTTTTGGGACGCCCCTGGAGAGCACAGTTGTACCACTGACTGCTGAGCAGCCGCTCCTCGCCAAAGCAAAACATTAGTTTCACTAAACTTTGGTCCAATCCAGGAAGGCCGTTCCTTGTGGCCACATTCCTTAAGCAGCATATTTGCACTGTCTTCGGTAGAAGGCACTGAAGTTTACAAAAACAAGCAGTAGGGACAAACTATATTTTTGAAATGCAGAAGCCCATGAGAAGTCTGGACCTCCTTGTGCTAGGTGCTGTAAGAGCATGGAGGGAGATAGCCTGTGCCTTGGACAATGTGGTAAAATAGGTGCAAGATTGCAGAAAATTATTAAATAGGTGCAAGACTGCTGATTGTCTAAAGAATGAGGCAGGTTCAACGGGGTTTCCAGAGTCCAGAGAAGCAAAGAAGATCTTGCAAAAGCTAAGACTGCTGGGACCAGGGTGAAAAAAACATCAGCCACTGCCACTGAACAATGTCCCCTCATGTCTCTGCTTCCAGCTCGGGTTGAGCCTGACTTGCATGTTTCCTTCCCCCGGCCAGCAAGTGGCTATGGGACACCCAGAGCTGCACTGAGGAGGGAGCCACAAGCCCTCGCCAGCAGCACTGCAGGTGAATTAGATGCCCTCAAGCAGAGTGCACTGCCCCTCTCGTCCTATTTTCTGGATGAATTGGGTCGTGGGAGTACTGACAACTACTTCTGCTCATAAAGCGTTCACTGTGTAGGGTCCAGACCTTTACCTTGAGTAAATGGTAAGATATATGTATGTCCAGTTTCTTCCCTTCAAAACTCTTTCCTTGAAACACCTGGTGCTTCCATGGCCAGTGCAACCAAACCCCAGCAAGCATGGGATCCTGAAGCATGAACTCCCGTTTGGTGTAGGTAAACCTGGAGTGCTGGATTTGTTCCCATCAGGGATGACTTTGCCTTTCAGCTGCTAGAAGATTAGTGGTGGTTTAGGCTTGTGAGTGTCTGTGTGTGACGTAGAGAGAGATACTATAAAGGCTCAAGAAATATCTGGTGTGCAAGCTAGTGGACTCATGTCATTTTCATATGAGGGGTGACTTAAGTGTACCCTTGGCTAAAATTATTTATTTTTATAATATTATTATTATTATTACCTCAATTTCAGCCTGACTAGAAGTCCAATCTTGGAGTAAACCTCATTTTGCTATGTGATGGACAAACACGTGGCTATAAGGCTCCTGGCTTGTTGCACTGGTGGCCCTAATTCCCAGGGTGGGGGCAATGCACTGGGTGCCTTTCAGTCATGCAGATGTAGCACACATACAAGATACATTATAGGCTTCAGGTGAAACCTAAACTGAGCTGCAGAATGGCAGAGATGAGATCTGTGTCTTTGTGTATGAGAACATCTTCAAAAATAGGATTCTAGGCAACTGCTGTGGCATGCACCCTGCCAGTGTGATGTTTGACAGTTTCTTGGCACAGGGACTCTGGGGACAGCACACTTTATCTTACGTGTGGGGCATCACTCACATCCAGGCAATTCACCCTTTTTAAAGAAAACCTGTCCCTGTGAACCCAAGACCTTGGATCCTTAGTATTGAACTAAGCAAGTACCCTTATGCAAATAATTTTCAGAAGTAGAGGAGCCAGCTTTTATTCCCTCCTTCCTCTCATCTCTGAGTCACACTCTGACATTCCCTCCAGTGCTCGCTCACTCGCTCCCACACTGCTCAGACAAAGGTAGGGAAAATTCATCTCCTGTGTGTCAAGAAGTCCCTCTGAAAGCCACAGGACCCACAAGCCCTGGTTTCCCATGGGCAGACATCCTGCAGCAAAGCCTCAACTGCCCCTTTTCCCTCTGATTTGAACTTCCTTTCAAAATCTCCTCCACTGCTTTCCATCCCTGACAGTGCCCCGTCTCCAGCTGGGCTGGTAGAAACCTACTCTGTGGCTGGGTCTGGGGTGGGGACATGTGGCCTGTGGGACAAGGAAAAAGGAAAACCAGGGCAGGAGGAGCATCAGCTGGATCAGAGGTATGGCAGGAGCCAGGGGGAAGTTGTGCCACACTCCCCACCTTTCCTGTCGAGCCACGGGCTAGCAGGATCACTGCAGCTGGAGCCATGGGGAAACCAGGTCCACACACAGCTCCAGCAGATACTCACTGAGCCAGCATGAACAGGGCTTGCAGTTTGGGCAGGTTTGCACAGAAAGGGCTGATTGTCTGCACTCCCATTCCACAGTGCACACCACAAAAGTATTATGGATTTTACATATATATGTGTATATACCCAGTTTTGTATGGATTTAAAAAAAAAAAAAAAAGTATTTTCCACTGCCCTTACTTTCAGAAACAATGACATTGTTTTGGATTAAATTTAAATAAAACAGCAGCCTAAGGCAGATGCACTTGGCAAAAAGAGAAGCAACCAGAAACAGACTCTTACAATGGAAAATATTGTACAGGCCTCTGAACAGGAGATGCCACCAGCTCTGCTTGAAGCCCTGAATTACTCATTTCAGCCCTTGCAACTCATGAGAGATTCACAGCGCCTGATGGGGAATGGGCAGGTGGTGGGTTCCCTGGTGGGGTGTCGGGGCGCTTGATCACCAGGTGGTGGTTTTGGATGGGGAGGTCTGGGCGCCCCTATGCTGGTGATGACCAAGGCATGGCCTCTGCAACCACTCACCCCTCGCAGCCAGAAACCTCCCCAGCCCGCGGCAGCGCTGGGCAGCACAGCTTTCCCTCAGCTGCTGCCATCTAGAGCATTTATTTAATCACTGACATGCTGCTGAGAGCCGCTCTGCCCCCAGAGGCCCCTGTCTGTGCCAGGGACTCAGAAACATACATTTCTCCTCAGTGTTGTACACATCTTCTGCTTCACCCGCAGCTGCTTGCATCGCAGCAGCCTGCGGCTTGGGTATGTTCAACTTCTCCAAGCGCCCACCAGAAATGTGAAATGAAAATGTAGTTTGTTAGTGTGCTGCTGCGGGACTGGGAACAGGTTCTGCTTTGTGAAATTAAAGGGGTGCCCAAAGGCATCTGGAGCTGCTTCTGTCACCGAATCCTGCCTGCACGGGACATAGGGTCTCGGGAGGCTGTGCTCCACTCAGCGCTGGCGCTGCTGCCCTCAGCATCGCTGTCTGTAGCTGCAGCTGTGATTTATTTTTTCTACAGAGCTGGTGGTCACCCTGCTATTTTGAGTCACCCTGCAAAATAGCAGAGGAGTGAGAGGCCAGGCCCATGCTCAGCTATGCCCAGGTGTACCCAGGAGGTCTCCACTGCTTTCAGGGAGTTCCCCCAGCAGCCAGAAGCCACTGTTTTTGTGGCTTGCAATAGGGAATAGGCAACCATCCTACTGGCAGCCCCTTTAGGGGGGGCCGCTGGATGCAGAGTGTTCAGGCGTGAATCACTCTTGCCTCAGCAGTGGGAAGCTGGAAGCCACTGGGACAGTGATAGCACCAGAGAGAGACATTGTAGCATGCTGAGTTCCCAAAGGCTCTGTACACAGGGCTCAGAGATCCCAAACCTCTCTGTGCTGTCCTCTGAGGGGCTTTGGTCTCCGGAAGGGGAAGGCAGATGGGTTGCTGTACTGCTGCTGCGGTGAGTTACACTCAGGCATGGCACAGGAGTGAGACGAGTTCTCCACAGCTCAGGAGGAAGCATCTCCTGAACAAGCATGACCCTAAGGTCTCAATCACCCCCTTGCTGCCCTCCACATTGCAATGGGTGTGGGGAGAGGGAGGGAACAGCCCGCTCCTGCACGCCGGCAATCCTCCATCTTTCTAAGAGGATGTCTATGCCGTCATGTTACTCCCCAGCTGGCTTGCTGTTAAGACCATCCAGAGACCCAGGAGGTCTGGAGGGAGGAAATCCAGACACAGGGTGGGAAATGGCCCAAATTTGAACTTCAGCACTACAGGCAGCGGAGAAACAGTTGGTTCCAGCCACCTGGTGCAGCAAAATTAACTGCATGCTTGGGCACAACTAACAAAAGACAGTAGAGCAGTTGTGCAGTTGTCCCACACAGGCACACAGGTACCCCAGAGGTAATCAGCTGCAGCACTGTAGGGTGAAATCCAGCCCTGGATTATTTTAGCGCTACATGTGGCAGCCAGTGATGATTAAATTAGCCCACGCTTTTTAAAAATCCATCCATACATGCTTGACATTGAACGTCTGCATTAGTGAAGACCACGGGCTGTCTATTCAGTGTGCAAACTAATATGCTTTGTAATTCCTTCTAAATTTATTGCCTCTAGTGTTGTAGAGACCTATTGTTCCCATACTGTGGGATAGGGTCAGAAGGGAGGAGCTGATGAGTTCTCGCTGTGCCCTTCAAAATTGGGAATATCTCACTCAAATGCTTCTTAACTGAGCTCTTTGCTCAGATAGGGAAAAGCTTCTCTGGCTGTGGCTCTTGCAATTTCTCATCCTATGGGACACTTCTAAGCAGACCAGTTCTTTTTCCTTGGTAGACGTCACTGTACCATTAAAGCAGGTTTTAGTGGCTCCCAGGTCTTATTACCCCTCAAAGTGGGGATGAGAGACTCAATGCATGGGCAGCCTTTGAGATGAAGAAATGAGAACTGCTAGAGGCATAGTAAATGTTCAGGTGGAAAAGCAGGATGGCAGGACTGAAGCCCTAGCTCTGCTCCAAGCATTGATGCCACAAGAGCAAGGCCATGCAGCACATGTCTGTAGCACTGGCGCAGAGATACCCTGGGTAGGTCAAAGCAAGCTTTGGCACCAGAAGTGCCAGGGATGCCACTGTGCTGCTCTTCCTGGGTTAACTTACCCAAGGCTGGGTGATTCACTGCACTAGCACTGTACTGCTCTGGGGATCTATTATTTTCCATCATCTGCTAGCCCACCAGAGATTACCCTCCACCAAATAACAGGTCACAATTGTACCCTCATTGTACCATATCAATGCCATTGAAAGTCCCAGGGGACATTCATAAGCCCAAGGCACTTCTGCACCAGGTGAGATGTTTCACTCAGTACTGTGTAACGTAACTGCTGAGATTAATAAGGTGCACAAAGAAACGGACTCGCTGCCTACAGCAGGTTATCAGGTGTGTGAGCTGATGCAGGCAGGATGCAGGAACAACCACAAAACCACAGATGAAAGGCAAAAAACAAATTTAATCTCAATATGTCACAGACCAGGGGACCTCCAAAGCAGCACCTGGGCAGAGGCATGCAAGTGGGGTACGCAGGCACCACAGCGAGACAGTCCTTATTAGCAAGACAGTCCTTATTAGCAAGACAGTCCTTGTTAGCAAGGGAGTGAAAGAGTGAGAGCCCAGACTTGCTGTGCTCGCCTGTATTTCCAGGGTTCAAGCAGGCAGTTTTTCACTCTGCTTTGATCTTCTCCAACAGCGGGGCAGGAATCTCAGGCATGTTCGATAAGGTGGCCCTGAGTCTATCTCAGGCCTAAGTTATCTAGGTGCAGATGTTCTACTTGTCAAGCACGTAAGACTAAACAACAATTAGTGTTGATATATGTGTTTTCCAGCACCCCACATGCGAGTCACTTGACCGTATTTACAGTCCTCCTCGCTGATCTTCCATTACTTTCCCACATCAGGGCACAAACACCACACATCTGCGACAGGAGATAGCTGGCCAGGTGGCAGCACTGTTTTGGCTGGAGTGATAGCAGTATCTACAAAGATAGGGGATGTGGGTGAACAGGCTAGCAGTATCACTGGATACTCAAGGCCTCTGGGCATCCTGGGCTGGTCCTTACTGTACAAACACAGTTCCGTTATGCCCTGACTCCCTCTGCCCACACAGGAGATGTACAAACTATTTCCCTCAGTTTGTAGTTGCAGATACATCGTAAACCTGGCCCCACACTTCTCTTTCCTCAGCTCTTAGCAAAATTAGTTCTATGTGGCTGACAGCAGCTACGTTGTATTCGGCATGGTTTCAGGACGAGTGACATGGGGCAATTTCACAATGTGGCTGGGTACTGGCCGCCATGGTCTTAAATAATGCAATGCCCCTTTTGCCAGTGTAATCCTGGTTGCTGCATTCAAATCAGCTGGGATGAGGTGAGTAGGTATCTTAAGTATGCATAAAGGCAAATGGGAAAAGCCAAAATAGGTTACAAATGCTCCAGTCTTTATACAAAAATTAGTCTTCAGGGCACTTTGATTACTTAGCCCTGGAAGTATGAGAACTCCCACGTTAGAAAGGAGGTTAAATGACTAGCCCCAACAGTCACATACAGCAGAGGTGAGGTCAGGATTAGAGACCCAGGTCCCCGTCTCGCTGGCCCACCAGCAGGCCAGAAGGCCATATTGACACTATAATTATACATTCCCCTTTTGCCCCTAGAGCTTTTTGCTAGAGCAAGATAATTAAGCTCTCCTTCTGGCTATCCTCTTTTAATGAAATGGTGCACGTAACACAGCTTGGTATTTATTAACGATAATGAGTTTTTAAAACAATTTGAGGCAGCAACTCACCTTTCACTTGTGTGGTTGTGGTGCATGTCCAGCATCATTCCCAATTTAATGATGCCATGCGTCTTGGGTCAGTCTCCTTTAGAAGACAGTCTGTAACATAAAATACAGCAGCCTCCATTTGCAGTCAGGTCATACTGAGTGAAAAGCAGGTCCAGGCTTGAACTAACAGGAGCAGATGCCAACTTCCCCCTCTCTTTGAGGTGCTGATGGTGGTTTATTAATTTTTAGCACAAGGTCACCTGTTTATTTGCCTGCTGAATCTCAGTTAGCAACCTCTCATCTCATAGGCAAGTAAACACCAGCCTTCAGTACCTGACACTGCCAATGTTTCTTAACAAGGAGAAGCAAAAATGTAAACCTCAAATTTGCAAGAGCCAGCTGAGGTTACATATTAATACCTTGGTTGCTTGAGCTGAGACAGTTCAATTAGTGCAGATCAGCTCTCTGTCACAGAGACCGTGGCAGTCAAAATCATGCTGGCGACTGCCTGCCATGGTGGAGGGCTGCAGTGATGAACTACTCATTGGTCATTTTTTAAAGATTCTGGTTTCCAGTGCAAACACTCTTGAAGTGACTCTGCTGCTCAGGATGTATCCTTGAGAACGTCTCCTTAGGCTGATGTGAGAGGCTGCAATATGGTTCTCCTTTCCTGGGAGAACAGGTTCTGGCCCAGAGACCCCTGCCCTGACTGGGATGGGACCTCTGAAAAGTCCCTGGTCCCTGGTCCCAGTCCAGGGACTGGATGCACAGCCCTGATCAGGCCTGGTTCTGGAGAACTGGAGGTGTTTTGAAAGCATGTGAGGTCTGACTCCAATGATATGACACTTATGAGATGAAGACACAGCGAAAGGGTATATATTGCCACATTACGGCTGTAGGGTGATGTGGCTGCACGGGTAGCCAAGAACAGATCCTGCCCCACGTGGGGTCCTGCCATCCTCCCCCAAAACCAGGAACCATCGTGGCTTTCCCCCAGCTGCAGACCCAGACCCCTGGCTTTGTCCTGTCTCCAAGGGGCAGAGCCAGTCAACGGCAGCAGCTCCTGCCCTCACCCCCTAAAGGGTGCACAAAGGGTGCGGGGCCACAGCCCCAAAGACTGGGAATCACTGCACTCCCCTTGCTGCAAACCGTGAGAGGGCCAAGGGGACAGTGAGACCCTCCAGGACATCCCACCGCTTCGCCAGGGGCTGGGGTCAGGGCAGGTGCTCAGACATGCCCTGCTTGGAAATAAACCCTGGAACAGCTCCCAGCACACTGGTCCCGCTGGCTCATGCACCACAGGAGCGCTAAGCAGCAGGTGAGTCCTGCTGCTCTGACAGCATGGTTATTAGTGAAAGACAGGAAAACTAACGGGGATGGTTTATAAACCGCATGGGCCCAAATCTGGCTCACCTTACTTGGGGGAGCAACTCCACCAAGGACTGAAGAGTTGCACTGGCTGAAGCCCAAGCTGAGCTTAGCACAAATACTGCTTAACTTTTTCGTGAGACATTAGTGAGTCTAATAAATCCCTGCACAACACCTTCATTAAGCGGGATTTACTGTAATGTGCTATATACACTTTATGCCTCACCTGCATAAACAGCCATGTTAACGCTATAAATTACAGCATTCATATTAACATATTGCAGGCACCTCAACCAAGGTGAAATGCTTAATGGCTTTCAGTAAGTACCCGAATTGCGAGAAAGCATGGAATGAAAGAAGCTTCTCTAATACCTGGGCAGACTGCACAAGTGCTGAAAGCCTTACAAAATTATTCTTGAAAGAAAAAAAAAAAAAAAAGATCTAAACTCCCAAAGTTTTGCATATTGCAGTATTAGTGCTAGACTTCAAGGCTTTCTAACGGAAATTGGCTCTGATTTGTGAGATACGCATTACATCATAGTCTTCTTTTAGGGCATTATGTCATTCCTGCTGAGACGCATTATCTCGGCTTGGCTCAGCATTAGCGATTTTTGCGGGCCTACTGCAGTGTTCCCAAAGCACTGCTGGGAACCACAGATTGAAATCTGAAACGTTTATCTTTTACAAAGCTGAAAAAGAGGAAAGATGTTAACATCAGGCATCACTGGCTTCCTTAACCCTCTCCTGACTCTGCTTCTTACTGTGGCTTGGTTTTGATGTCTTTGAACATGCTGCACAAATGAGGTAACCTTTAAAAACTCACATTAGAAGGGACATAATACAGTGTTTCTTCCCACTCTCGGAGAATTGCCCTTGCAGCTGCCTGAATAACACCTCCCTGGTCTTTACAAGATGTCAACATGAATCAGATTGTACCTACATACATTGACAAGCTGTATTCCACAGACACGGCTAGAACATATATTAAGAATAAAAGGGGAAGGCAGTGAAAAGCGTTACATGACTCAACTCTTATTAAAGTTTTATATATTATCAAGCAGCCCTGCTATTCTATTTTTCAGCATGTACAGAGATCATGCACAGCCGGACGGATCCTCACATCCTGATCCTTTTGGGGACTCAAAAGCAGAATTCCAGTAGGCTTATGCTAGAGAGCAATTTTTATGCAGGGAACTGAGCAGATATTATCTCTTCTGACTTCAACCATGAAATTAGAAGCCCATTTCGTCTCACTGCATCCAGGGCAGGATTAGAGGCTGTGTCATAGAGAGAACAGACAGGTGCTTTCAGGATAAAGCAAGGATATTCCCAAAACCTCAGAGAATCCCAACACCTCTCTCCCCACAAAAGCACGATTATAAAAAGGGGCTGTGAATGCTAAGACGAAATGGGAAACGTTCAACCATGACTAAATTACAATTCCCTCTCTTGTTATAAACTAATGCTATTCATGGGAGGGCTTTAATTTCTCTGCTCCATTTTTACTTAGGTTGTGTGTTTCAGTGAGTTGTCACATTTTGGTGCTTTAAGGCTCTCTGCTACAGCTGTAGCGTATTTTCTAGAAAGATTGCAACAGCAACTGTTTCCATCACAAAGTCATGATTAGTGGCATAACCAGAACTCAGGAGGCAGGACATCATTTAATCCTGACAGAGATCTCTTTCCCACTTGGACTGAAAGCTTTTCCTTTCCTTCTTTCCCTTTTGTATTGCAGAGCCTGAATAACAAAGCATTAGGGAGTCCTCAAGTGTACTCGACACCTGCTGTCCCATCTTCACAGTTGCAAGGTGACTTTTCTGGCACTAGCAGTGTCCTCCTACAGGCTGAAGTTTTACGGTTTGGGGGCCAGGTACTTTTAATACTTGATGTTCCCAAAGGGATGCGCGTGGCAAGACTCCATCCTGCTACACTTTGCCATTGTGACAAGGTTTTGCAGGTAACGCCTCATTAGATGTAGAACTGCCACCCACAGGAGGGAAAATCCAGCTTGTTTGGTTAAAGAACCGGTCGCAGGAGGTGGAAAAAAATGGGTTTCCAGATATTTTCACCAAAAATATACTCGTGGGCTTTTTGGCAATGATTCCTTTCACCAAGAAAAGGTGATGGATGATGTGCTGTAAATACCTCACCCAAGAAAAACATGCATGTCATGACAAGACAGTGAGTTACCCACCACCTGAAGTGGCAATAAGGCAGCCCACAAGCAGGTGGGGTTACTGGCTGCTGAGCCCTTTGAAAGGTCAGGGACTGACATTTCTAACGTGGTGGGAGCTGCTAGATTCACTGAGGTGAAATGCTATTACAGACTGGTACTTTATGGGTCCTGCTTGGCTCGGGACATTAGGCCACAATTCTCTGGCAGAGGAGAATGTATTGATCTGAGAGACCCGTGCTACTGAGGGAAGCTTTAGTTAAGGTATCACAGAAAAATACACTTGAAATTCAGAGCAAGTAAATATAAATACTTTTGCTCTGCACCCCAAGGACTAGTAAAACTGCAGTCATGGTGTTATAAAATAACAGGATCAAACTCTGCTCCTAATCAGCGTAGCATAAATCTACATTATACCTTGGGCTCTAGTGGAGCTACTTCAGTTTTATGCAGGTTTCAATGAGAGAAAAATTTGGCCGGTGGTGCCAAACAATAGATTAATACCAGACTGAGCTTGTTAGGGAGGACTCATGCAGGTTTCATGCATCCTTCAGGCTGCGCAAAGAAGCCTCTCTCTAGCAGAAGGCGCTGGATGATGGCCGGTGCCGGATGGCATCATCCCAGCAGGAAAATAGCACCTGTGCACTGGGGGGACTCAGGAAGGGATGCTCTAACCTGCAGCTTCCCTGTGGATGGAGGTCTCCCTAATACCCCGTTCCTCTCCCCAGAAGTTTCCTCTGCCCCCACCTGCCCTCCCAGCTGTGGGATCCCTCCCTGCAGGGGGTGCAGGTCTGGTCCCACACCCCATGGACCCCCCCAATGCCTTTCTCTCCCCATCTACCTGTGCCTACGACAGCAGCCGTCTGCAGCACATGCCTCCCAGGTGCCTCTGCACACCTGGAGTGCCGGAGAGGCCAACCAGGGTCTTTTCCCCTGCCAGCACCCTGTCACACACTGGGGGCAGCAGGGAACAGCCAGGAGTCCTCTCCAGCACCCAGCCCGAAGCAATGCACAAACTCAGCAGGGACTTCTCGCCGTCAGGGGACAGAGGGCTCCAGACCCTGCCTGCAACTCGGGAGCAGTCCCTGCACAAATAGCTGTGAGAAAGACAGTGAGGCCAAAGGTGAGCCATACCGCTTCCTACCAGAGCCAGTTAAGTTCCCCACCTTAAATATTCATTTGCCTTCTGTCCTTTTCACTCCAACATAGAATCATAGAATGGTTTAGGTTAGAAGGGACCTTGAAGATCATGGAGTTCCAACCCCCCTGCTATAGGCAGGGACACCTCCCACTAGACCAGGTTGCCCAAAGCCACATCCAGCCTGGCCTTGAACACCTCCAGGGATGGGGCCTCAACACCTTCTCTGGGCAACTTGTGCCAGTGCCTCACCACCCTCACAGTGAAAAACTCCTTCCTAATGTTCAATCTAAACCTGCCCTCTTCCAGTTTGAAGCCATCCCCCCTCATCCTATCACTACATGCCGTAGTAAAAAGTCCTTTCCCAGCTCAACATCCTCAGACATAATTTACAGAGGGATTCTTTTGATTTTAATTAACTTAGACTTCTTTTTTTTTTTGTTCCCCAATGGTGTGAAATTAGCAGCTTATGCCCAATGTCCCACTGCATGGCTCTGGCTTTACAGCTGTGTAGCTCAAGCGATTTTATACTTCCCTGAGTTATGAGGCTCACTGGTGAATTTATGCCAGGAGAAGACACCAGCCTGCTACAGTCCCTGTGAGAAAGCCTTAACTCGCTGGACTGCAGCTCACAGCTTTAAATCTAGATGAGATGGGGAAGGAGTCTTTTTGTCAACGAGTAAATCTCTTAAATAGCTATTTTTGAAATAATTGGGTCAAACTTGATAAATTTCCAAGGAAAAAAAAAAAAGGCAAAAGTATATCAAAGCTCAAGATTTTTGTGGTTTTTGACATTTAGGAATTTGTTTTAGAAATGCTGCACCATTTTCATTTGACATTGAAGAACAAAACTTTTCTACTCCTTATTTTGAGTACTGTTCTACACTTCAAAACTGATCCAGGTTCACCCCTAAAATGGGAAAAAGGTTTTGGAGAGCATTAAGCAATGCCAAAATGAAACCGAAATATCTTTAGCAGGTCAGCCAGCATTTGTGCATTAATTCAGTGAAATTCTTCAAGCTCTCTTATTTTTTATTTGGTGGTTTCCCCATAATTTTCAGTTTTGATTATCCACACAGTTACAAAGGCTGTTTTTCACTCAGCTGTACTGCACAAGTCCCAGGCAAACAGGCAGTGGTTCTGCACACCCCCTCTGGGCTGAAAATGGTGGGACATGTCAAAAGCCCAAGCCCTCACAGCAGACACCTGAACTTGCCATTCACCCCAGAGTGCTATAGATTATCAGACTGTGGGCACAGAAATCCCTTTTTGGTGTACCCACAGCTTTTGGCTTCCCATGCAGCCTTGTGAACATGCCGTATCCCAGCCATGCCCTGGATCCTGAGGAATGTGCGTTTTTGTCCATCCCCCATCTGGTCTTGTAGGTAATCAGGCAGAATTGTCTCTGACTGCTGAGCTGTTCTCATCTAGTGAACATATATGTATTTAGCTAATTCTTTAAATTTTCTGTAATGCCTCCCTCATTGCAATCTAGTTCCTACGTCTACTGCCTTATGGCTTCTCCTTTTTACCTGATAATTTATTTTCAAAGAATGCTATTTATAAAAGAAATTCAGCCTCCATGTAGTCAGTCCTGATTGCATAGGGGAGCTGTGTAAAGTTACTGGTGGACATTCATGGAGAACACCTGCCTTATGTCTTATTCACATGAGAATCAATACGGGTCTGACTCAAAGCCCACTGCAGCCTTTTCCTCAGCCTCGGCCAGTGTTGCATTCAGCCTGTCTTGAAGAGCAGGCTCTCGTCTGCTCTGCTGAAGCATTACTGGAGACGGGAGTTTTGGGAGAGGGCTCTTTTTTGGTGAGGTTTCTTGACTCTCAGCGAGGGTGATTTTAAACTGGCTGTATGTGAGCAAAATAATTTTTTTTTTAAGTATATCTGTAATGGACTACATCTATCGCTCATTTTATAGCCTTGTAAATTAAAGATTTTTAACTTTCAGACTGTTGAGGAAATTTCACTCCAGTTAAGCACTAATGTAGTCCAGTCATCCAGACTGAGCTTTCAAACCCCAATACAAGGCTCTGAGTGTCACTGCCCTCTGCTCAGCACGACGTGAGTGTCTGGACAAGGATGTGCTGGTATTTCTGTGGCCATGCTGGAGACAGAAGTTGCTGCAATATTATATTTCACTGTAATAGTTACCGCTAAGTAGACATGTGCTCCTTGTTGCATCAGCTTGATGTTGGCACAGGGTGGGCAGCCAGGGCTGCAGAAGAGGAATTTGGGTGACACCCGGAGGGACAGGACCTGGGAGCTAGTGATGCAAGGCCTATTCATTGGGAGCCTTGCTCTTCATGAGAAACTCATCAACACACAATCAGAAATAGCTGTCTGCGGTCAGCAGCAAACCATGGGAAATACTCTCCGCTCTTCCCTACCTATCTGGATTACAGGGCATTGCAAGGGGATGTTGGGTCATACCACGGATGATAGGTGCAAACAGGGACAGGCTCACACCTGAGAGAGAGAAGGGTTCAGGGCATCCTTGTGATGTGTGGAAATAGCTACCATTGCGCAGTGATATTTAGACTCTGTCACTGCCAGTAAAGCTGCCGAGCTCGGCGGGCAGCCAGCCTTGCAGACGCAGTCTTCTTGGGACTGCAACGCAGGGGGACAGGGAGAAAAAGAGTATGCCCAGTGTACCCAGCCACACTCTGCCCCAGAACACGTGCCAGATTTGGAGCAGGTGCTGAGTTTTTGGGGTAATACGTCAGCTTTGGAAGCACTGCCTGGGACTGTCTTGCCCTGGTGCCCAGGTCCCACATTGCTGCCCCAGGGGCTGCTGAAATGCCAGGAGGTCAAGCACTCGCTGCATTGCCCTGAGGCTCCAAGGGGTCGGGGATTGCTTCCTTGCCCTCACCAGGGACAGAGAGAGATGAATTTCAAAGATGGTGGAGAGGCCAAAATATCATGTTATGGCTCTTGTCCTTGCTTGCTGGCTGAATTGTCTTCTCCCTCCAGCCCATGTTGCAAAGGCTGACAGGTGTCCCTCTGCTTTCGCCTCATCTTTACAGCCAACAACCTGCCTGTCCTAGTTCTGGCACCTTCCAAAAAGAAGAGGTTCCCAGAGTATATCTGAACTGGAGAGCCAGAGGAGTGTCGTCTGGGTGCGGTAGCACGGGGACGTGGCTTGTGGGAAGGAACAACATCTCTCAGCCATGAATCAAGTGACGATCGAGGCCTGGCTCTAAAAGTCAATGCAAGCAAAAGCCACACGTAGCAGTCACTGGGGATTTGCAGCTGCTTCTTGAGCATGGGCGGCAGCTATCAAAGGAGGATCAAGAAAAGGGGTTTTCCCTCAATTTCCCCTCTGTCTGTGTGCGTGGTGGCCACAGGGCATCTCCCCAGCAGAGCTGCAGGCTGGCTGTATGGGAGCAGAGCAAGCTCAACTGACACAGTTTTAAAAATGAACTCAGTGAGGTGAAAAGATCATTTTTCTCTCCTGACATTTTCAACTACTTAGTTGCTTAATTATCTGTTACCAGAATATCTTCCTATAAGCACCAGCAATTTCACCCATTAGCAATTAGTGAGAACAGTTATTCTACTGAACTTTGTGCAGTTGAATAATAGATTAATACCCGTCCCTCTGAGTATGACTACATGGGGCAGATTCCCAGCTGGAGCAGGCTGACTTCGCATTATTCACATTAACATTTCGCTTTTATATTTGAAAAACAATTTGAAAAGGATATATCTTTTTTTAAAGAAGAATGACTTTATCTCCTCCTGTTTGGGTATTCTAGCAACCACATGCATTTTTGTCATGCAAATAGTTTCAGTAGTGATCCAGTGAACAGATAAATTTCTGCCTTGCCCATATCCTGGCTATTGATATACACACATTTTTAGAAACAGCAACCAGTAGAAATCCCCTGAAATATGCAGGATTAGAGTGAGCCTTAATGAAATCACCCTCACATTACATCTTCCTGCTCCAAAATATCATAAAAATTTTAAAGAAGAGAACTTCTAATGGAGTTACATCACAAGCAATAACTACACTGGACCATTAAAACTTGCCAATGGAAAATTCACACCGCAAATGTGATATTGCAATTAGATGCATTTTATCATCCACAGATAAAATACCCATCTCCCTCCAGAAACTAAGCAATCAGGTCCTGTCTTTCAAACTTTGCAATAGAGCAAATTCAGTGTTTGTAAGTTAGGAGTTCCTGTATAAAGAACACTAAAAGACTAAAAAGGAGGGTCGACGAATACTTTAAAAGAAAAGATGGATTCTTTCTAAATGTCTACAGAAAAAAATAATTAGAGAAGTCCCTTTCTCTGGGTTTTTCCTTGACATTTGGAGGAGGCATTTATAATCATGTCCCCAAGAACTGATCTGTGCTATTTTAAAACTGTTTCAACTTCGTGAAAGCATGCATGGACTCTGTCACTAATTCACAAGGTTTCCTTTCCTAAGAACTGTTCCCATGTTACAGGAATATTGCCCTTTTTTCCCTTATTACAAAAAAAAAAAAAAAAAAGAAAAAAAAAAGAAGGGATCCTTAAGGCTGCAGAGAGCTGCATGTGATTTTGATGAAAGTCAGGACCCAGAGAGGTCAGCCGCATCTGTGTCTATGCCTGTGATTACAGAGCAGCTCCTCTCCACCGTCGCCCATCAGGCAGCAGGCAGCACGGGCGAGACAGAAACTGGTGTGTGGGTGTGTGGTTCCCGCAGAGAAACATGAGATAACTGATCAGATATCTCACAGCCCGAGGTGCAAGCCAGCCTGAGACACTTCTGCCGTTAGCTGACCCCGTTCATCGCGCCCGGGCGTCTGAGGGCGGCCGTTGGGTGCCCGACACCCGTAAGACATTCAATCCCCAGGCTGCCCGGGGTGAGGGGGGCACGTGCTGCCCCCATCACACACACGTGCCCGGCTGCCCCAGCATGGACCCCGCACAGCTTGCGGGGATCTGGGCACCGTCCTCCATCCCTGGCCATCCCACAAGGCTGTCTGGGCCATGCCACCCCTGAGGCCAGCCGAGACACTGAAGGCGAATGGAGATTTTATGGTTAAATTTAGGCGACTACAGAAGCTGACCTGGTATTCTCCAGCACCCCCTCCATGAGGTGCTTTACAGCAGGTACAAGCTCACCCTGCTGCCTTTGGGGCAATAGGTGGAGGAGCTCAGCCTCCACCCAGGGGTGACTTCTCCCTCAGGTGTGGAGGAAACACAGTCAAGGGAAGCTGCAGGCATGCAGAAAGGATAAATTCGAAGTCTGGGAAGGGAGGTGGTAAGTGTGGGTCCACAAGCTGCTCTCCTCAAGAACCACCAGAGAAAGGCTCGGTGGGATAGGCAGTGGGCTGGCATGAGCACACCCGGATGGCCCGCGGCCCCAGAGGTCCTGGCACAGGCCAAGGGACCCACGTTGTACCGGGTCTTCCTCTTCAAGTGTGGTTCAGTTCCCTCTGAACAAGACATCCACCCTATTAATAGCTACTCACTGGAGGGTATTTATGTACAAGTATTTTAACCCTTAGCGCTGGGAGTCTCTCTGTCTCTTCTGTGTGCCCTGCCTCTCCCCAGTGTCAGTACCGAGGTGGGTGTAACGCAGGTATAACACAAAAGCAAACAACGCTCTTCCACGGATGAAAACTTTTAACAGAAAGCCGCCGTGTCTTCGCTTGGCAGGAAAGCGTGGTGCATGCGCATGGCAACCTTCTTTATTTCTAAGGAAAGTCATCATTTCCAGAGGGATGTGCAAGGTCGTGCACAGAAATTGCAAAAATGAGCTCCTGGGAGCAGCACTTGATGGCAGAAACAGGCCTGCCGCAGAAGGGAGGGAAGCAGGGAGAAAAGCATCCATTCTCCTTGAAGCCAGGGAGTGACTGAAGAGGCAGGACATGGTTATCTGGGAAGTGGGCAGCTGGGAGATGGCAAACCGTTTGCTCCTGACACTGACTCCTGTCTCAACTTAGAGACATCCATGGGACACACTCAAAAAGCAGAAGCAATCCCCAACTTTCCCCCCTAGGTGGGTGCACGTCCCACCGAGAACCAAGGCTCGCCTCTGTACAAATGGCATCCTACAGAAAAGACCACTGCAGTAGCAAAACGAGGGGGACACCTCCTTGGCAGCCAGGGGTCTTCTCACACTGTCTCTGTAGCAAGCCCCATAATTTCTCCTTACCCCATAACTCACTATGGCAGTGCAGATACACTGGATTTTGACCTAACAGCTTTAAGTTCCTTTTCTCTGTCAGCTTGTTCAAAACATGCTAACAAGTACTAGTTTCCTGAGCTATTTTTTTAAATAGTTTTTGCCAGTTGTGCCTATCCTCTCTGCCATCATTAATGTTTTTGGCTGTCCTGGGAGAAGGTCTCTAAGGCAAGAGGTCTCTCATGGCTGTGCCATGCTGCCTCTGCAGTGCTGGCCCTGGCTTCTCTGCTCCTCTGGCCACAGGGATGGCCAACAGGCTACGGCCTTCCTAGAACTATTTCTGCCATGTGCCCTTTCGGCTAAACATTCCCCTGGTCCTTTTCCTCGTTCAACCTGAAATGCCTCCTCACAGCGCTGACGAGACAACATTTCTGGAGGCATCGTGTTTCAGCAGCGCTAAACTTAATGAGTGAGTAAGGCATGAGCCATATGTTCAGAACAGATTTAGGTAAATTTGGGGAAAACCTGTCCCTGTGGGAATGTCCCTTCTCTTACTGTAACTGCTGCAATGTGCCCAAAGTTGGTTTCAGTCCCTCCAAGCCTTGGAGCTGAGTGTGTCCTCCTGGCCACTATGGTGTCCTCAGACAGGCAAGGGCTGTACGTAGCGCACACTGCAAGGTGTGCATGGCTCTTATTCCCGATGTGTCACCAGGACATATTGACACCCCCTCCCTCCCCAACCTGGGTCTGTCCCCAAGGCTAAAGAGGTCCCTATGCAGAGGCAGAGGAGGGACCTGCAGACCTGCACTAGTGAGGCCAATCCATCTACCATGTACAGAGTAACAGCATCTGGCTTTGCTGAGCCTGGGGTGGCAGAGGTGAAGGAGAACAGCCTTGATCAGGATCACCCACAGCTCCTCAGACACATCCCTGACAGCTGCTGAGAACTGGCCAAAAACTCTGCAGCAGTGATTTACTGGTGACCGTCAGGAGCAACCTGCTGAGCAATTTGAAGGCCGAGAAGACCTCCCTCCCCCTCGAGTTCAGTAATCATCAACACCCGCTCCTCATCTCAGATGGCTACATTTGGATTTGGTGCCTACCAACATAAATTACAGTGGAAGACCAGAGGAGTAAATCGAAATGGCAAATTAAGCTTTTAATACGGAAAGTTCAGGGTGGTGAAGTGGCAGAGATAAAGTGAACACACATGCAGACAAAACACACGTGTTACTGAGCACATCTGTGTTGGCCATTCTGCACAGGAGACTGCAGGCACCTGTGCACATGTCCATAGGATAACCCTTGGAGACAATGAACAATGTCATTAGAGTTTCTTTTTGCAGATAAAACACAGGAATGCCTTTACATCATTTGGTAGCAGCATTTTCAGCATTCTCCACATTTCACATACAAGACATAATGCTCATGTTTTGTCACCATACCTCTTTACATACTACCTCTTAAAGGTGACCATGCCTTTAAAAGCACATGAGCTCCTTTTCCTTAGCTTGCATCACTTGGCTACTGGTTATTCTGGAGTCTGAATTTATCTTAAAATATTTTCCAAAATGTCAAGATTTGTTCTCTTTTGTTGTTGTTCCATAAATATAAACATCTTTGCTCACAGTGCAATTCTGCCCATCTTTGGCATCCACATTTCTAAAAATATGCTGAAAACCTGAAGATATTGCAGGTAAAAGCTGTATAAATTATTTCAGGGCTGGAAGAAGAGTGGTACAGGGAAAGGCTTCAGGATTTTGATTTGCACAATTTAGAAAGCAAAATGCTTTGCTCTGGCTCCTTTAGGCAGTGGAAATGCTGAGTCCTAGAGGACCTTTTATGCTCAAGGAGAAAGGCACAGGCAAAACTAGTGGATGGAAATTTAAGAAGGAAATGCAGTGAAGGAACAGGTCACCATTTTTAAACACTGTGGGTGGCAACTTTTGGACAAGCTACCAAGGAAAGCAGTAGCTTCTTTTAGTCAAGAGCAGGTAGCTTTTCAGAAAGTTTAGTTTCATCTAGCAGAGTTAGAAGAACCTGTGGATAGCAGGCAATGGCCTTCAGCGTAGAGGAAATAGAAGAGTCTGGAGGAAATAGCCTTTTTTTGCTTTAGCCTTGGTGATTAAAAAGCGCCTATTCTGCAGATGTGAAAAACAAGTTCGGACCTACCTCCTTGACATCTTCTCATGCTCACTGCAATGTCCTGGGAAAATTCATCCGGTAACACTTCTGTTACACTGAAAATCATCAGGTTTTGCACAAGAAAGGAAGGCAGATAATTTTGTAAAGGTCAACCACTCATATCTGAATGCCACAGGCAGCCTTGTCTGCTCATCTTACTTATTATAAGAAATTAATAAAACCATTACCTCATCAAGCCTACTCTGGACAGATGGCTATCTTGCTAAATAGATGGCTTAACAGAGTAGATCGGCTTCATGCTGAGGCAGGAGTCCAGAACACTTTTGATCTGTCATCTAGAAGCTGCTGCAACCACTTTCCCTCCCTTCTAGGAGCAACAGGGCTCTTCTATTCAGGCAGGTAATGATGGAAAAGATTGTCCAACAGAAGCTCATGAATAACATGGACATTAAGTACTTCTGCAGCAAAAATTAGAAGCTACCACACCAAATCTGTGATTTAGGACCACCAAGAGGACATGTTCTTTGTTTCTTTGATTTTATAGTACTTTAATGATCACAGGAAAATACAGTTACAACTATTTTCTGATGCTGCTCCTTGGAACTATTATTTATAGCCTATGTAATTTCTCTCCAAATCCTGATTTTTTGGCAATGCAAAGCAATAGCTAGGCCAGGAGTTAATGATTATGAGATAAGCATTTATCTCACTTGGTGCCATGTCGGCTTGTTCTACTTTCAAATATTATTTGCTCTTATGCATGCTGTTCTTCTGCCAAAGCCGAAGACAAATTACTATTCTTTTTCCAAGAAAGAAAGCACTGTGACTCGGTTCCAATTAACAGTGTGGGCTTTAAGTATAATCTTTGTATTGCTCCAGTTTTTTTTAACTCCCATTTATCACTATTGTGTACTTGTCATCTGTTACTCTGTACTCTTCCAACTCTTTTTGCATGTCTGAAGATATCCTTGCAGTAGAGACATCTTGAGCAAAAAGTGAATTTTCAGGCTCTTGTCTAAAAAGACAGGGGGCCCAGAGGTTATATTGATTTTCTAGTGTGCTTATGCACATTCAAGAACTGTCCCACTTACAAACATTTATTAAGCAGCTTTCTCCTGCACTGTATCCTGCATTCCCTTTGAATTTTTCCTTAGCTTTCATTTTTTATTCTGTATGATGGAGCCTCAGGTTACTGTCAGGTGGCCAGAGCTGTTTATTGCTTCCCAAGTGTTGCTGGTTGCTGTGCAATTGAAGATGGCAACAGTGTGAAGGACCAAAAAAAATGAACAACAGCCTCTATTCATTTTATTATTTACCAAGGGATTGTTTCTTTGTGTCTTCTCTTCTCAATGGAAGTGGATTGATCCAAGGATCAAAATGGAAGGTCTTTTTCTCTATGGAACACATTCTATTTTGAGACAATATTTCTCTCTAAAGTCAGAAACTGGCCACAGAGCCACTGCCATAACCTAAGTCATCATACAGAGAAGCAACAAACAGGCAGTATATCCTATAACCCACCTGTGTTTATTATTTGATATTTGACCGAAAACTGGAGTTTTTGTAGAACTCAAAAGTTAAGACATTTGAATTACTCAGACCTTTAATATACTGAATATATAGTGAGAAATGCAGAATACAGGGAGGTACTGCCTCCTGTGAAGATATTAATTTGTAAATCCTGTAAAAAAATTAAGCCGGTCTGAGCATCCTCATGCTCTGGCTTTCCCAATCACTGCCTTCCAGAAGGAAGGTCTGCCTCTGCTTAGGTTTCACAAGGAGAGGGACATTAGTCCATAGCTTATATTCTTCTCTTATTTCATTGATCTATTGTTTTTATAAGACTAATTCTAGGTTGTGGTCTACTTTTTGTTTTGTCATACTTTTCTACTGGCCTAATAAAGAGATTTTTAAAATTTAAAAAAAATTGATTTGTAACTAATGTTTGATTTGTACTTCTCTATTTCAGCATATTTTACAGACATTAGCTAACTAGTCTAACTGGTATTTCTATGAGATGGGTCTAATTTTTTATTTTTCCCTTGATATATAGCATTTTCTGCAGTCTAAACTGAACAGTAATTCATGGTTTCAGGTTTTCAGTAGCTAATGATTTTTACCCAGACTCACTCACTCCACCAACCTCAAACAAATACTGGCTAAAACTTCTTTGTCAGGTTTTTGCTCTTTGGTCATCAGGTGACATGAAACAGAAGGAAAAGTCTGCTAGTGACTTCGTTCATTATGTATTCATCAAACTGCAGTACCTACATTTAATACATTAAAAAACTGCAGAGTTAAATTAACTGTTGTAATTCATGAAAGGGCATTCCTCAAAAAAACTAAGTAGATGTTTAACTTCATACGTGAACTTGTGAATCCATGAATCCATGCTTAAGTCTTTTCAAAACTGGACAATAAATAGGATGTGCTTTGACTTTTGTAGTGAGAGGGATTCAGATTGAAAAATAAATGTTAATATTTCTAGCAATGAATGCCAAACATTCAGGAACCACAGCAGATAAGACAAAACCATTTAACTAAGAGAGCCTATCTGCTAAATGATAGGCCCTAAAAATCAGTTTTTCCTTTTTAATTTCCTCTGAAAAAATAGCAATAGGACTAAGGAAATAATCTAAAGTTCATTGCACATTTGATAAAAAAAAAATCTGCTTTAGCCAGTTTTCTCCCTCAAGGTATATAATCAAGACTGAAAAACACATCATAAAATCTCAGCAAGAATATCAGAAATAAGCATATCTTACTGCTATTTATATCTGCTTCTTCAGCTCCTCTTGTTCATATTGGTGTGATGATGTCTAATATAAGAAAATCAGTTGGCTAGAAACGTTACAGCTTATTCCTATTCTTTAGGAATAAATAAAGCCTTCTGAGCAACTAGCATCCTGCCAGCCATACCTGGAGCCACACAAGTGTACACTGCCTGTCCTTTATTAAGGAAACTTTGGGTTGAGTCAAGACATTGAAGGCTTCCTTACATCTCAGGGAAGGTATAGCTTTGGGAGCAGTGATAGGAAATTTGCCTGTAATGACAAAGCCCATTTCACCCAAACCTACAGTAATGCCTTCAGCAGTAAGTGTGTGTGTTTGTGTCTGAGCCGTGAGTGGGTTTGTACCCGTGTGGCGAGGCACTCCTCCCTTCGCGGCAGCACACAAGCACCCCGTGGACATGTGCTTGCAGCCCTGCCTGTTAACAGCTACTCTGCAAAAAAAAAATATATTTGAACCGAGACAGCAGCATCCAAATCACCTAACCCACCAGCCCATCAATTGTAAGGTGCCTAACAAAGCAGAGTCTGGAAGTAAATACTCATGCTCTGTGGACCAAACATAACAGGGCTTTCAAAAGCGCGGAGTGCCCTGCCTGCCGAGGCACCGGCTCCTGCCGCTGCCCACACTGTGGGCAGGGGGCACAGACACTTCAGCAAGACTGCTTCACTGGGGGGGCCTAAAATGTAAGTGCAAGTTAGGTGTAAATGTCAGAGACCCAAGTTAGGCTGGCCAGGCCTGATCTCAAGAAGTTAGTGGTCTGTTACACCCATCCTTCCTGACAGCATCATGCCCTCGGGCACGCAGGGCTCCCAGGGCAGGCAACAGCAGGCAGCACACCCCGCTCACAAGTGCTGAGCTCAGGGTGGCTTTGTCAAACACCGCTGAGTGCAGAACAGCATGGCCCCTTCACATGAGGGTGTGCTTCTTTAAGGGCATCAGGGAGCTTCATGGGCTCCGGAGCCCATTCAAGATTGTCTCCCAAGGACTGAGGAGCACAGAGCCACCTCACATATGTGCATTCCAGCCATCTGAGCCTTCAGTGAAGGTGTATTAGTGTATCAATGATGGTATACCAAAGGCATGCACAGCGTCATATTCTGCTTTAAACTGGCTCCAACGCTTCTCTGAGATATATATATATATATGTGCTGAGGAGCTTTCTAGGTAGACGCTCTTGCCATTCACTTTTTTTAAAAGCTCCTTGTAATGTCATATGATCCTTGCAGTTCCTCTAAGGGCAACTGACTCTGCTCCACAAGGGAAGATCTGCTACGTCTGTTAGTGGCTCGAAACCTGGCACGGACACAGCAGACAGTGACGTCGTCCGTCCTCTAGCGCAATGCCAGCTGGTGGAATTCTGCATTTTCTCCCCAAAAGTTCCTCTCCTTCTGCCCAGCACTTCTCCTCCCGCGGTAGCCACAGCCCAAGGCAGGTGATGGGAATTGAGCTGACAGCACAGGACAAAGCATGTGGCCATCGCTGTTGCATTTCAGCCAGCCCGGAATCACCGTGGGACTCAGCTCCGAGCACAGCATCCATTCCTTGTGGCTGGAGCTGCACAGGGCATACAGGAGGACACGGGAGTGGGGCCAATACTGTTAGTGCAGCCATCTGTTAACAGACCTCCTACTTTCATGAAATGGGCAGGAACCTCCCTCTTGACCTCCTGCAAACTTGATTTGAATTGACAAACTAGTTCAAAAGTTACCAGAGTGACCAACAGAGGATGAGGCTGCACAAGTGCTGTCTCCCCAGGAAAGCAGGGTAAACAATGGAGGAATGAGACAAAGAGAGAGAGAGGAGAAAGGATTTGCTAGGACATTATAGATCAAATATATGTAGAGTCTTGTAACTATCCAGCTAAGCAACATGGGTGAACATTAGTCATCTGGCAGTAAATGGATTCTGACTTCCATGATGCAGAAAAAAGGTTCCTAAGAAATCCTGAAAACCCAAAGCATGCCCTGAAAAAATCATATTTGACATCAACTCTGAGGCAATAAAATGGAGAAAACAATACTGTGGTACAGGGGAAAAAAAGAATGGCAAACATATTTCTGCTTCTAAAATAAGCTTAGGCTTCTTCTGAAGTCTCTTTCCATTTCCCAGACCCAGAAATGAACAGAAGGAAAAATACCCAAACCCTAAGAGAACATTTATTTTAAAAATTGTCTGGCTATTTGCTGGAACATCTGAGAACTGAACAGCTAAATACTGTGTGTCAACCAAAAAAGGAAATGACAAATGAACCAAAGTTATTTTTGGTGGCAACTATATGTATAAACAACAATAAAAACAAAGACCTGGAATATCA
Source organism: Anarhynchus alexandrinus (assembly GCA_008711295.1). Taxonomy (NCBI): domain Eukaryota; kingdom Metazoa; phylum Chordata; class Aves; order Charadriiformes; family Charadriidae; genus Anarhynchus; species Anarhynchus alexandrinus. The sequence goes on along the minus strand of VUYV01000017.1, from coordinate 5,762,570 downwards.
AAATAGAGTTTATTGTGTTTTACCTTCTGACCCCAATCAGGAAAGCAGTTCTGTTTCCTAATTGTTTAGTTAGCCCCACCTGCCATATAAGTAGGTGACAGATCAAGCTGCAACCACTACGCCATCGTCTGGGAAGGATTATTGTCATCGTCCTCTGCAGAAAAACAGCGGTAAAGGAAATACTAAGAAGCGGTGATGAGGTTTTAAAAAATAAGCATAATTATTTTGTACACTCTTTCTCAGCAATCAGATATTTTCCTTTGAAGCTGAACAGCTTCCCTAAGCACAGTACAAACCAAACCCCATAACCCCCTTGCCTACTGGCTCCCCTCTGCACCTCCTCCCCTCCACCCTTTCCAGGATGTGGCTGAAGTTGCCAAGAATGGCTGAGAGTAAAGACAGAACACAATGAACTTGTTTTGGCATGTACCACGGAGTGAAGACATGTTTCCATCTGGCCAGCTCACAACTCCATTCCATAGTTTGGGGTTTGAAACTCTCTATGACCACCACAGAAGAAACATTGTGCTCCTATCTCGCTCCAGCACTGTGTCTGAGCCTGCTCTCTCTGATGCCAGTGGCCTCTGTCTAATGCGTCCTCCCACCGTCTTCTGTTTCTCTTCCAAGACAGTATGAAAATCTGCAAGCAAGACAGCACGGAGCCCCAAGAGCACAGTGGTTCATGTTGGTGTACACATCCTATTCTGCATGCAGGTAACAGACTCTGCGTAGAGTGTTTCAGTATGTCCTTCAGGAAGATGTTTCATCTTTAATTTTCTTTTTCTTTTCTTTTTTTCAAAAAAACAGAAATCATCTGCTGCAAGGGTACCATCACCTGAGATTTTCTTCAGCCTTCTCCTTTTTATGTCTGGTGTGGACCACTACTGAAGGTAATGAGATTAAAATTCTTCAGTTTCTGAGCCAATACTGCATCTTCCAGGGATTAGGCCAAATGGTAACTAAGTGGAGCAGTACTGTGGTGGGAAAACCAAGAAGCTACAAGGTAGGAAAAACATTAGCAACTAACCAAAAGAGACAGAATGGAGGGAGGTCTACTTAGTGACGTGTCTTGTAGTGTGCAACAAAGCTAGGTAAGATGTGCAGACCCAGACAGCTATTCATACCAGCACTTGTTAAAGCAGATGGAAGCAACCAATAATGCAGCCACGTACAGGCTGCAGCCAAGACATGGGGACTGGTACAGACTGTTACCAGTCCTAGCCAGGTGTCTTGTGCAACCCAAGTCTCCTGCGCCTGGGCAAGTGGGCCTGAGTTGGTTTTTAAGCTAAACATGCAAAGGGCATTTTCTAAAGCTTTGGGGGATTTCCAGGGCTTTCTCTAAGTGGCTGAATCTCCTGCAAGTCAGAGCCCTAAGTAGCCATAAAGTCCAAGTCGAACATACCGAAGTAAAAGCTTCATATTTTTGCTCTGCAGGTCCTATACCCCCCTACTGCCTCTGTCCACATAGCAGGCACCTCCTCATTCCCGCAGTCAAAGTTGGAGAAGAGAGAGGGTCACTGACACACGTGAGACCAGAGGGAAGTGGTTTGGTTACAGCAGACTGGGAGTTAGAGCAGGCAGAGAGAGGATGCACACACCAGGCTGTAGGAGGAGTACTCAAAGTGGAAAAGCTGGAAAACTGAGAGGAAAATTGTACAACTGTCTGATCTTACAGATTACTCAGGCCAGAGAGAAGAAAAGCTGAGTATGAGAAGCAATACCCTTCTCTTCCCTGCCTGCTGATGTAGCGCTTCTGAGATGTCAGCCAGGCAGGGAGCCTGGGCTGGGGAATTGGTAGAGGTTGCTCCTCCTCACACAGGCAAGGATTTCTGAGTTCAAGCCTAGCCAAGGCAAGGGAGCAGATGGAAGGAGCTCCTGCCAAAACGAGCAGTTGCTGGAAGGCTCCTCAGGGAGAGAGCTGCAACAGTGGGGAGCTCCAGTGGGTTTTAATGGGGAGTTCAGGGACTAGCTGTAACTCAGTAACTGGTCTGGCCAGAGTGACACAACTCCCTCACCACTGCCCTGTACCACCCTAAACCAGACTTTTCTGATTTCAGTTCAATATTGCAAGTGTTTTCACATGATATAAGATCTTTAAAAATACGTGAAGGGAAGAGAAAGGGTTGAGCCAACTTCCCACCCACCAGGCATCAAATTTCCAGCAATTTTCTTCTATTTCCAAATTGTTCTCCAATGTGTTTAGAATCGCCCTTAGTGCCCAGAGCTGGTTACTAATGCCTAAACAACCACTAACGTTCCTTTGAAAGACTGGCGTTTAATTAAATGTGTGTATTTCAATGTATTATATTTACCACTGTACTTCTGCTGCCAACGTCCAGCTTTCTCAGCACCAATCATCTGGAAAATATGAAAGAATCCCTTACATTTAATGCTTTAAGCTGATAACAAGTTCAGGGTGAACCACTCAACACATTGGGATTACTGTGCTGATCATAATAGCCTTTAGGTTTTTTACACTTCCCTGCTAAAATTATCCTTTTTCCTTTTCCTGACTATTTAACACTGATCTAGAACTTTGCCACCTAATATTTTTGTTGCTAGAGAACGACCAGGAGGTACTGCCTCATTACTTTCTCTCTTTTGTTATCTCCTCAAAAATCAACATATTCTGCCATTTCCCACCAGAAGAAGTCACATCGCAACGGTTTCCATCACAGTTTAATGAGGAACTTATAACTGTGTAGTGTTCACATAAATACTCCAGGCAAAACAGGAAGGTTTGAGGTATGTCTTTATATAAATGCACCTTCTATCCTATGTGATCTCATATGTATGTGAGTTGAAACACAGCCATGCCACTATTCAGTTGCCCACACGTTGCCTGCATAAAGCATAAGCATGAGGTCAGGTTCTTAGCTGATATAAACCATCACCATTCTGTTGTCTTACGTGTTTTCCCATCATCCCCATCCTATGCACCTTAAGTCCAGATGAGGAAATCTAAGAAGGGTCTACCTATTCCAGAAGCCCTATAATTCTTTTCCCATTGATGACCCTTCCATAGGATTTCCCATCCCTTCCTACCCAAAACACCTGTTTTGACCACAGACAGAAGGCTTTGTTTCAGGATGAGATGGAATTAAAGAAGAGATAGCTGCCTGCAGGCATGTAATTAATAAAAACGCCCACAAGAAGGTCTGGTGGTTTGCTGTGCTCCGCAACATACAATTAGCATTAACAACAAAGGCAAAATTAAGTGAAGGACAACTAATTCTGAGTAACTGACTATCTGGTGGAATGTTAACTTAAACATATTTAGTCTAGGATAAGATGGATGTTTTTAACAGTAAACTTGATCGCCTATGAAACAATTTGTCAAAGACTGCTGTAGATTCTTTATCACTTGATGTCTTCAAAACAAGACTGGAGAGTCTTCCCAAAGCCATGCTCTAGCCAAGCGTAAACCCCTTCATGCAAAAAGCACTTTGTTTTTTGACATCTACATTGGATGTCTGTGAGGGCTCTGACCTGAAGGTCAGTCATGGTCCCATCTAGTTTCAGGTCTATGAATCCATCAGGTGGAATGCCCCAAACTGGATTCAGTGCCATTAAAGATTTACACCAATAGACACTCTGGCCCAGAGAGTGAGTGCAATCTATCCAAGTCCACGATGCAGTTAACATGTGCGGAAAGGCTGTTTTTCACATCTGTGAGTTTCGGATGACATCCTTAGAGGGTGGGTGCAGTGCAGACAGTATGCAGTGACCAGGCATATCACCTCTAGCAAGTATTAGGTGACACTGCCCTCAGACGGTCAAGATGGAGTAGGTAAGCACTTCCTAATCTTAAAATAAACTTTAAGGCAGGGCTTAACAACTGGCTAAATATATTTCAAGTGATACACTGTAAATAAATTTCTCCGTCATACTGGATTTTTGAGGAAAATGGTTATTTCTTTGTCCACAGCCACCAGAAACCCAGACTGCAAATATTCCAGCTTAAAAAAAAGTGCAGACTTGCAACAAGGGTCAAGGAGAGATACAGGCAGCCCTATTGCTCTTTCAGCTTCTTGCCATTTTTGCTGAATTCAACCTAGCAAGGAGAACAATGTGCACTACAGAATCAGACCTTCAGCTGAAAAGGAAGAATGGGAACGAAATTAAAAGGAAAAATCCTGCTCCACATAAAACCTTTGCACCATAGCTAAATTTGTCTAGAAAGTTAACATTACAAAAATTAAATGAGCATTGCGAAGTCCTCCATTAGTTGAGAGAATATGATATTAACATCAGATATAGAATATAATTACATTTTTATAGCATCTTTTATGCTCAAGGTATGAGAGTGCTCTGCACAGTGTGATATGGGGGAGGCAGTAATAGGTTATAGCACAGCTCAGCAAGAACGAGGGGCACCGGGGACGCAGTCAAAACAGACAGGGCTACAGGAGCAGATTTAGGTTCCTTCTGCAGAGTTGGTATTTACGGGTTTTCTGCAGAATCTACGTTGTTGTGTCATCCCAGAAATGACGACGCACCCCCTCGGAGGCACAGCAGCACAGGTGTCTCCTCCCAGGCTGTCCTGGCAGCCACAGGCTCAGGGTCAGGCTCCTGCAACCACCCCAAGAAGGGCTGGTGGCACTGCCTGCGGGCGAGGGAAGGGTCCCCACCACCTGCTGTACTGGCAGGATGGCAGCGCCTGACCACAGGATGAGCCACGTCACTGATCCTCTTCCAGCTCCCAAAAGGCAACACCTGCTGGCAATATTGCCAACCTCTGTGTCCCCAACTCCTGCTCTCCACCAGAGGGGGTGGCCAGACCCCCTTCCTCACTCCCACCCCGTGGGCTGTAAGGGGGTCTTGGGCTGTGGGCAGGGTGGGGGGAGGCCCCGGGGCCAGGTCCCCAGGGATATCAGGGCTGTGAGCGCCCTCAGAGGACTGATGCAGTGTGACACCAACATTTGGACCAAATACATGAAGTGGCCAGTGTAGTCTAAGCAGAGACTCAGGCTGCAATTCATCTGAGCCAATCTATGCTTGTGCTTCAAAATGGGGTGAATCACACTCCCAGAAGGCCTGCTCACCTTCCCTAGTCGTGCATGAGCCCCAGGTGAGCAACGCAGACAGAGGCATCTGCACTGGGATGTCAAAGTTTGGGAAACCGTACACAGCTGAGAAGTTGCCAACTGTATTTAGGTGGCTCTATTTAGGACAATCTGAGTTAGAAAGATAATTCACATTGCCTAAGATAGGGGCCAGAAACTCCTTCACACAGGCAGAAATTCAAAGGGATTCTCCTGAACACCTGGGGGGTTTAATTTGGAGTGGGAGAGGTGAGAAACAAGCTCAGAGGGCACATAGTGCCATAGTAAGAAACCACCATTTTCCCTTCCTTATTGGTCAAGTGTCCCTTACTGGCTTCCTGCTTGTCCAGTCTAAACCAAAAAGACATTTCAGTCCAATCCTCTAAATTTCCATGGAAGGTTTTAATACAAACCTAAGAAAAAACAAGTCCTAAAATCCTTTTCATATATCTTCTGAGAAAACAAGTAAATAAAATCTCATCTTTGGTTAAGCAGATTAATGGTGGAAAACATGGCTGATGGCAGGCAAAACGTGCCTCTTTCAAACGCTCTCTATAAGGTCATCCCCATAATCAGAAGAAAACTAATCCTCTTCCACTAGATAACGGGCTTAGCTAGCCAGTGATTTTACTACCTCAGACAAAGGTTCTCTGAATTCAGAGATGAAAAGTGCCAGAGATTTCAAAATGCTTGAAAAGCATTGAGCAGAAAGTACTCAGGGAAGGAGGGAGAACCCTGTCTTTTTCCTCTCTCCTCTTTTTTACAGAAGGAAAGTAGTTCCTGAGAGAAGAAGGACACTTTCCATCTAGACTTCTGTTGTCACCTATTGTACGCTGACCTGTCGTTCGGAGATAGGGCCAGCCTTTGCCAGCAGCCACCTGACAAGCGTTACGAAGGGAAACTGTGCAAAAGGCGCTGTGCAGGATATAAACTGGCCATTTTCACAAGACCTCCTTTCTGCTGTAGTGGGGCCTGCCTTGGCTGTAGTGTATTGAAGAAATTCTGGTTTAGGCTGCAAAAATTTCCAAACTTCCCCAAAGCTAGGCAAATGCCTACGAGCTTTCCTGCAGGGGCTGTTCACATAGTGTAATTGACCGAGAAATATGAAGGACAAACAGCCTGCTCACTAAAACGACAAAATGGTTGATTAAACTAAAGAAGCAAATCTGAGTAATTCCAGCTGACTTCTTTTGTGACCTCTGTCCCCTCTCCGAAATAAAAAGTTCAAGACTGAAGCATCCAAATGCAGATTTAAGGCAGAAATACATTTTCCAGTGTTTAAAAATTATAGTCTTGGTAAATCCATTCTCCAGCATCTCTGTGAAATAGGGATAATGGTCTCTCTCCCACAGAAGGATTATGGCCATGAAACAGTATATTATGTTCTTATTATGCACTTGAAGCCCTGGTCATTCAAGAAAACAATTGCCCCTTGTGGAAATTCAGCCCCTCTCCTTAGGTTTGCTCAGGCAGCTCTCCCCCACCCCACCCACACACACACATTTATGCCATCACCTCCACCACTGCCATTGGGATACTGTTGGGTTTCCTAAATCCAACCCGCATTGGCCAGGCTGCTGTGGTGCTGGGCTGGTGCTTACCAGAGGGAGATCAGCAGTTTAACAGGAATGGCAGCACAGGAGCCCAGACTCTGAGGTGCCAAGCATGGGTCTATACAGCAGAGAGCACTGTCGTGATAGATCCTACAAACACACCTGAGGGCAGCTCATTTAGCCAAGCCAGCTCAGGTATTATTGCAAGCAGTGTAACAACAATGCCAAAATGCATTTTTTCATTTTTATGAAGCTTTCTGTACTGACCATATGTTGTATTTCTTTAGGTCCCCAGTTATCCTTCTAATGTGACTATGAAATGTAAAGCCAGATTATAGTTGGTTCCTGCCCCATGACTTTCATTCAGTGACACTCACGCAAACCCAGAGACACCACTAACACTAATGACATTTTACCAGATCCATGGGCATGAAGATCAAAGCAGAATCTGGCCTGTGTAAATTGCTTCTTAAAAAATCTACTATTCACAAAGTTGAGAACAATGCATTACACTGACTCCAGTGAATTTATTCCAGATCTAACAAAGACCAGGATCAGTGCCTAGGACTCCTCTCTTGCAAACTCATCCAACTCTATTCAGAAAGTCATTATCCAATGTGTTAATATTTTTTCTTATCTTTTCTTACACTGATGAGAAATTAGAATGCTTTCTCACTCTCCTATCTTTTATAAGTTAACAGCCTGCAATATGGTTTTGTATAGATAGAACACCCAATATATAGGCAGTAAATTATTCTGAAGCAAATGTTGACATGTGGAAGGCTAGTGAAATATATCACGGTTTAACCTGTAAATTAGTTGAAGCTCTTTAATGTAACCGGTGACAATATTTGCACTTTATTGGACTGTGATCGAAGTGTGGTTCTACAGCCCACTGGCTGATTGATATGGAGGAGGAATCTGACTCCAAAATCTTGACATGCAAACGGCATCAGTGGGGAAGGAATTGTGTTTTCCAGTATACATTTCTATATACAGTATGCATTTCTATATACATTATGCATTTCTGTGAATTCATCCTTCTACCCTATGCTAGTTAGTTTTTTTCTTTTCTTTGTCTTTTCTTTTTTCGCTTAACTACAATGTAACAATGACATGAGAAGGAAAATTTCTTGCATTTTGAAAAGGTGCCAGCTGGCCATAAAAGAAACAGGTCCTGATACAGACTTATTGAACAAGCCCTTTAAAAAAAACCCTGCACCAATGCAATCTTGCCAGCTAGTAGGGCGGCTGGTATTGAGTTTATGATCAGTGACAGGTAGGTGAACAGATAGGTAAATATGCATGTGAGGAAAGGGTGAGGGAAAAAGAGAAAATAGCAGGTTGTTCCTTGGCTTGGCTAACACCAAACTGCGGACTAGCAAAAGTGACTAGCAAAAATCACTACCTTTCTGCTCAAGCCTTAAACAACCAGGTATCTTCACAGTGGCTCCCACAAAAAGCCACCTTAATAGCCCACAGTATGCTGGGAGTGGAGTCTGTAGACTCCATAACAAAAGATGCCAACTAGGTCTACCATAGGTAATACTCATGAGTTCCCTTGGTGACTCCAAACTTGCTTTTAGATGGCTGTTCTCTCTACTATGGATGCCATTTTAAAGCAATTTCCTGAATGTTTCTGCTTGATATCACAGCCAACAGTGGCAGCTATAGAGAGCAGCAGCTGGGGTAAGCACTAACCACCACAGGCTATCTCTGTACCAGATCACGTACACCTGTTTGAGAAGACTTGTTTTGAAATAAACCCTATGCTATAAGTTTTAATCATCATCTTTTCATTATATTCATAATGAAGATTGTTGTCAGAGTAGCTGCTCTTCATCTAAGACTGTGTTGGGACATCTGATTCATCCATCTTCACTTCACACAAGAGCTAGGACTGATGGAGAACAACAGCCCTAAACCAAGACCTTTGAGCTACCTCACCCTACTACATCTGGTAGCTGATCTTTGATCAAGATTTTTTCCCTTGCCAAGGGCAAGGCAAAATGTCTTGGCTGCTAATGTGAGAAGGCTGCCCAAAGTGGGCTAAGTTTTTGCATTCTTCCCTAATTAGGGAAGGTGAGCAGTAAAATCACCAAAATGGCATGCTCGCCCCCCTCACCTTCCTGCAGTGCCCAGAAAGGTCTTTTCCACATGAAACGATAGCCAAGAGACTGTCCTCGCAGTGTTGTGGCGTCCAAGGGTTCCCTACAGCTCGAAGCCTAAAAAGAACCTAGATGTCAGACTATGCTCAGTTGCACTTTAAGGAACGACCTACTGTTCTTGTGATTACCTTCTTGTAGTGCTCTTGCTTCTAGGGTTTTTATTCAGGCTTGTCAGAAACTTGCCCCAAGTGTCGAGACCACTGTTGCATGCTATGGCTTTGGAGCCATATTCTTGATTTCAGGGCACTGGTATGTGCTTTCTCTAACCTGATGACCTTGCAGTTTTTGGTTTTGGTTTGGAGGTTTTTTTGAGGGAAGGAATGGGGGCTTTTACTGAATAGCCATTTTTAATTTCTTAGTTGAGTGGCTGGTTTTCCTTCAGATTTTCAGGCACCGCTGGAGCCCTAGTACATGAGCAGACTGAGCAGTACCTCAGTAGACATTTACCTAAAATAGGAATATTAGTTTTTGAAATAGGGAAGTTCCCTTTGGAAACTGCAAAGCTACAAGCTCTAAGTGCAGAGCAAATGCTTGTAGCCTGATCTCTACCTCCAAGCACTATGGCACTAACTCTCACTGGTTTGCAACACGCGGCAGTACACTGATGGGCAATATAATATATATGAAAATGAAGGAGAAAAATATATGCAAGGCTTCAGTGGTGGTGCAGAGGGCTGGAAAATACCTTGTATAGTACATCATTTCACTGGAATTTCTGATTTTCAGGACATTGGTTCTAATATTACTGCAGTCATAGTGTTTAATGTCCCCATAGTGGAATTCCAACATTTAAAAAAAAAGAAAATCTATGGCTGCTAGTCAGGAAAGTGTTCCTCGCTGCTTTTGACCAGGCTGATTGTTTCAGGAGCTACACCTGTCATAAACAAGAGCCCTCTCCATACAAATTCACACTTAGAAGTGCTGTTACAGATAACAAAAACATATTATTTTAAAATTTTGCCTTTATCCCTTCCTCTTTTGGTATTTAGCAACTGTGAAGTTGTGATGTCTGCAGGAAGGAGACTTTTTTTTATGAGAGGCAGGCCTCTTGGTAGCCCCTCAGACCAGCCTGTTGACTGAAACTCATTCTTTTCATTTCGGACCATCTCTGCCTGTGCTGTCTCTTTGTGCAGTTCCTTATCTGGCCAGTATTAATTGATGCTGCTCTGCTGTGCTGAGGCTGGTGCTGTACATCTTTCAAATAAAATTAAAATTTGATAGGGGGACGTTTAGAAGGGACTCAAATGGCACACTCATTCTGATTATGCCATTTCCACCATTGTAAATGGCCTCTCTTTGGAAAACCAGGCACCGTTATCCACTCTAGGAAGGACACCATTCCCACAGTCACTCCTTAGACAGTACAGACTATTGCAAAGGCTTTGTGAGCCTGCTGGGACAAGGCAGTGCAAAACTGAAAGGCAGAAATAGCTGTTTCGGAGGATTCCTGTGGATGTGTCTCCCCTCTCCTCAAGAATGCATCAAAGGGCAGGTAGGAAATGCGTGGATGGGTGTTTCAGCTCCACCAGTAAACTGTGGGGTCTACAAAACACAATGTTTTTTGCTCCAAGTCCCAGTGCTCCCGTGTGCTTACCTCAGACCTGCTGCTGTGCATAAGCTGTTTATGAGCATATGTACTGAGGCCAGGGCTGATTCCTGCCCAGAAGATGTCTAGCAGAGCTACAGAGCTAGTGCTAGACTCCAAGAGAAGCTCACACTGTTGGTCTGAGGAGCAGGTGGTTTGCAGGACAGCATCTCTGAGACATTTCCGCCAGTTTTCCTCTCTCTGAACTTGGGAGCTGCCTTCACCTGAATGAAATCAACCTGTCCTAAAGGCTTTGCTTTGTGCTGCCAGACAACAGATGCTGAGGAGACGAAGCAACAAGCCAGGATACAGTAGGGGAGTCTCCAGCCTACTCCCGGTTGCTCCTCTGTGCTGGGGGCACCCTTTACCGTGTGGTAAACTTACTAGAGGAGCAAAGATGGCTGTATTCCCACTGCCAGCACTGCCTGATGCAGAAAGCAGTCTGGGCCCTGAAACGCTGTCAAACTGCTGTGCAGACCCACCCCAAAAACTCCTGCAGAGAAGACATCTGCATCCTTGCCAGCCTGCAGATTCTCATCCTAAGGAAACCTTTGTGTGCTTGCTCAAGTTAGTTTTTAAGCCATCTTCCTGAGCTAGATTTGAAAGCTCACATGTGACATAACCAGTTTTTATTTTTGTCATCGTCTGTAAAATCCTTATGTATAACTTGAGCCTAATCAGGGACGTCTTCTCCTGAGCAAAATCCAGGGATTTCCAGAGGCTCACCCTGCTCATACCAACACCAGTGCAAAAAGCTCTTCCTTCCATATCCACTTTTTTGGAGTTCTAAAATACAGAGAGCAGCTCTACCCATCCAAAAAGCTAATGAAAAATCCACAGTTCTTGGAGTAAAATTTTCCTTTATCCTGGATGTGGACTGAGGAAACAATGTTATGAGATGCAATAAATACCCAGATACCAAAACATCCAAGGGAATGGCATGTGTCGTTTTTTTACAATATGCTTTAAACCATCTAACAGAACAAAGACTTTGGTGCAGAATATCTCTGTTTTGTCAGTATTGCTGTTTATCATATTCAGTTCAGATTCACCTTCATCTAAAACAGAGAAGCTCAGGTAGCTGCAGAAGTGAAAGGACTGTGGATCAGAGGCATTTCATGTAAGTGGGCATCAAGCTTCTAAGCGTCTTTGGTCTGAGCCTCAAAATGGTAATACCAACTTTTGCAAAAAAAAAAAAAATCCCAACCATCCCACTGGAGCAGATAGAGGAGGGACTCAAAGACATATGCTGGGATTAACGAGAGGCATTTGTGCCCCTGCATGGAGCTCAGCAGTGCCCAGAAGGAAGAGAAGACCCCATGGAGCCGCAGAGCCGTAACAGGCTGCAGGAGGAAACCTCTGCAAACCACCAACTCCTCACGCACAGGAGCCCACCTGGGGCTTTCTTACCCCAAGGTCACTATTACACCCATTATCACCAAGCAATGGGATGTGTGGGTCTGTGCAGGAAAGGAGCTATGCAGACTTTCAGACAATTAATTTCAGAATTGATTCTCTCTGCTGCCGGCATCCTCTACAGCCAGCAGGGCTCTTCGCTGCAATCCAATGCAATGCACACACCTTTGAAAAATGATGCTTTCAAGCCTGCCCTGTGGTGCAGTAAATTTGAAAGTGCTCTTAATAATAATAAGGATCAACATTGACTTTAATGGTCTTCAAACCCTTCGTGTAATTTCATTAGCTACCCAACACAGATGCAAGCAGGGGTGATGTCATACTTTTTCCCTTGCTCTAAAACCTGAGTCAGGCGCCAGAGAGAGAAACCAGTTTTATTGCCTGTAATCAGATTAAAGCTTCTGGCAGCTAGTGATTGATATGTGATTGCCAGAGTAATCTAGAAATACAGAAACTTCATGTGAAGAGACAGCACAGCTCAGATTGGGGCGAGGGTCTTGCAGACTGCATGCAGAGTTGTGGATGTCATCAGATGCCTGTAAGCCCTCTGAACCAACATGGGCAATTTGGCATTTAACAGCATTCCTGTCAATGGAAGCACCAGAAGACAGTGCAGTTTCACAGCGTGGAGCAACCTGTGTTTTCACACCAGTGGTGACTCCCAGAACTCCCCTTTTTATTGCAAAGCCCATTGGCATGAATATCTTGTGCAGGTACTATACCACCTTCACATGGTGAAGAACTTCAGAGGCAGTTCTCCCATATATAGGGGAAAATTCTTTAAGTGATCAAGAAATACAAGTCCATGGGAGTATTTTAACTCATGAGTGATTTAATAGGTGAGGTCATTGCATGTTAGATGTGGTAGATGTGGTACTTGGGGACATGGTTTAGAAGTGGTTTTGTCAGGTTAGGTTAATGGTTGGACTTGATGATCTTAAAGGTCCCTTCCAACCTCAGCAATTCTATGATTCTATGATTCTATGGTCAACCTAACACTTGTGTGTGCGTGCAAGTTCTCTCCTGAGCCAAACTCCTACTGTCTTCTTTTGCCTGACATGGAGAGCACCACTGAAGGTCTGAGTTTGTCCGCACCTTACTGCGGACTGCTTTCTTTGCCAAGTAGAAGAAACAATAGTGGTAACCTTCTGATATTTGTGGACACAGAGCAATGTCATGACCTCCACCTCATTTTGCAGAACTCAGAACTAATGGATCGAAAAACAAAAAAGAAAAACCAGAACAGCAACCAAAGAGAAATGAGGAAGCTGGGTAAGTCCATGACCATTGACTGCTTTAACAAGACTTTTTCAATAAACTGATAAGATGCAATTACCTCATCATCTGAATATTGCGGCAGTAAAATCAATGCTACTTAAGGAGTCTGACAATCAGTTAGGTACTCTCTCGATATTTGTGAAAGTCAAGGCAATTCTGTGTAAAACATTGATTCATGTGGAGATATCATTAAAGCACCACAATACTAGTCCCCTAATGGGTACTGAGAAATTAATTTATTCCAACTATGGAATTCTGATAAAATCAGACCTCTCAGTCTTCCTCTTTAGCTGGATAAAGGTGGTTTTTTTCTAGGTGAGAATTCTTCAGTGATGTCATCGGTGTCAGACAAGAGGCATTCACACAAGACCCAGCACATACCTGCCTAACAAGACAGGATATAGACCGACCGTCTGGATGGGATCATTGTATATTAACATCATAACATCATTATCCAGTGGGTAATGCTAGACAATGTGATTTTGGCTTTACCTCAATGTATTTGATTAGTAAATAGATCTGCAAATGTGTAACAAATAAAAATCAGGGTCACAAATACCCAAATTGTCAAAATTATCTAAGTTCCTAATATCTTTTGATTGGTGGAAGAGGCAGGCATCTAGCTACCTTTCAGCGTCCCTGAATGTCCTGTGATTTATACACACTACAGATGTCAAGCAGGGGAATAGATTGCCGTGAAAGGTTGTAGAATCTCCATCATTCAAGATTTCTTCAGAGCAGATTAGACAAACACCTGCCAGGAATAACATGGGCATCATTGCCCCTGTGTGCCAGCCAAGAAATGGGCTGTGGAACCTCTTGAAGCCCTCCAGCTCCACAAGCCTAAAAAAAGAGCCTGATACTCATTTAATGGTTTTCTGACGGTATAGAAAGTCTGGGCTTCTCTCAGATATTTAGATAGTTAGTCAGTATTAATTTAGTCATAGCAATCATACCTAGAATAACATGGATCAATTTTATTTCTGGCATGATTTGACTTCCCTGGAATTATATAAGGGATTCATTTACTTCAGCATTTGGATAATCAATAATCTATCAACGTCTTACATTAATGTGCATATTGAGTTATTCTACCATCATTTAAAACAGTGGCATCACTAATGAGACCATTAACTACAGAGATCATCAAGTCACATTGGATTCATGTTTTCATTATTTCTATCTAAGGCTAGTTTTTAGCTCAGCCAGTTAATAAGTGCCAGGGTGATGCTGGCACAGAAAATATGCATCTCTTAATTTTCATTAAGATGTCATCGAGAATAGTAGTAAACAGACAGATGCGACTGTTTTGTACCACACGGTCCCGCTAGACAGAGGAAAGCTTAAAGGTGTATTCTCATTTAGAACATGATACACAGCTGCTTTTTGCATATTATTTCTGAAATTATATGAGCTGTACCAAATTCAGCAGCTAATTAGGATCTAGTTCTGGAAAATACATCAGCTCCTGCTGAACTTTAAATACACGAGTAGCTGCACTGAAAACAATAGCTAAATTTAAGCTCACACCTGAGCATTTGCAGGATAGATTACCATGGCTCCTCAAGTGTGATTACAAACACACATCTTACTCCATCTCCCTGACAAATTAACAGAGCTTTACAACCTTTTCAAGTTGAATTGGGTTGCGAGGCTGAGGTCAGACAGAGGACTTCCCACTGGAAGCTCCTTTTCAGACTAGTCGAACACCAGATCAAACCATTAAAATGTTCTTTAACTTTGTGCTTCTTAAAACTCAGACTTTAAGACAGATAATGTCAGCTGGCATAAACTAGAATGAAAAAAAAAAAATTCTTGCAAGAGCCTCAGTAAAGTGAAACTTTCAGGGCAAGCTTTAGAAATGACATCATTTTGGGATGTTTCTGCTATTACGTCTCTAGCAAAAATGAAGTAGAGTTCCAAAGATGAAAATAACACCTCAGTGCATCTTATTATGTGCCAGACTGGCAACATAGAGTCAGATTATAACTAACTGGGCATCAGGCCTATTCTTCATTGACATCACAAAGAATAAATATTAAGAGATCAAGAACAGAGCAGCAGTCAAGATAAAGAACAATCTGATCCCGGCCGCACAGGGTGGTTCTTTAAATATTGAGAATATATCCCAGCAGTGACATCAGCCAGGCAAAATGAAGTATTCACTTGTGTCCACCAAAGAAAGAAAAAATGGCCACAGCTGACAAAATATCCCAAAATGACAGGGACAGTAGCTCTCTGGTCATTGGTAGCCATGCGTAAGTTCAGACTTAGACTCCATCAAGTGGTTTGCACCAGTTGTAGCCACGTTTTAGGCCTGGACTTGTCTCTAGCTCATGCCAATTCTTTCCATGCTGTCCTTGGTCCTCTGCCTTCCTACTGCTTTGCTCTCTGCTAACAATACTATCGAGCCTGCATACCTTCTCCAATGTTTCCCTGTCCCACGCAACCTTGTGTGTTCTCCTGTAGGATAAGAAATGCTAGGGAAGAGGTTGAACTGATCTATGTCTGTTCTAGAGAGCAGCAGTCCCAACGTCAGCCAGTGTATACTAGTGTGGAAAAAAGAGAAGACAGAAATAGGGTGCTTTCCAGGAATGTTTCTTTCCATTCCTGTTTTTCCATTCTCACCCTCTTTTCATGACCTCCACGGGTAATGAATCCACATGAGGTCTCAATGACTGACACCAGGCACATAGGTAGACACCTTCCAAGGTGAATCACATTTTCTGTATTTCCTTGCCCCATCACAACTTCTCAGAGCAAGGCATGAGTTGCTTGTTTCCCCCAAACCCCATCCCCCTCACTATTTTCAAATGTTACTGAAATAATAATTTGGTAGGTCCTGATCTTGCGTGGCTTTAAATATCATTTTTAACAGTGTAATAAGAAAAATGCAGGGAAAGGAGGGAGAAGGAAGGGGTGAATTTATACACAACAGATAGTTCTTGTCTTTTGCTATTGAGAGATTTTGTTGCTAAAAATATAATACTTCAGGCTTTCATGGGATCCTGATTAGTAATTTTTAGGCCTAATTTAAGGGTGCAGAGAGCAACTGAGTGTTACTAGTTACACTGTTTACACAGCAAAGTGAAGCAGTCCAAGTGCCAGTATCTTGAATAAAATTAATTGGCTCATTAACCTCAAACAAGGTCAAATGCAAGAACCTAGGTACATACACTTTCCTTATTTGTTCCTGCAGAAAAGTCACTCTTCTTGATACCAGGAGAGATTTAAGACAAAAAGAAAACATATGGGATGAGAGAAAAAATATCAGTAAGTAAATACAAGTGAGAAAACATGAGAAAGTGCAATGACTGTGTTAGGGATGGCACATTGACTCCCCTGCTGTGCTGGTGGGGATGATGAGGGCACTCCAAAACACCTAGGTTCTGCTAGTCCAAAGCAGGTTCAGATAAGCCTTAGGAGACCCTTCAAGGGGAATTCTGCTGAAATTATATAGATTTGTCATCTCTCATAGTGCCTGGACCTCACCTTCAAACCCTGGGATACTTATTAGAGCCTGTAAGACTCCAGATCCCTTTTCTTGGGCTTTTCCTGGGAAGATAACAGATAGCCAAGCTGAAAAACTACTGCAGAAGTATGAAGTCGTTCTGCATTCTTAGTGACTTCAAGAATTAGGTGGTAGATACAGCCAGACATACCTTTTATGCCAGGATCTTCCCCATATATAAGGCAAAAATTGTTATGGAATCTGTCAGCAGGTAGGTGATCCCACCATCTGTGGAGTTATTCTAGGATTCAGCTGCTAGTCTCATCAATAGGACAGAAGCAATTAGCTTTTACTGTTAGTGTAAGCAATTTCAACTATGGGACAAAGAAGCATTTAAAAATTAAGACTTCAAGTATGGAATCACTGTAATAAGGTCATTTCATGTGCTGGTGATGCTCAGGCTTTATCCTGGTGTTTTTAAGTGCACACAAGGTGGCCTGACTGTGCTTTCTGCACACCCTTGGTAATGTGGTTACATCTCACACCACATTCAGGAAAAGATAAGAGAAAAAATCTGTATTACAATTCCTGGGCAAACTGAAATTCAAAACGCTGATCGATGACCCTCAATAGTAACAGTAACGTCCAGCAGGGAGTGATAATTCGACCATGAATAGCATGGTCGAATCATTGGACATGATTAGCGGCCATGCGTTCAGATGCTGTGTAAGAGGAAAATCGCGGGCTTGCGTGGGCTGCTGGTTGGGCAGCAGTACTGAGCAGAGCCACACTGAGCATCGTTACAGCAGCCCAGACAGATTCACAGCTGGTCGTTTTCACCCATCCAAGGAAAAGAAGAGCTCTGTGCCAAAGGGGCTTTCCATCTCTGACATTTCACGGCATGCACCATCAGATAGCTCCGGGCAGAGAGTGGGAAGTTTGTTAGCGGTGGCTGGAAGAGTTTAGACAGCTGTTGCTTCCCGCTGCCTTTCTGAAAGCCTTGGAGCACCAAACTTGTGGAGAATGTTATCTCCAAAACACTGATCAAGAATGCGTCTGTGGGGAATTCAACTTCAAATACACAAATGGTTACAGCAACGAGGAATGTTCCACCCATGCCCACGGTGGAACAGACCAGACAGAGTGGGCGTACTGCAGCAAGCTAGCTGGATGCAAGCTAGACATCGTGAGAAGCTCCCCAAGGAGCAAGGATAGCGAAGCCCTGGAACAACTCACCTGCAAAGGCTGCCTGGAAAGCCTCGCATGGAGACAGGGTAACAACAGTAACCCATCTTGTCACAGCAGAAGAGATGAACTTGGTGAGCTCTTGAGGGTCTTTCCAGACTTACAAGTTTTCACGTTTCACAGGCAGTAAAACCATACAGATATTAGAGCCATACCATGTTAATAGTTACACAGATCTTCTTTAAGTCAGACCAGAAACAGAAAAGGTTGTTTCAGAGAAGATTCCCAGAATGTGTGTGCTTGACTTCAGCATATCTCAAATGGCTACATACTTGGAAGGACTGTGCTGTACCTCTACCTCCTAGCGATATTGCGGCCTTTCAGTACTTAAAGGGGGCTTATAAGAAAGATGGGGACTTTTTAGTAGGGCCTGTTGAAATAGGGCAAGGGGTAATGGTTTTAAACTAAGAGAGGGAAGATTTAGACTAGCATAAGGAAGAATTTTTTTATGACGAGGGTGGTAAGACACTGGAACAGGTTGCCCAGAGAGGTGGTAGATGCCCCATCCCTGGAAACATTCAAGGTTGGATGGGGCTCTGAGCAACCTGATCTAGTTGAAGATGTCCCTGCTCATTACAGGTGGAGTTGGACTAGATGATCTTTAAGGTCCCTTCCAACCCAAACTATTCTGTGATAACATGCTGAAATACTTCTTTTCCTTAGTCTCTGTGGAGTTACTAGGTGTCTCCCTCTGTGCTCTTCTGTGTCCACAGAGGCTTCAGCTAGCTTGGACTGCCAGTGCAAGCAACTTCAAATCTTTGGCAGGTATTGAAGATATCTGGCAGTGTTTTGCCTGGACTTTGTACTCCCCTACAACTTAACAGAGACACCTCAAAACCCTACTAGCATCTCTTTTTGATGAGAAGCTTTCATCTTTTTATGAAGAGTATTGGTGGTCATCATCAAAGTAGATCAAGTGGCAAGTTTTTGGAAAGTACACAGCAAAAATCATTTTGTGGCAGAACATACTTGAGATTTGATTTTATAAGCAGCTAGAGTCAAGCAAAGAGTCTGGAGCGAACGCTGTGTCCTACCACAAGACTTAAATATGGGAGAAAGTGAGAAGTTTAAAGCAAAACGGACTTCCAGGGAAAGACCAGAGAGAGTGCTGATAAGAATCCCTGGGAGGGCCAGGACCAGCACAGGGCACAGCAGCTTTGCTGAGTTTATAACATACATTTCATTTTCCTTGAAAGTTGAAATGATCCTTGACCAGATATTTTTTTAAAGAAAGTCTTTTTAATTGAGGCAGTTTTTTCCGGTGCTAATGAAAACCCCTTCATGATTAACTCAGTATCCTGATACTTGAAGAGCACTGATGTTGTGGTATTATATAGCTATCACAGAAAATTACCACTTCAGGACAGATGGTGCAGTGGTGTTGATGAGTAACAATTAAGCCCAATCATTAAGGGCTCTTGTGCTCATTGAAGACATGTATATGAAAAGTAGATGTGACTTTTTTTCCTGCTAGCAATATCCTCATAGACTTTGTAGAGGACCCTTTTTATCTTTAGATGAATTAATTAAAGGGGCTGTATTTGAATTGTGACTTTTGATTCTCTTTCCTAAGTGTTAAATAGTTTTAGAAAAAGTTCCATGTCTTAACCCATAGTTACATAGTACTTGTAATCATTAAAGACCGATCCATTATATCTCACTGTTAAGTTTCTAAATTTGAACAACCAGATGAATCAGGCCTTTAAAACTTTGTATCCAAGGAACTCCACAAAGTCACAAGGAAGACTGTCCCAGCTCCATCCCCGAAAGGTACACGTGTTGTTATTTCAGTACGATATAATTTGGGTAACCTGTAAAGTAAGGTGACTAGCATGGACGGCTTAACAAGCAAGGGCATTTGGTATTTTCTCAATAGAAGAAGAGAAGGATGATTGAAATGTCCCATCAAAGGGATAACAGTGATTTGACACAGATTGAAATGCAGTAAGTGCCATGGGACTCTAAGAGCGGATGGGTGACAAGTGTGTCCTTACCAAGACGGAGCTAGCTGGCCTGACCTCAGCCCAGTCGAAATGGTTGCCTACACCATGCAAGCCTTCATTTACTTTCTCTAATACACCGCTCAGGTTCTGCCCTCAAGCCACACATGCAGGACCAACAGCCCATCCCATTTTTGGCCTGTGGTAGGATTCCCTCCGTGTGTTGGGTGGCCTACCTGTCTGGAATCCTCTGAAGGAAAGGCCTCATGGGAGCACAGAGAAGAGAGGGCAGTGCATGGTCAGGGTGCTGCATCCCTCGCTGTGCAACAACACTGGGAGCGACGGTGGAGCTGATCCAAACTCTAAGAGGGTCATTACAGTCCATCACCTTCACCAGGATCTGGAACAAGCCAGGCAGCCGGGGGCGGGGGGGTTGCATCCAAACCAGTGGTCTCAGCATTTATATCCAGAAAATGCACTTGGAAACAGAAATCACTGAATTCAGTTGTGATGGTAGGCTTGAAACCCAGTACATGGGCTGAGCACTGAGGCCTTTGGAGACACAGCCAGGAGTCCCACAGCAAGACAAACACTGCAGTGTTGCAGACTGTAGTGGCAGCACGTTAAACAGACACACTTAAACAAATCCACAACTGAAGACAAGACCTGCTCACACCCTGGGACAGACGAGGAAGAGCAGAGCACTGCTTGTAGCAGCTTGCACAGGGCTTCAAGGGAAGACCAGATCTTTGAGGTGTTGATCAGAGATGCTGCTGGGAAGATCAGGTTCAACTGCAGGCTCTCTGCAAGAAGGCCCCTAATGAAAGAGACAAGTTAAAACTCAGGGACTCCTCTATGCTCTCTGTGGTGGTAGTAACACAAAATACTGCTGGAGGAAGCCATGTGAATACAAAGCTGAGTGAAAAAGCCATTCAGATATTTACAGACATAGAGCAGAATCACGATTGCTTCATAGATGATAGGGACTATTCATCCCCAATTTTCTGATGAGAGCCTATAGCCTATGACAGGGTCATGCTAACCCATTGCCCTCTTCTCCCACGATAAAAGAACGTAGGATACCAGGGGACGGAAAGCACATGTTAAATAGCTCACTTGTGCTTTGCTATTATCCTCCTCCTTCCTACATAATAACCTTCTCTTCTCTATTTATATTCACATCTATATTTAATGCTCACTGAAGACTACAAACTTGTGTTTGATGTTCAGCTGAAGACATGATTCATCACAATCCTCATTTTTAGTAATGGAAAAAGGCTGTGGTAGAAAAAATACAGATGAGACTGCTTTTCATCTTGGTAGCCATGTAACCTTTATGTGAACTTGGAAAGTCATACAAAGAATGGCAGCCTCAGCCTATCGCGGGTGATTCACAAAGTTTTCTGAATGTTGTATGACCTTCCCTAGCAGTATCTAATCTCTCCTTCTTTAAAGAACGCTCGTTAAAAATAGACAGCAAATCACCCATTCCTTGACCTACCACTGCCGCGGTTTTTTTAACGAGATGTGAAAAACATTCTATTTATTATTAAAAGTTTTTTAGAAAACAGATATTATCATTTCTATGTCTGTAGTCCTAAGAAGGAAAAACAAGGAGCACAGGTCAATTATTAACTTGTTTTTCACGCTATACTCTGCAGCCAGAGCCACCAGTGTTATGACTCCCAACCAGGTGGCCAGACGGGAGCACGGTACTCCCTTCCCAGCTACCAATATCAATCATCTAAGAACAACCTACTGCAGGGTCACTGAACACAAACAACTGAAGAGCCTGCAATATCAACTCACAACAAAAAATAGTCAAGTGCTCTTCCTTACGAGAATAACTAGAGCAACGGATTATTTTGTGTCACGGAATATATATGCTCAGAGTCTCCTATACATCGTCGCATGGAGAATGCCAGTGTTCTTGGGGTTAAAAATATTCTTACATACAGAAGCATGTTGCTAGCTATTATTTAGCTACAACTTTATAAATCTCTTTGCAGAGAAAATAGATTTACCTCCCTCTTTTCCAAACTACATAATTTGCCTTAAAATAACTAACATCAGCCTGTTAGAGATCAGGCATAGCTGGGTTAGATGACACTATAATTTAAGAATATAATTTAACGCTAACTTTTAATACCAATGTGAAAGATTGAAATTCCACTGAAATATGCAAATTCATTAAACTGAAGTTATTTTCATTCTTCAGAACGTGTTCTTTACAGAAATAAGAAATAGTATAAGTGACCTCCAAATTCACAGTTGCTATTAGGGATATTGCAGGTTTGTTTGAATTAAAAAATCTTTTAATTTCTGGAAAAAGAAAAGCATGCATCCTTCATTCCTCTCATTCCTGCTTTCCCCAAAGGAGGTTCAGTCTCAAGGGGGTTATGGTGAGCAAGGAAGACCTGGCTGAAACTGCACATTCATGGTGGTGAAGCCAAAGCAGAAAGTGTGTTTCAGAGCCCTGAGGTGCTACCCCTGGAAGAGGCAGGTGACTGAGACAGGCTCATCTGATAACCTGAAATCACACCACAGCACCATTTGTTTACTCAAAATTGCTCCTCGGGTCTAAAACGTCCTGCAGCTGCTCCCATGCCGAGGAATGAACATCCAGCTCTCAAACACAGATCCTCCTGGCAGAGAAACGGAGCAGAGCTTCCACGTTGGATGCCTGCTGCAGTGACGGGGCAGGGCAGAGGGCACACACGGGTACTCGCTCACGGGGAAGGGGCTGTCCCCAGCAGCACCGAGACCCGAGCACCCAGCCTCCTGCTGCCTGGGAGCCTTTCGGCAAGCGTGCCCACACAGCTCAGCCCTCAGGCCTCACCATGTGTCCCCCTTCTCATACTGATTCCCAATTTTGCAACATCCATGGATGTTCAAGTCTCCCAGAGAGCAAGCCTGTGACCTCCCTCTGCCCCAGGCATCACTCAACCCGTCCATCACTCGTAGTGGGCAGTAAAAGTCATTTCTGCCTAACATGTGGGCTGCAGCTCCCGGTGCCAGTGCCAGCCCCGTCCACGCCGTCCTCCNTGTTGTGTCACCCTGCTGTCCAAGAGAGCAGGAGGCGAGAGCTGCTGAGCTGTCTCTCCTGTAGAAAGCAAGCCTTGTCCAAGTTTAGCCTCAGTGATACCATTACACGTATGCTGTACCTCCGGACTTCTTCCCAAATAGCATGCCGTTTCCCACCTCACCTCTCTCCTTTCCAGCAGCCTTAACTCCCCCCTGCCCCTTGCCGTGGCTTCCTGTGTGCCCGACCAGTGGGGAAGGGGACGTAGCACCCCAGAAAGTGCTGCAGCAAGGCTCAGGAGGGGACCCGGACAAGGCAGGACAGCACTGAAACAGCTGTGCTAGAAACCAAGGAGGTCACATTTTATACGTGAAGGCAATTGCCAGACCCAGTCCCACTCTCCCTTCTATCCACATGGGCATCGCAGCATCACGTAAGAGAAAGTTTGGCCCACACACCTTAGAAAATCTTCCCCCAGATGCATGAAGAGACTAAAACCAGAAGGGCAGATCATGTGCATCTCCGTTTTCCTGCTATCTCCATCCCTCCCCACATCCCTCCTAAAAAGCAATGATTGAAACCCATTTCCCTCCTTGTTATTCCTGCATTATAATTGTTTGTAAACGCCATTTTTTCTTTAATTACCCCTTCCTACATATACATGAGAATGATAGCGTAAAGCACAATCCAACATTGCAATTGAATTATAAAAGCATTGCACACGGCTGTCCTATTAACTTCATAGCAGTGATGTGTTATAAAATGCAAAGTGCAGAAAAGGGGGTAGTAATTTGTTTATAAATATGTTAATTAGGTGGACCAAATACCATATTGCCTGAGAAAAGAAAATCACTGATTGCAAAGCGTGCCTTCTAGCATGGGTTTCACAGGGCAAAATGTAGTTAATAAAACTACCTTTATGCTTTGTGTTACAGCTTTTTAGCATAAATAGCTAATAACCAAATTTCATTAATGGTATTGGCACAAATGTAAATTAGGGTCTTTTTGTTTGTATTACTGAAGTGCAATTCTATTGCCAGACAATTGTATTTGGCCATTTCATTAACTGGAGAGATCTTAGAAACAGATACAGTTGCAGGGCCTGCCCAGGGAATATTAATATGGAAAAGAAATTGCACCACACACCTAGTTACAAGCTGGGGCCTCACAAAGACCTCGTGGGCTTTTTGCACCCAAGCAGCCTGCCCCTCCATCATGCACATTGGCACATCTCGAGCCAGCCGATACCATCTCAAATGAGGTTTAGAAACAAGGCTTTCAGGTCTCATGCGGCATCTCAAGATTTCAGCTCTTTTCCTGTTCTGAGTCACAAGCACCAAGCTCTTAGGAAGGCGGTCACCAGCCACCCTAACAAGAAGAGAGGGCTGGAAAAGCGTGACCTTAACTCTGGGGTCATTCACTTAAAGAGAGGGGAACTTGCCTCTACAGGCACAGGGGCAAAGCCAGCCAAGGCGTGAGGAACAGGGCTGTCCCCTCCCTACCGGTGCTGCAATCTCCAGGTCCCGCTCTCCTCTGCTACCAAATACTCTCCCGCCCCTGATTTGAGCACTCTCCTCCTCACTATAGCAAAAACTTTCTCCTGCAGCTGAGAGACGCGCTTTGTATTTTCTCCAGCAGTCAGTGATGTGGAACATTGCACAGGATTTACACCACCGCCTCTCCCCATTCCCCGGGTGATGGCTTTCCCCCCTTGACACCTAGAAAAAGGGATAGTTGCAACATAATGATTTTTATCAGTTTAGATGGCAGGTGGAGAAAGGGGCCTTTACAGCCTACTAAATCAATGCTTCTGCTAGCCAAAGATCAAATGGAAATGTTGGCAAATTACTGGCAAGGCACATGAAAGCCACACAATTCTGTCTGCTATAGCAATAGAGGTTTTCCATTTCAGGCCTCATTCATCTGGGACCTTTCATATTCACAGGGTCTTTCTTTAGTCATGCTATGTAAGCAGCTACTGTATATAGTGAAAGCCAATTTTCCTGTATACTTAAGTGTGCTGCTGGAGGAAGAATAAATCATGAATCTATTTCCAATTTCATTACCCTTTATGTGATGTTGATACAAAAGCATCCTTTCCCCTCATCTGCTTGTTTCTTAGATGAAGACTAGAAGAAAGGCTTCTTCTCTTTATACAAATTGGCAGTTAGCTGTTTTCCTTTCATCCATACAGAAGGTGACATTTTCTACAGCAAGAGGACTTTGGAAAAGGGATGCGTGCATTGGTTGTGTGTCGTTTCACTTCTAAGCATGCAATGCACTGGGCTAAGTTTTGCTGCCACTGACACCAGCATAACATCTCCAGAAAAACCCTGATGAACACAGAATATTTTTTTCCTTTTGAACATGAACAGCCACTTTAAAGAATCATTATGTAAATATATATATATGTGTCAACCACAGCTCCCTCTCATCCTCACTATGAGCAATGTCATTCTAGTAGATCAAGAGAATTACAGTAGATCTCAGTCCTGCACTTATACTGTGCTACTATAAATCAAGAATAATGCCACTAAAGTTCATCAAATTCTGTTGACGCAGCTCCAGTGTAAATGAGGGCAGAAACAGGCTTTGTGACCTCTGGGTCCTCTTGCCTCCTACATGCACAGAACATAATGAACTAACCAAACATAGTAGGCAAGATAATGCTATTCCTGTAGCATACAAAATATTAAAAGCAATTAACAACATCAACATTACAAGATGAGTGTTATGAATGTCCAAGACTTACAAGAAGTAAAAGAGGAGAATCACTTCTCTGGAGACCTAGCAGCAGCAGACAGAACCCATCATATGAGGTCAACACCCCAAGCTTGTTCTGGTTTAGTAATTACTTAAAGTAGTTACCATCTGATTGCAATTAGGTGGACTAAGTGAAAGACTTCGTGGTTTCACTTTTATTCCTAAGCAACATGACCAATGCTCCAGCTGGCTCACATGGCTCTCTTGCATATTATGAGCCATACAAATACTAAATTGAGCTAATTATGATTCATGTTAAACTTATACCATCTGATCCAAATCCCATTATCTGAATACAAAGATTCCCAAGGGGTTCCATGGGGTTTGGATCAGATCTATGATGACAAATGCCAAGTTTGTAGGTCCAAAATGAGCTGACTACACCAGTGTAATTTCAGCATAACTCTATTAAAGTCAGTGGGGCTACTCTGATTTATGAGACTCTGGGAGAAGAATTTAACCATTAGTGGTTTGTGCTGGAATACAGTGTACTTCTCATTTTATAGCATCCCCAAAGATTTTGGTTTAACTTTACATTTTTTTTTTAAAAAGCTAATTATTTTTTTCTTTCGGCTCTAGTGTTACATGTTCTCCTGATGGTTTTTCAGAGGAAAGACACCCCATTTAATGACCTCAAGATTTCTTCCAGTAAACATATTAGTTGCAACCTATAATAGGGCAGGAAAGCTTTTAGTACAGTGTAGTCTTTGAGCCAAATTCAGCTCTTACTCACACTTCACTGGGATTCTGTTCTCACTTGTCATCAATAATGTTGCCTAAGAGGGAATGAGAGAGGGGTTTGGTCAATTATACATGTATAATTTTTACAGAACCAGCTTGAAAGTGACAGAAATAATCATTAATGAAGACTAATGGGAAGATTCTGGGGTACAGAAATAACTGTTTACTATTTTACTTTAAAGGCAAGAATGGGGGGACAAAAAACAAATGATCACAAGAGCTACAACCTGGTATGGAGCACTGTGTCTAGGAGTCTATGGCTATTAATAAGCTCATATGCCAGTATTGCTGTATGAATAACATCTCAAAGCTTTATGCAGCTGCTGCAGCCTCGGCTCACATTCAATGAGAAGGCACCACCTGCTGCTCTGAAGCGCTGAACGGGGCAAAAGGCTGGGTAAAACTATGTGTGCTTCCCCAGAGGCTGCCTGGTTGAGGCTGCTCCGATAACTGAGGAGATGTCCTGTGTTTCCCTGCTTGCTGGTGTCAACATTCTGTCTGTCTGGCCATCGGCATGCAGGCAGGCGAGGCGAGGCAGGGCTTCCCACGGGGCAACCGCAGCCACCTGCATGCCTCCCCAACAGGCAGGAGTATTTTACGGGTAAATAAAGCTATCTGCAAGGACAGAGTTGTCGTTTTGTTTCCAAAAGTTATCATCTCCTGCAAGGAAAAAGCCTGTTTCTTTATCGCCGGGGCTGGCACTATTTACAACAAAGGGACACCAAACCAGGCCAGTCTTCCCAGAGAAGCCCTACAGATAGACAAAGCTCAGGAGAGTTTGGCTGCTGATTTGACGCTTCTAACAAGCCCCCTGAAGGTCTGAATGCCTTGGCGTCGTTATTAGGGGATAAAACTGCATATTCCATAAACCTCCCTTAATCTGGCAACTTTTACAAGTGCTAAATTCCCTTTTAAAAAGGTGTTTAAACAAAGTACCGAGGCACAGACTTAATAGCTTGGATTTAGTCGGTCAAAATCAAGGACAGGTACGTAATAGCTATTAAAAAAGATCAAATGGCGTGTGCATCACATCCAGCAGAGGTGGGTGCAGTGATATATGGTGCAGTTCAGACTGCCCCATTTGCCCACAGCCACTGCATTACCAGCACTATATCCTAACTTAACTGCTCTGTAAAAGTGCTTCGGAATAGGGGAGTGCGAGAGGAGCCATATAAAACCAAATGCTCTTCCGTTCTATTTAAAAGTTAAAGGCACCAGTAAAAAGAGAATAAATATCACTCCTCACTTTACACGGAGGGGAATATCCATCATGAAATGACTGATAAGCCGTATTCCAAAGGCAGCCTTCGGGGTGCTGCTCTGTGCCACCTCCCAGGGAGACGCAGTGCCATTGCCACAGGCCACGGCTGCAGAGGTGGTGGGAAGCTCCAGGCAGGGGCAGCCACCTCTGGGGCAGCCTGCGGAGGCAGCAAGCCTGCTGCCACGTTTTGTTGGCTGGGGGCCTGGCCACGAGCCCTCGCACGTGCCTCACAGGTGGCCCTGCGCTGCACTGTACCGGTTGCCACACCTAGGACGTTTCGTTTCAAAGGAAACAAGGATGCTCCAGGCTATCCACGGCAGCAGAAACAGTGTGCCAACAACTGCCCTGGCTCTGAGCGTGTTGCTCCTTGGACACCTTCTTTAGGAGAGAAGAAACCCTTGCCTGTGATCTTTACGAACCCAGAGGGTGTGCAGGAACAAATAAATCACCTACAGCAATTTCAGGGGCCCGGAGACCTCTTCAGTGCCTGTTTCCAACACCTGCTGGGAGGAGTGAAGGAAATATTCAGTGGACAGCCATCAGTCACCGACAAAGCCAAATGCACCTCAGGAAGAGGACGGGACAGGATTTGCACAGAGGGGCAAACAAGAGGGTGAAGCTGCCATACCGACACAAATTTAAATACCCACCTGTGGTCCAGAACAACTGCCTGCACTAGGCATAGAATCATAGAATGGTTTAGGTTGGAAAGGACCTTGAAGATCATCGAGTTCCAACCCCCCTGCCATAGGCAGGGACACCTCCCACTAGACCAGGTTGCCCAAGGCCACGTCCAGCCTGGCCTTGAACACCTCCAGGGATGGGGCCTCAACAACCTCTCTGGGCAACCTGTGCCAGTGCCTCACCACCCTCAAAGTGAAAAACTTCTTCCTAATGTTCAATCTAAACCTGCCCTCTTCCAGTTTGAAGCCATTCCCCCTTGTCCTGTCACTACATGCCCTAGTAAAAAGTCCTTCCCCAGCTCTCCTGTAGGCCCCCTTTAGGTACTGGAAGGCTGCAATAAGATCTCGCTGGAGCCTTCTCTTCTCCAGGCTGAACAGCCCTAACTCTTTCAGCCTCTCCTCATAGGAGAGATGCTCCAGCCCTCGGATCATCCTCGTGGCTCTCCTCTGGACCTGCTCCAGCAGGTCTATGTCCTTCTTATGTTGGGGACTCCAGAGCTGGATGCAGTACTCCAGGTGGGGTCTCACGAGAGTGGAGTAGAGGGGCATCATTAAAACTTCTCAGAAAGGGGCACGTAATTTAAAGTTCTCACCGAGGAAAAATTATCTCAAAGAGAAAGATGCTTCAAGAGCACAGCAACCTCCTGCCGGCGCTCAGCTCCCACCCGTCGCTGTCTGCTGGCAAGGCGGCAGGGCAGGCTGCCTCGGCAGGGATGAACCCTCGGCCAGTGCTCCCCACAGCCACCACGGCCCTGAGCCCTGGCACCCTGCGAGCCCGCAGCACCTCCTGCCCGCTCTCCTGGACAGCTCTGCTTTTACCTGCTGGCACACCGCTCTGCAGTCGAAACATGAAAATGTGGGCGTCTCACAGTCGTCGCCCCCCCCCTCCCCGCCCCAAGGACCAGAGCATCGCCAGCCTCCGACACAGCCCCAGCTGACCAACAGCCTTGGGCATAACTGCAAAAAGCAAATTACTTCGGTAAATACCAGACTGAAACTGTGCTGAATTACGTGTCGGTCTTATCTCCAGCTCCTGCCAAGCGCAGTG
The DNA here is from genome assembly GCA_008711295.1 of Anarhynchus alexandrinus. NCBI lineage: Eukaryota > Metazoa > Chordata > Aves > Charadriiformes > Charadriidae > Anarhynchus > Anarhynchus alexandrinus. The sequence continues at coordinate 5,733,371 of VUYV01000017.1, read as the reverse complement.
ACATGTCCCTTGCGCTAGCCTCGACAGCCACTGCTGCTGTGTGCCGGCAGCCCTCCTCCTGGCAGAGGGCAGTGAGCCCGTGGGACCTGCACACCAAGCTGGCTCACACCTGCACACACCCGGCACAGCCGTCAGCCTGTCCTCACCACTGACCAGAGGTTCTGTTCATGTGTCCAGCTCTTCCCTTCCAGAAGTTTCTGGAGGGTCTCGCTGACCGCCATCCGACGTGCTTATTAATCCCCTCTAAGTGCTAGGTGGTGGAATATTTACAACAGCTTCTTGTGTGTCTGGGGTTTTTTGCCTGCAGTGTAAATTTTGTTTGCATTGTCCATATGGGGATGTTTATTTCTAAACTTTATTGTTTTCTACCCATTTGTGTACAAGGACAGGTGTAAAAGAAATCTCTTACTTGATGTTACTTATGTATGTAGAAATAAAAGTGATTAAAGAAAGTGACATCATATATATACCAGTCTCAAAGTGGGCTTCATTAAGTCACAAACATAACAAGTTTAATCGATAAAGATACCAAATTATTCCTAGAGAAGGCTCCTTTCAAGGTTGGAAGCAGCGCAGCAGTCCCAGCAGCCCAGCACGGCGAGCTGGGACAGGGCGGTGGGTCTCTGCAGGGCACCTGGCAGGGCAACAGAACAGCTGCCTGTGGTTGCCACATCTGGTGGAGGGGATTTTTGAGCAGCTGCTGGGGTGCGAACAGAGCCATTGTCCTTCAGAGGATTTTTCTGAGTAGGGCCAGGGACAACACAGTTTTTAGAAAACATTGCACCAATTTAACACGGACCATCTGCTCTACAGAGGATCCTGGGCAGGATTCCTTTCATTACTGGATGAGTCCCCGAGATCCTCAAGGCAGGTAGATCCTACGCTTCACTGCCCCATAGAGCTCCACAACTGCATCTGGCCAAAGAACAGCTGGTTTTGGTCTGACTGAGACATTTTGGTCTGTCTGGGCATCCAGTCTCGGTATGAAAATATCAGGAAATAGAAACTCCATCTCCTGCCTCCATGGTTTACTCCAGAAATACCACCCGCCCTGCACGGGGGCTCCAGCCAGTTATGCTTTTCTCTGCTACATTAAATACTCTTTTAATAGCTAACATTCTCTCCCCACAGAATTTTACTCACCACAAGTAAAACACCTCTCTGATAGATAACAAAGACAGCAAATGCTTTGATCCCAGATTCTGCATTCACTAAAGTGAGGTAAGCCTGGTGGGAGCAGCTTCTCCATAACCTTCTTTCAGAAGGACGAAGCCCCTTGAGTGGGAGTCACGTCCTTAACTTTGCCCATGTCAAAATTGGTATCTGAGGTGTCCCATTTGGTAAAAAAGGACAGCAGCCCTCTGTCTTTGGTGTATGACTTCGTTTTAACACACTGAAACTTACTTGGTTTAAATGGGTGCACTTCTGAGTTTGCTGTTCTCAGCAGTAATTACTAATCCTTGTGGTGGCCTCCACTAATCCTTGCGGTGGCATAAAATTTTAAACAAAAGCTGTTTTACCTTTGGAAAAAGGATTACTGGTAAGAATGTTGAACAACATGAGGTTTAGGACAGATCTCAGCATTACAGTCACCCCAACTCTGTAAAGCTTTCCCATGGCCAAGTGCTCTTCCAGACCTGTCAATCCATTCCCAGTCCATGGGTTTTCCAAATATTAAAAGAAAAAAAAGGCAAGCGGATTAGAAGACTTTCATAAAATATGAAGTCAACCACCTACATGTGCTACATCTTTGCAGCCAAGCCTCACAGGAATATTCATCCTCTCATCCAAGGAGTGTCTCGGAAAATCTTGGTTAGAACTATCTTTTCCGAAGCCAGATCTGGAAATCAGACTGTTGTAACTGTTCAATTGGTGACCACTTCTCCTTCTTCTCAATGAGAGAGGGGTGAACAAGCATACCTTTGTTTGCAGCTTCAGGGTCATCAGGAGATAATAAAAGTGCAGCCAGCAAATACGATGCAATGCACAGAAAATGCCTGCGTCTCACACCTACGTCTACAAATAGTCTAGTGAAAAAACACCAAAGCTCTTGTTGCTGCTTGTTTCTTCCAACCACATTTCCTCAGGAGCAGAAGCATGAGAAAACATAGGTTTCCTTCCACCAAATGGCTCTGTTCGAGAGCTGGAAGCACTGCCCAAGGGCTCTGCTATGTCACACCAGGCTCACAAGGCAAACACGTTCAGGTGTTACCAGCCTGTTGGTAAGCCTGTCCCGCACTGCTAGAAAGTGTCTCTTCACATAGTCTCGGAGGAAGAATGATATAATTGTTATCACATAAGTTTCATATTTAGGATTTCCTGGCCTGCAATCGCTCTGTGATCTTCACCAAGTCACTTAATACCTCCCTGGCAATTCTTCACTCTTTAAAAAATGTAAGGATAAAAATGCTTCCCTATTCACAGCAGGTTGTGAGGATAAACACAGCTCAGATGCTGAAGTGCTGAGATAGTGTGAGAATGTATGTGCCATAAAAAGGAAACGTCTCATGAATACATTGAAGAAGACAGAAAACAGGTTAGACTTCAAGGAACAGCATATGTCATTCCAGCAATGTACAGTCAGACATTTCTACACCTTTCTCCTTTTCTGCCATGAAGGACTAAAACCATGGCCCACTGGCATCAGGTGCCTGCCATCAAAGCAACCATGCTCAGTCAACAGCAACAAACACTTCAGAAAAGATCTTAACTGTGCACTAAAAATTAATAGTAAAAGCTGCCTGGTGCCCATAGCCTGTTACACAGAGGCGATGGTGCACAGGGAACTATTTGCAAGAGAACTAACTTTGTATCATCACTTCCGATGAAATCTCAAAGTCAGGAAGGCACCTTTGTTGTGGAAGAGAGGATTACTCAGACTTACCACGAAGGTAAGTCTTTCTGGCAAGTCATATCTGCTTACTAAAATGGCTGGGGGCAAATTTGCCTTAACTCTGGGGAAAGGTTTAGGGCTTGTTTTGAAAGACAAGAGATGCTGGGAGGCCACAGTGTTCTAGGCAGCCTGAATGATCCTCAATTGGTAATGCTGGTCTAAAGCAACCTCAGGTGCACCACCTTGGACCTTTGTGTCCAAAAACTACCTCTGGGTTTAGTTCATTACTCATTTACTCAGAGAGGTTATGCTGAGCCCCTACAGCGCTGTACATAGACCATCCAGTGCAGGACATACAGTCTTGACCTTCACAGTGGAGCATTTCTACATCTTCTCAGATGGCCCTTTCTGCTATGACCTTCACAGGATTGTAATATTGATAGCAAATTTGTTGTCTTGCTTGGGGATAAGAGTCATGTTCTCAAACAAAACAGTCTGTCGCAGCTTATAGTACCAAAAGACAAATAAAAAGTTTGTAATTAGGGAAAAGAAAAATTCCATGAACCTGTAGCAGAACTTTGTGCAAAGTGACTTGTAAATCCTTCAATGGGGCTATGGAAAAGAAGTTCTTGAAAGTTCCTGGGATAAGCCCAGGAATATAGAGAAAACCAGTTTTGGGATAAACATGATGACAAAACTGGATGGATTGAATATACAACCAGTGGTAAAAGAAGAGTGTATGAACCAGGAAGAAAAAGGTAAAAAGCAAGACCAGAACTGGTACTCCACTGGTACAACAATGTCCTTCTAGGAACACCATTAAGCTGTCAGAATTTAATCTAAGTGGAGCAAATCTGTATGTCAGTTGTCATGAAAAACAAGAGGAAGATAAACACAATGAAGAACAGCACATAATATTGGGCTCCACATAGTCAGACATTAAAACCTACACCCAGGATGTTCCTGAAGCCTGATCGGGGCAGGGACTGTGTTCCGCTGGATACACTAACTCCATATCATACACTGGTCTATAGCAATACTTTTGCCTGTCTTCTGCTTTTATCAGAAAAATACAAGAAAGTATCAGCAAAATAACACTTCTGAGAAAAAGTTTTTCTTGTGATTTTCTACTCCACACGCAAAAAGACAGAGTCATATTCTCTTGGGAAGCAGATGTATACGGATCATACTTCTTTTTCTTTCTCTTAAAAATGACAAGCATTTAAAAATAGCATAGCATCATTTTCAACTAGATTTATCATCCAGTTTTCTAGTTTCCCTTAGGCTTTTATAATTGTGAAACTATGAGTATGGGATGGACACTCTGTCCTATGTAAAGAAGGCACCTCGCAGGGGACCCAGGCATGGCCACATCTCCTGCCCATGACTCAAGCTTCCGCCTACCAGAGCACTTCAAAAAAACACAGCTGTGGTTGTCTTCGTCCCTTAATTTTCAGAACAAATGGTGATAAATGCAAACGAATCATCCCCAATCCTCACTCCCACAATGGTCTGTTTACACCTTTCTGGACTTTTAAAGGATCTTTCAAGGGGGTTGGTGTTTAACTTTCAATGCCTTTCCAGCACACACCGCTATCTGGAGCCTTGACTTAACAAGTGTCATTATATCTCCATAAAGATGTCTTTCTAGATGAGCTTTCTGATCGTCTTGTTTGTGTTTGTGATTGAAAGTGTAATGTCCCCAAACTGCCAGTGTAAATCATTAGAGTTTAATTATCAAAACTGTTTTCTCCTCCAAGTAATCTTTGGCTAAACAAGTCAATGTGACAAGTAAAGACAGGAGTTTTTACAGACAGCTTGTACATACCCATGTAGCGTGGACTTCAGGAAGCTCTACAGAGTCAGATCACGTCCTTCATACTGGAACAGGTAAAACATGGTGCACAAACCCAAGCACCGCTCCCGTGTCTTCAGGTGGTTGTTCCAATACAGAACTAAGAGGATCTCACCCAAACTCACCTGCATGAGGAAACTCCACTGTGACTTCTCTGGGCATCCTCAGGGGTCAGCTGGATGCAGACCCCCCGTTCACATTGGAATTGATGGCGACAAATCTAACACTGTATGTACGTTATTCAAAAGGTAATGTGGCCCTGCAATAAAGTCAGCAGTTTGGATCTGTGACATTGACAGCCTGAAGTGCTGAATCTCTCCGTTCAGGCAGCACAAGGGCAAAAGTATGTAGGTTTGCTAGAACTGCAAGAATATTTCCAGTTAATAGGCTGCATTAATGTCTAAAATTTAAATTACAGTCTTTACACTTTCTCTGCCTTTCTTCTGAATGCTTAGCTCCATTAGTTCATGTACAGACAAGAGAGATTTTGAATTAATAAATGTGGTATTAGGGCATGATCCTTTAAGGAACTGAGAGATGAAAGGCTGATTTTTGTTTCAGTCCTAAGCACACTGACATCAGGGGTAAATTTGGAGCTTGATGCAAGGGATTCAGCTGTTCAACTGACATTAAAGCTAATAGGAGCCACAAGAAAAACAAAATGACATTCTCTTCCTTGGACAAGAAATTAAATACAGATTGCAACTTATTCAAAGAGTTCAAAGTCAATTACTTTTTCCAGTGAAATCAATGAGAAGGACTTTCCATTTCAGTTCATCAGGCTTGCTGCCCGCTGAGAAGAGTGACTTTATCTGGGATCTTTATCACCATTTGCTTGCCCGGGTTGTTGGGTTTTCTTCTTTCTTTCTTTGCCTGATTGATGATCACTCTCATAAACACAACATCCATTTTTTTCCAAAGGCAATTCCACTGCTTTCAATAACCGGCTAGAATTTTGAAAAATCACTGGAATTTTCCTTTAAGATACTGTAAATGCCGCAACAAAGACCAATATTAGCTGGATGAAACAATGAAAGCACACATCCTGCTCCCCAACAGGCCTGTTAAAGTGCGGCTGCAGAGCTATGGAGACACTCTGCCCAGGACCAACTTTCATCCAGTGACCTCTCTAAAAATGGTGTGTGTACTTTGACTTGGTCTTCATTTGTCACTGTTTGGTTACGGCGGGTATCCCTTGAATGGACTTGATCTTTCTCCATCGGCAGTAGCAGTACGCCCAACAGCAGACAGTCACTTATAAAACTGCTACAGAACATGGAGTAGATGTGCCTGAGGCAGATTAGGCTGATGTCTATGCTCCACTCATTCAAAGATGTCAACTCTATCTGCTTACATTTACTGATCTCAAATTTTGTTCTAGGGGATTGGGTGTTGGCATTGCCATCTCCAGGATATGGGCTGGTTCCTGGCCTGACAACTGTCATTCATTCTTAAAACCGCATGTCCACACAAACATGACATCTCTTCCCTTTATTTTTCATATGAGGTTTGTAGCTGATCTGAGGCTAGTACAAAATCAGTGCACCCTCCCAACCTATGCACACCTACACCAGCCCAGGCAAGCTGAGGATCCAGCAGCCAAACCACCAGGGCCCAATTTCTGACATTATTTAATAATCATCACAGCATTTAGCTGCTAAGTAGCCAAAATAATTAACCACATCATTCTCAACTTCCCATGCTCTGTTGTTACCTTGCTCCCCGCGGTCATTGCCCCGCTGCCCGCCCGGAGTTCGCGCAGCGGCTGGTGAGTGATGCACCAGACTGCACATGGGCTGATTTCACCCCCTGGTCTTTTGCACCCTGAGCTTCTGCTTGTAAAGATGGATGGACGTGGAAGATGCAGCAGGGATGCATGTGCTGGTGGGGCAGGGGTGGGAAGAGGAGCTGACGGTGCAGCTAACACTGGAGAGCCGCGGTGGCAGGGTGTATGTTGCTATGCAGTCCCCAAGGGGAACGGACATGGGGAAAAGGGGGGTTGTCTGAATAGCACTTGCCCTATCCCCTTGATACTACTATGTAAAAGTACCAAATATATATATATATATATATAGTATGCGCAGGTTTTGCTATCAGTTAGCTAAAGGAAACTATTATTTTAAGGACTGTTCTTCTCATGGTAGATTTGTTTTACTCTTGAATTACAATTTGCAGCTTAAGGGAAAAAAAATGAGATCTATACTTTCATTTAAAATCTCCGTTTATACTAGGAGAAAGAGAAAGAGGGAGAGACCCAGATCTTTTGGAGAAAGCGCAAAGAGCATGACATATCCCGAGCAGACAGGCGAAGGGTTTATCGCCATGACCAAGGCTCTGTGCAGTAACACCTGTGTCAGCCACCCAAACAAAACTGCACAAAATGCTCTCTGATAACCGGTGGTGTGATAAGAGGCAGAGTCTGTCATTTAGCAAACACCCATGCGGGGCACACGCTGATCACCCGTATGGGGTCTCTGCAGGTACAGGAAAGAGGAGCTCCTCTTGCTGGGTTCTGCCGTGAGCCACATTCTGCCCCGACTGAGCTCCCCGTGCTCGGCAGATGTCCATCCGCTATGGGTGGGCTCAGCCCCAGCGCAGCCGGCTCAGCCGTGCCTACTGTCTGCCAACGCTTACACTCGGCTGCGGCGTTTTTTCAAGGCATCAAAGGCGGCAAATTTCACCCCAAATGAGATGCGGTCTTCCTAACGAAGCAGACACCGCTGCACCGTAGCAAAGGCAGCAGGCGTTTGTTTGCCCAGAGCTGTGGCTGCCAGGGCTCCCCTTCCCTCGCAGTAGGGAAGCGCCTTCCCATCGCAGGAACTGGCTGCTTCTGGTGGGGCATGCGCCCAAAATGCCAGGATGCACCAAGCAGCCATGAAGGAACTTTATTTTGATCATGTTGTCCATGGAAATACAGTGCTTCCAAGCAACAGTGGTGATTAGATAGGCTGTAGGCTTCTAGTAATCATGTTTTTGGCACCACACAGATGTTCAGGGCAACGGAGTGGCCTGGAGACTGTTTTGGGGCATTAGAGACATGAGTTCAGCTCAGCCACAAACTTCCTGGAGATAAACTGCTCATCCTGTTCTGTTACTCATCCTCCGCCTATGCAAACAGAGCTGATATCTCACAGGGGTGTCCAGAGGAGAAAGTAACCCAGAGATTACAGTGCTCTCACCTACACCAGCACTGAAGGCCAGAAAAGCTCCCAGAGCTCCCACTCTCACTATTCAGCCAGCAACTGGTCTAGGACTGACCACCACGTCTGAAAGTTCAGAGCCTTTAGGCCTTGTTATATCCTGACAGAGCTTTTACATGTGCTCATACAGCCGAGATTATAAGACAGGCTCTGAGATCACAAGGGGAGTTATAATGTCATAAAAAAAAACAGTGAATCTCATTGCTTTTCACATTTCATATATAAAAATACTAAAGTGAGATATTTCTTTTCCTGAAATATCAATTTAATGGATAAATTAAATTCCTGTTGTTTGGCTCCACTCAGGATATAGTTCTACATGTACTAAAAGGATAAAGAGGACAGAAGTGAAAGACTGTCTACGCTATGAAGATACAAAGAGTAAACATTGTGATCTGTGCAAACCCTCTGGAAACCCTACTTTTGCTCTTGATTTTATTTCTGCCCTGTATTTTTAAGAACTCAGTTGAAATAATAAATAACCCACCTTCTACCACTGGAAGAATCACTGCATTTCATAAGATATAAACCAGATGTTCATATAGAGAGTTCATACAGCTTATTTTCAAACAGATTTGTATATATTCACACAGATTATTAACCCAATAATCATTTGGCATCACATTCATATATGTGTGCCTGTACATAGGCATTTCTTTCACTATGTGCATTATTAGCAAATAGAAATGTTTAAGTTACAAAAGGACAACAGGTGGATCACAACAGGATCCCAGTGGCCACTGCCTCATGGGATTTTTATAAAGTTATTTTTACAGCAAAATCACTTGCAGTGCTTTATATACAATAAACAGCATATCTCAACAGCACAACCAAGAGCATGAAGAGCCATCAGAAGAAGGGAAGGCAAGGGAAACAGTCTTCCCACCACACCAGCACAGGGCAAAAATACAGCTATTCCAGTAATAAAAGCTTGTCACAACATAACCTTCCTCAGCAACAGTATGTAGTATTTGCTGTGTGTTAGCATTAGTGTTTACTGTGACCGTGCAGGTGTTGCATCCAACTATTTAGCAAAGAGCTGGAGGCACTGAGTGTTGGGTTTCCACCAAAGGGCTCAGGGTGGGGAAGAGAGAGGAGACTCCACACCAGCCTCAGTGCCCTGCCTGCTGTGAAGTGGGGCAGCCCCGGGAGCACTGGGGCCAGGACATCTTCCCAAGGGGCTGCAGGGGACATTCCTGCTGCTGCCGCCCCCCAGGTTGCCCCTTGCTCCTTGCTGAGTCACTTGGCTCTGACAGATGAGCTGCTTGCAGCAGCCATCCCTCTCTGTCTCCTTCCCTTGATTGTCCATGGGACTTGTGTGTTCCCCCCATAATGTGTTTTCCCAAATCCTGCTCTCTATCCAAATCTCATGAGCTGCCTCATCCCTGGTGTGCAGAGCACCAGGAGAGCACAGGTCCCATGGCCGAGCACTGCCCCACGCCTACCCGAGCTGCCCTGCATGGAGAAACAAGACCCCCAGCACACTAAGAGAGCCAGACCCCACCTCAAGCCTACCTCTGCCCTAAACTGGGGACATGGACAGCTTCATACCTTCTCTATCCTTTTTCTAAACTTTGTGATAACCTTGGCAAAGTTAAAAAAAAAACCAAAAAACATAATCATGAGAGAGCCCTCTGCTGGTAAATTAACTTCTTGCTGGAGAAGCAATGACAAAATTTGGCTTATGTTGGGTTTCTTCTCTACCCTGTCAGCAGATCCGTAAGGTTACACAAAACAGTGTCCTTTCATAACTGCATTAAAGGAACAAGGACATCTGAAAATCTATGTGCTGGGAAGACAGTGGTGAACGAGGTCCCCAGGTCAGGGAAATCAAGTTAGGACCGTTTGTTGCTGATTTCCTGGGGCAGATTTAACTATTGAGTTAAACCCCACCGACATTAGAGGTGACATTACAATGACATTACAATGTAAGTCAAAGGAAGATGCTGCGGGAGTTCAGGCTGGAGAGCAGAGAAGGAGGTCCCCATCCCCTGCCCACACACTGATTATCTGGGTGCATTGTGCACGTGCTGAATACCAAGTTCTCATACAAGGCACAAATCTGGCCTGCTGTTTGTGCCACAGGGGCTGTCATACAAGTGTTGGGTATGAACACTGCTCTCCCCAATCCCCGCGTTTCAGGGGGACTATGGCAGAGGTACTGATGTACCAATTCTGTTAGGACAATACTATCACCTTTGAAAATGCATTTAGGGTTGAGATAAACCCAGGAGAGAGCAGCCAGCCAATTAGGTGTAGGTTGGCAGTGGCGTGTGGTGCAAAGCAATCAGTGTGGTGTCCCTCTGCAAGCAAGGAGGATCATACCCCAGGGCAGAAAGGCGATCCTTCCTTCCCTATGCAGCTTTATCATAACCCTCCCTGGGATTTTGCCATAATTTCTGACCATTCAGTTACGATACAGGAAGGGAAAAGCGTGAAAAAGCACAGGTGAGGGATACTACGCTTCAGGTATTTCTATTATCTTCTCCATCAAGACCATTCAAATTAAAAAATAACCCCAGCAGCCTCTCCCCTGCCACTGCTGATGGCTGTGAGCACCAAGCCATGATGGGTGTCCCCTTGTTTTCGGTCATTGGCCACACGCAGGAGAGAGCAGCACGTCTGCACAGGACTGCCCCTGAGGAGGGAGGGATTCCTCAAAACCATGACTCTGTAAGCCCCTTCAATATTTATAAGTTGCATTAACCCTGAGCACCACATGTTAAGGTATTGATCTAAAAGCTGCTTGATAACACACAGAGAAATACTACATTGATGATACATGGCAAGGGGAAATACATCTGGGAGATAATGACAACTTGTTGCAGTTTGAAATGGTGACAAAATGTGATTATCTGAGGTAAAAATATGCTACTAATCATCTTGCAAGAGGTCAAGTGTACTTCAGCTTCATGGTTCCCCTGCAAAGCCCGGCAATAAAAAGCAGAGGGAACGAACTGTGTGAAGGCTTTTTTCTCACCAAGATCAGCTTTTTATGTTCATCTATTGAATTTTAAAACCCCCCATTTGGAGAGGGAGCCTCAATAAACTGACCTATTCTCTGCAACACTGGTTTCATATTTTTCATCTCTTTCCTAATATAATCGATGGTAAAGGAAAGATTAGGCTGTAAGTAAAATCGCTTATGCGGGCAGTCAATGGCAAGCACTGAGAGGATGTTTTAAACACTCTTAATAACAATTAACATCTCAGAGAGTGTGTTGCAGCCGTCTGTGGGGCTGGTGTTAGTGCACTGTCGGCAGGAACCGTTTCCGTCAGACCACACACCTCTGCCACACCACAAGATTCTCATTTTTATGAAAAGTGTAGTGCACTGCGTATTAATTTAGCAGTGGTTAACTTCTTTCTGCAGGGTAAGTACAGGACGCCCAGTCCTTACTCTAGATAGGGGAGCTACACCCCACTGTAGGTAGAGCAGGGCAGAAGGGGCAAAAATATCAGTGGACCCAAAACTACTCATGCCATGAACATCTACAGCAAACAGGACCCAGGCTGGGGATCTTTCCTGATCATCCTCTGCTGACCACACCCTCCCCTTCAGCGGATTTGAGAAGGAGTCACCAAACCATCAAAAATTATCCCCTGACTACCAAAAATCCTGGCCATGGGCCAGCACACAGGTTTCTTTGATCCTTCAAGTGGGCACAAGGCTATTTCATATCTCCTGCCACAACCGGCAGGATCTGCCCTGCAGGAAAAATACCAAGAATCTTTTTACATGTCTATACTGGGACCCCCAAAGTTCATCTCAGTGCCATTTGCAGGTAGTGGACTTCCTTTTTTTTTTTTTTGAGTAATCTTGTTTCAAGAATTGCAGTACAGATATAAAAATGGATTTTATTATTTTATTTACTTATTGAAATGTAACATTTGCAGTTAAAACAGAGAATGCTCTCCAGCTGTCAGCTATCTTATGCCAATTCATTATTCATAATCCTGATATTAATTTTTTCACATGTTAAGCTATAGTCCAATAGCTGGTTGTGACATTTTGGAGAGTGGGAGTGAGTGGAATGTGAGTGGAAATGTATCCTTTTGAAGTGGGCCAGACTCATTGTACAGGAATTGCAATTGCAAATACCCCTTACTGCTCCACTGCTGACTTACTCATCTCCTGCAAAGTGATTCGTTGGACCCAGTAATGCACCCCAACAACCTCCTTTGCACCCATTTGTCTGCCAGCACGTGTGAAGGGGATGCACCTTACAAAAGGTCTCTGCTGTGGAAGGTGGGAAGCAGTACCAAATGACACCAGACTGGGATCAGGTACTTCCACAACATTTTAACAGTGCCCTGAGGCATCCAGTTATGAGCAAGTTGGGATTTTCATCACCTAAGTGACAATCAGATCTCAGTAACATGCAAGGAGTCAGCTGGGCTGTGGCTTAACTACGTCACAAGCACTGAGAAACTGGGAGGATTTCACACAAACTCCCCTGGGACCAGAGGCACCCCGGTCCTGTTCACATGGAGGGTTGCTGTACTGACATACCTCTCTGTCCCATAGCTTGGGGAACTCAGTTCTTTGCCCAAACCAATGTCATCTGAGCTTTCTTTTTCCCCTCACACCTTCACTGTATGTTCTTGGGCTTATTTTCTGTAGTGCTTTCTTTAGGCAGCTTGTTCCAAACTACCCACTGCTCTGGATGGCCAAGAATTATCACTGAAATAACCATGCAAGAACAAAGGAGGAGATATTCAAAAGCACAGATGAGCGTGAAAGTCTCACTTGTGTTTTTGAAAATTCCCCTCATTGATATTACAAGCCTATCTTGAAAAGAATGCCTGATAGTGGCAGCTCATATGGTGAAAAGAAAGACAATGTTCAAATAACAAGAGCCATATTTGCCAAAAGCCATCACAGAAGCACCATCAGATTACACCCCAGGTGTTACGTGCATTCCCCCGGGCACGGTCTGCTCATACATCTTTGCTGTATGTCAGACCCTTACTCAGCACCTTCTTCGAAGAGAAGAAATAAAGCCTTTTAGAGAGTCTGGTGAGATACCCAGAATCAGTGTTGTAACAGAGCACCCACTTTGTGGTGCCTCCAAAACCACCCAGCAAATGCAATATTCCTCTTGCTTTCTCATTCCAATTTCTACCTGTTCCATGAACCTAAAATCTCATCTCTGCATAAGTTTTGCTCTACAATTCACTCTCCAGACTCTGTCTAAAACACACCAGAATCCAGCTATAAGCTGCTTCAAATATCCTGAGAACTTCTGCAAAGCACAATGCAAATTTGAAAAGTTCAAGCCTGGTGCTAATGCAATAAAAGAAGGCGAATATGATTCCAGATATACAGTTGGTGTAATGCCTTTAGGAACCGCTCCATCAGTTTGATTTAGAAAATGATTGTATTATGTTAAAACAACTAAATTGGATAAGAGGGAGAGGGATTTGTTGACGTAAATCTTGTCTCTGGGTTCCAAACCCCTCCAAGTAAATGCAAATAAGAAAATATATACAGAGAGAACTGCCAATTTCCCCTGAGGATATCTTTTTTCAAGGAAGTAAAAGTCCATATTGGAAATCAATCCAGTTGTTTATAAAGCAAGAAACCTCTATTGGAAGTCAGTGGGAAGGAACACTGGAAGCAAACCATCAAATAGCACAGAACAAAGGGAAAAAATACCCAAACTATATATCCCAAACTTATTGTTTTCAAATAATGGTTCTGATTCTGACCTCATCTGCAATAAATCGAGAATAACTTGGCATGTGTCAGCCAAATATCACCAGCTTAAAGCAAGCAAAACACAATGGAAGAGCAACCAGGAACAGGCCAACAGCTTTAGTAAGCGTCTCCGTGAATAACCAACACAGGGAAAAAACAAGGCAGGAACAGCCTTAGGCAGCAGGAATTCTTTGAATATTTTGCACAGGCCTGACATGGTGTGCTGGTGGCAATCTTCAGCCTACCAACTGACAATGATAGCTGTTCACTTTAATATTTCCCCTGCCAGAAGAGTCCTGCCAAACAGTATCAGCCTAGTGGGAACAGGGAGCCTGGGCAGAGGCCAAGGTAGGAGATGAAGGATTTGCCCCCCTTCTGCTTCCCCCTGTCCCTACAGCTCCCCAAAATCAGGAGGAAGAGAGGCAGGGAGCAGAGCCTGCTGAAGGCACCCTTCCACAGAGAGTTGTGATTTTACCCATCGATTCTTCTTCCAGTCCAGCCTTGTTTGTCCCCAGCCTCCAGCTTAAATAGGTAATTGAATATTGCTTGGCTGAATTAAATAGCAGATCTGGGAAATAAGTGCAGCTTCATGCTGTAGAAATGATGGGAAAAATTATCGATACGTACGTCTGTGTAATGCTAAACAGCTGTCAAGAAGTAAAAAGAAACAAATCTGAAATGACACTGTTATGCATCCCCATAAAAAAATCCTTCCCTGTAACCATTACTGCTCCTTCATCTGTTGCGCCAGCAGGGAAACATTTGCTACGTGGTGAATTAACTCATTAAGATTATTCAAAGCTTTGATTGCTAAGCAATGGCCAAAGGCTGGTTGGTTGCTGTCCCACCAGCACAGGCTGACTGGTGCGGCCGTGCTGGTCACTCACAGCCCTTTGTCCAGGTGGACAGCGGTGGCAGTGATGGTGACAGCTGCCCATGCTTGGCGTAGGTGCTGGTGCAGGTGAGGGGGACCTCAGGCCATGCACTGGGCACTGGCTTTGGGGAGAGGGATTCATTTGAAGGGTTGCCAGCCTGGAGGTGCCTAGATCCTAGCCTCAACTCGTCCTTAATTTGAACCAAGTCTTCATGCAAGCAAATATGAGTAAGGTAGTCCTAAACCCCAACAGGTGGCACGGCTGCAAAGCTCATTACGGACAAAGGCTGATCGAAGTGGAAAAACCACATGCTTTATCTCTTCCTGCGCAGAGTGAAATCACAAGGGTATCTTGCCCTTGCTGCGAAGCCACAAGACCTTGGTGACTGTGGAGCACGGGGACTCGTCCCTGGGCCACCACCAGCAGGAGCGAGCCGGCTGCAGCACCTCTGCCCGCCCAGGCACCACTGTTCCTTGGCAGCCCTCTCCCCCCACGAGTGACTGCTCTCACTTCTCCAGAAACGCTACCATCTTCTTGTCAGGCTGGGCACACTCATTTCTTGTCACCGTGGTACGTATTGGCACCTGCCCTAGCGCTTCACAAAATCTTCAGCATGTTACTGATCCATTAAAGAGTAAAATGCTCTTTGCTGCACGGCACAGTAATGGACTGCCTGAGAGCCATGCCATACGCTGAACCAGACATGGCCTGTGACCCCTACAGTCTAATGCCCACGTATTGTTCAGGCATTTAAGTTAGATCAGTTAGATCAGCATTGCCTCTTTCACCAAGACAAAATAAAAGCGGGTGTGGTGATCCTTTTGGAAGAGGCTGATCCCACCCTGGTTTTTTTTTAGCAAGGCAGGAGCAAGTATTCTGAGACAGCAGAGAAGAGCAACAGCTCCTCACCAGCTCATGCCCTTGCCATGGGCAAAACAAAGAACAGCAAGAGAGAGGGTCTTTTCATTCTCTTTTACTGACAGACAGCTCAGTCTTTGACGAGGAGGCATGCCGTAATACCAGGGCTCTGATCCCATGAGGATAGGGGTGAAGCTCAGGGCCAGTGTTGCTGGCTACCAAAGCACTGGAGGAATGGGTTTATGCACGTAAGAGAAAGCAAGCTGTGTGCCTTTCCTCAGACTTCACTGGTTAAAACCAGGAGATCCCAAACTGCTGAATGACTGCAGCATCTCAGCCCAGGAGAGGACCCAGGTTTCCTCACAGACAGAGCTGAGGAAAGTGAAGCAACCAAATTGCCATTCCGCCAATATTTTATCAAATAAGAACTCTTCTTTTCTCCTTGAGAGCCAGTTCTCATTGATGCTTATAGATATTCTTGCATTGTCAGCTCATATTTTTGTGACCCTTCCGGGGGGACTGAAAGAACCTTATTAGCATTAGGCAATTTAGTCTTCTATTACCCTGTTTAAATTTTGGCTGTGACATAGCATGAGGGGCACAGGTACAAACTGTAAATGCAAAGAAACAGCTAAGCTCACTGGAGGTTTCACTTGGTGTCTTGCAGAAATCCCTTTGGAGAGGCATCATCTCCTGCTACCCCACTGCAAGGCCAGTCACTCGAGCCACAGCAATTCATTCTTCACCACGGGGCAGGGAGCTGTTGAGATGGCATCATCACAACTCCATTTTCACCCCGCAATGAGCTTAGCCTTTACCATTGCTTGTTCTCAAACCTTACCCTGCTCCTGCCCAGTGCCACCCTGATGCATCAGTCTGCTTTCGCTCCTGCAATGTCCACAATCAAAAACATCACGGACATGCCTCTGAAATGTAAAAAACGTTTCTCCTTCCCCTTGGAAACCCCTAGGTCAGCTGTACATTGCCATGACGCTCCTGTATGAAAGGGAAAAATATGTTCACCCAAAAACCTCAAGTGCTGGAAAAAGCTGGAAATGCTTTCATCCGAAAATGTCCCACTGCTGCCTCTGCTGCCAGTAAGAGCCATTGTGGCCCTGCGCATGGCCAGCTTTCAGCCCTGCTAGTGATTTCTTTTCCCAGGGTCACCTGCAGGAAAATCAGAAATAGAAATAAGACACCCCAACTCCAAATCTCACACTTCAATCCTCTGGCCATTGCCTCCTGCTTTTGCCTTCGCCAGTTGTACACTGTCCTGCTTGCAACAATATTCATGCTCTACAGCACCTCTCTCCTCCAAATGAAAATCAATAGAAGTCACTGCTGGTTTAAAAAATGAAGTAAACAAACTTTTCAGTAACTCTAACAATTGCCCAGAAAGGACGAAAGCACTCCAGATGCCTGCACTGCATTGGGTTTCTAGAGTAGTAACTGTTGTACCTGGACTGTTCCGCTTTCCCTTGCCAACCATGAAAAAATAAACTCCTATATCGCACTTTACTCGAGAGGGTATCAAGATCTACCATTCTGTACCAACCTGGGGAAAATATGGAGGAGGAGTATAATAGCTGTAACAACTAGCTCTGGGTATGTATCAGCCAGACCTGTACGGCTGGAGAAATACACCGTATGAAAATCCCTGGGAGAGGTGCGGTTACAGTAAATATGGCTTATCTGCATGATATTTGATTAACTGAAAAGGAGCTAAACAAACAGTGATTTCTCTTTGGCAACCTGTCCCATTTCCTCTTGAGCAGTACAGTACCGGAAAAAGAAAGCAAAAAGCCTATTTTTAGATACAGTGAGTTCTTGCCAATGCCCCATTCCTGCGTCCTGGGCAGCTGCCACCCACCGAAGGTTTGGGGAAGGAGAGCATTCCCGCTGCTGGGAGGACTAGCAGCCTGCGTCCCTTGCAGTACCACGCACAGCACCATGGCCACCACACCAGGACCTCCCCGGGGACTTCAGAGGCGAGAGGCGCAAGGCAAAAGCCAAGTCCCGTCAAAATTAATAGCAAAACTTCTGCTGAATTCAGCCAGGCCAGGGTGTCATCCAGAGACTTTCGCAGCAGAGACCTCCATTTATTACTTCATTTACTGCAACTGCTAATTAAATACATTTCAACTAACATTCACACCAGTGACACATCATGTTGTCCTGCCTGGCACCCCAGGTGAACCTGGGCACAGCGATTCACCCCAGGGATGAGGAAGACTCTGCTGGCAGCCTGGGGTGGAGAAGTCCACACTGAAGGAGCACCCACCTGTCTGTGTAAGGCAGGACTGGNAAACCCAAGCAAAAACAAAAATGACAACAAAAACAAAACAAAACCAAAAACAAAACAAAAACAAAACAAAAACCAAACAACTCCCGGTGGAAAACACTCAAGTACCTGTAATTCACACCTGGTTTTTTTGCTAGAAGTCTGGCCCCAGGGTATGTGTAATGATGCAAATTAGAAAAACTCTTATTTGGGGAAATTAACTGTGCAACCTCAAAAAAATCCCCTTCACATTGAAGACGTGTTTCTCTTATAAAACTAAAAAAGTCCAGCTTGGATGTTAACTATTTTATAGGCATCTCAGACATTATATTATTTGCATCAAGATGGGGATGGCAGGATGGGAGAACTTCTCAGGGGAACCTCACAAGGATATTTCAAGGGTTTCTTCCTTTTTTTTTTCTTTTTTTTTTTTCCAGTTTTCTATGTGTAAAACCTAATGGCTTGTTTTTCTCTTTTCTCAGAAAGAAAAAATGATCCTGATTCAAAGCAGCACTGAAACACAAGGCTCTGCCAGATGTTACATAAACGATGATGTAATGCTGAAGTATTTCATTACACATGCAGCTCTGTTCTTCAACCCAGCAGTGATTTATTACATTTTGTCAATCCCATTTTATGTACCCACATCATTTTTACATCATTTTTCTTCATGACATTGTTACATTCTCACAGAAGCACATAGAGATAACATCATAACAGTACAGGCAATGAAGTTAGCATTTTACAAATAACGTTACTAATAAATAAGTATACCAGTGAGGGGGAAATGGTCTGTCTGAGAGAGTGAAAAGCAAATTTACCTTTGAATAATCTGATGGGGGAGAGAGGCCATAGGTCCAATAAGAAAACAGAGTTGGTATCTTTTCAGAGCATCTTCTGCCTTCATGCAGAACGGTGAGGAAATGCTTCTCTTGCCTCTTTTCAGTTTAATCTTGCATTTTCTTTGTTTTCCTAATGTGTTCTATGTGCTGCCAGCTAGATCTCATACAGCAGCTGCTTGGTCAAACAGATTCATCAGCAAATGCAAGAAGATAAATGCTTAAAATCTGTTTTGACCCTGAAATTATTAAGACATCAGATATATGTGCTTTTTTTTTCCTGATCTTCCATCAAGGTTTGTTAGAAAAAGCACACCCAGCGACATTGCTTCTTATAGGGAAAAAAAGAATTCCAGAAACTATAAGCTGAAAAGATATGAAGGTCGTGTCAAAATAATGCAGCAGGATACTTAGAAGATGCATTCCTACAGCAATGTGGTGAAAGAAAATAACCCTTCTAATAAGCAGGATGCCAAGAATCCTGTAAGACAACTGAAACAGAGAAGTCCTCTTTTCTAGCAGACAGCCATTAACCTGCATCATGCAAAATGTTGCAGTGAGAAGATGCAGCTGATAGTAATTTAAAATTTCCTTCTTCCAAGGAGCACAGGGAAAAATTGCTTTTGCTATGTCACTAGAAAATCAAAGAAATCTGCTATTTTAAATGGTGTGTCCCACTTGGGCATATAAAAGGCATATCCCTGTTTTATGCAGAGTCTCTGCAGGTCAGCATTTGTTACCCTGTAGTTAAGGTACAGGTCAGGAAGAGACTCAAGTATATGCCTAATTCTCATTAATTTCAACAGTTAAGCACATGCTTAGAGATTTGGTTAAACCAAGGCTTCCTTCTCCTATTCTTCAGGATGGGCTTGGGCCCTATTCCAAAGCCCATTAAAATTTGTCTGAGGCCACCCACCAACTGCACTGCATCTGGGATTTCATTGCAGAGCACTTGGCCTACCCTAAAACATCGATGTTTCACAGAGATGTGCTTCTACACTTACAAATAGCTGAGTGCTTCCCCAGTCTGGGTGTCAAATACAAGCAGTCCAGAAAGGAAATTGCTTTCTGCTCCAGGACATCTCTGAGTAGCTGTCTGGTCCGCAGACTACTCTTACCATCTAAAGCAAGAGAAGAGATAAGCTGGGTTTAGTTTGACTCCTTGCTTGGGTTTCAGACCATTCGCAGTTAAACCTCTAGTTACATTGGTAGGTTGGGACTCGCCACCTACTGCTGTTCGTGTTCCGCAGCTGGTGAGACTCCCCTTTCCACCAAAGGTAAGCAGAGAGTACAAGTGAAGAAACCTCAACATAGCACCATTTTATCTGTCTCTAGTTAACGCAAAATCTTGCCAAGCAGAATCTTCTTTAAAAAATTATGCTATTCTGCCTTTATTGTTTATTTACTTAGGTAGACCCAACCAGCTGTGGCACTGCAGTAAGTCATCTCTACTGCCATTACGCAGTTCAGAAGAGGGGTGTGTGGGCACAGGGAGGCATGGAAAAGGGAAAGGACTTGCTCGAGGCCACGCAGAAGAGGAATGGCAGAGCCAGACACAACACCAGGTCTCCCGAGCCGCTGTCCTCTTACTGGATCTCACTATTACAGTGAAATGCTGATGGACAGCAGAGTTTCAACTCTTTTGGGTACTTCAAGCAAAACATTTATGGGTAGCTTTGGAGATTCAGCCTCTTGACCGGCTCATTCAGGGCTGGCATCTCTGAGATGTCTCTGTGGCAGGTGAGATGCTGAGCGGCTGGTGGGACAGCATGTTTCTGGCAGGGCAGAACACCCTGCCTGGCTGCAGGCATCACTCATGGAGCCTATCAGGCTCTGAGGACATTTCCGTGGTTTGGCTTAGAAGCCGATGTTGGGTTTTTTTGGAGGGGAAGGAAGGAGGACTGGGCGTTCAGCTGTCTCACAAAGACTGAAACAACTGCAAGCAATCCAGCAATGCAACGCAATCGCCCTCTCAGCCTTGTCCTGTGTCAGGATACCTGGGAACTGAGAAAGAGCTTTAAGGTACCATGGCACACATGAGGATATAACCCTTCAGTGGGTACAGGCTGCTTTTCTCTTCTCATCAGGGTGAAAAAAAAAAAAAGTTTATTATCTAACTAGCCATGAGATTTAAACTGGGGCAAATAGGAGTTTGATTTCTTTTCAGATAAAAGAGATGTTACAAATGAGAATTTTATCTTGCATGGAGGCGTGACAAAGTATGAGACAGAATCCTTCTTGATTACAATCTTCCATCATTTTGATTTTATAATTACTGAATGGAATCAATCAGCTTTCAATTGTTACCTTGGCGAAAGATTAAAACATCATTACTTGTCATACATATTTCACACTTTAGCAAATTTTAATAAACTGAATGCATGAGAAATGGTCATATTATCTTTCACGGCACTGGGATGCTAATGACATTTCTATTGATTTTAATTCACATTTGTTGGTCAAAATAACTCAAGATTCAGGCAAGGCATGGACTCCCATAATCAACACTAACAAATGAAGACTGCTGAGCACTGAAATGGCTAAAATGGAATCATTAATCAGAAATATCATAAAAAAATTGCCAATGAGCTAGGGAGGTCTTATCTTGCTAATGATCATCCTTTATGGTCTATCGATCCATTTATAAGATGTACATGTTGGTGAGCACCACAAAGTAAGCAACGCAAGATGAGCAGAAGAAGCCGTCTCAGACACAGCTGCCCATCAGCCATGACAGCCGTTTCTACCGCCCCAGTATTTCAGTAGGAAGCCGAGATGCCTCCTCGGGGATCTAGCCTTGGCTTGCTATGGTGGAGACCTTTTCCTCATGGCACTCATGGCCCAGGCCAAGGCAAGGCCTTTGGACCTACCAGCAGTGTCTGTGCCAAACCACAGCTGGTGCCGACGCTAGCCTTTACAGCAGTCAATCCCACAACACTGTGTGTATGACAGGTCTCGTTCCTGCTGTGCCAGCCCGGTCCATGCAAGGTAGCAATGCCTCTTCCATTAATAAATTGACGGGGAGCAGGTTCGGGAGGTTTTTGTTGGGTTCTGAATACCTTTTAAATAAAAATTATAGGACAGTCTGCTTCTCTTACCACATATACTGTGAGTAAACCAATACTCAAAGATATCCAACTAACCTAAATAATCCCACTCATTAAGACAAGTAAAGATACTTACTACTCAATATTCCTGAAAGTTTTAGAAATCTAGTGCAACCAGCACTTTATTGCTGAATCATATTTTGTTGTTCCAATTCATATGGGTGCTTTCTCTTCTACTTCTAAGCACGCTTAATAGCAAGATGATGTAATTAGACCTTGAATTACTCAGACTTCATTACTATTATCAATACATTACAGAACATCTACTAGTATATTCTGAAATGTTATAAATAATTAAAACTTAAATACATTTGTTGAATTAATACAGCATATTTTGTGATATTTTTTTTTTTCTTCTTCTCATATAGTCCAATACTGCAATGCTATTAGCCTACAGACCTGCAAGCTTTTAAAAATCAACTCATCTGTAAGCCCTTGAGGAGTGCCATTAACACCAAAAGAGCTAAACACAGCTTTGAAATTGAGCACATGCAAAAGTGTTTGTAAGACCAAGATTTATTTTTTCTGCCTACTACTGATCTCCTTGAGCTCCCATGTCAGTCCATGGAGTAATTAGGTTTACCATCCTGTAGAACAACCAACCCAATAATACTGTCTCAAGCATTTATTGTTTTAATGCATGCACTCACAGACATATGCAATTCACTGATTTACAGCAGAATTTCACCAGTCACGGAGCACATTAGCAAAACTGTAACTTAGCTGAATTGCCAGATCTCTACAATTACCATCGGAAACCTTAATTGTCCCTGTCCTCATTATCACCAGATATAAACATGGGTGGGTAGGTGTACTATATGTCATGGGTTTAATGTGAGTAATGCAAAACAGTAGATTTATTAGTGCCCTTAAATAGGGTGTCTTTGTTCTAGTGATGCTGTGGTTTTGGTTTCAGAAGTCTCCCACACAGAAGTATGGATGTAGTGTTGTATCTCTTTAGTAAATACTATGATTTGAGATCCAGCTTTACCAGGAGCAGAGAACGTACTCCTGCTGTGATAACCCTCAGAAACCATGCTCCATCCTATTATACAGCATATGCGCACACATAACTGTTCAACAGTCCCTGCCCCAAAAATTTCTAATTCATTTGCAATGCAGGATGCAATAGCAGAAAAAGTGGATTATACATATCATTCATTGCAAATCATTTAACTACATACAAAAAGTAAGATATAGGTACTTGGAAAACAAAATGTGGCATGTTCCTTGGTATATTCCTGCTGGAAACAAAGGACAAATTCCCTGCATTCCCTCTGTTGTACAGATTATCAGTTACCCGGTGAGTCTGGCTCCTCCAAGAATTGTGCTGTGAGCACAGGTAAGCCAGGGTTTGAGGCTCACTTCTACACTGCACAGAACTGAATCAAATCCACAGATTTCAGTGGGGACAGAGGGGACTGCTCTAGAGTTTGGCATGGAGAAGTAGATATTTACAGACAACGTGAACTGGAAACATAAGAAAAAGCTGCACAAAGATGCATTGGCTGAGAGTTTGACTCTCAAGTGTTTTAAAAATATGTCAGTGGTGACTGCATGTCGCTGGGTCATGTTACAGGCTTTAGTACCACATTTCAAGGCTGTTCAAGTCAAGTTTTCCTGATACTCTCCCTCTTCTATAAGACACATCTGCTAAGGTAACTAAGGCATTCTCGTAAGCAACAGAAACATTGCAGAAGCCAATACTTATTTTAAGATCTAACTCAGCTGAAGGTACAATACAAATATATAAGGCAGGAAAATTGAACCGAGCTTGGAACCATAATGAAGGGAATCACAGCCAGTGCTCTGGACCAGCAACACCAAAACACAGTGGACTGTAAATATTAATCTTCTCCCACTCCAAGACAACAAAACATGCATCCCTTGTCTGCCTGCACCTCTTCAGAATGGGAGATACGATAATCCTCAAATGCTTTAGCACAAGCACATACTGCGCTGGGGTTTTAAGCGTCTTCATGCTTAAAAAACACTATTCCAAGCAAAGCTGCTCATGCACTTGCCTTCAGTTGGAGGCTGCAGGCAAGCTCTCCCAAACAACTTGTTCACATCCATAAAATCAAGAAATTCCAGCCTTTGAATTTCCTTGGCAACGGGTGAGCTGCCAGCAAAACATCCCCTGATATCGGCCCGCAAGACTTCACGTCCTCACCAGGAAAACGTGGTACCAGGAAAACAAAACCCCACTAACTCGCCAGGAAGCCAGCAGCATTTTTCTTCTGATTATAGCGGCTCGGGAACAATCAGGCGCTGTCCTTCACATCCAAAGGCACAAGAAGAGACACTAAGTTTTATCTTGTTGATGATTTGTTGATTAATGGCTTCCTAACAGTCGAGGTCATTTACTGCGTATCCAACATGACTGATGCAACACGCTGTGGTAATAATCTCAAATCAGAGGGACATCAAAAATGAGCCTCGAGGACAGAATTCTCCCTTTCCTATTCCCACATAATGGCCATTTATAAAGCCACAACAAGCCTCAAAGTGCACCTTGAAACAGCAAATTTAAACATAGGAGCCTGACTTGCAAAGTAAAATGAATGTAAGAGAGTTTACTCGCTATATGCTTTGAGCTTTAGAGGCCTCTTACGGTATCACTGTTAACAAAAAATGATAAAATCATGGCAGTGACACAAACCCGATAAAGCAGATAAATTTGGAGTCGAGGAATCACTCTTACACTACATCAGTCGCTAAGAGAATAAAGTGTGTTGCTAAACTGAAGTCTCATTAAGATGTGATGTACTCTTCCTGTTTTCCTTTCCATGGTCACTGGTTACCAGGGTTTCTCCCTTCTAATCAGTTCCTTTTTAATATCTGGCTCATAGTGGGTGAAATACTGGCTCTAGAGCCAGTGTGAGATTTTCCATTTACTTCAGCGGGGCCAGAACCTCGCACTCAGATTTTATTGTGCCTGTGGCTTGGCATAGCCCTGCGGTGCCCCTTCTGCCCTGCACCTCTGCCCACTACCTGCCCTTCCCAACCCTCTGCCCACCAGGCATCCCCACGACTCCATCAGCAGCAAGAAATTCCTACCTCTTACTGAGCACATGGCTCATATACGTGTATGTGTATGGACACGGATACATATATGGATATGCATATATACGCATGTATATATATATCTGATTCCAAGGAGGGAAGATAAAGTATATACACCTAAACTAGAGATTTTGAATATGCATAGGTCCCACTGCTGTATTAGCTTACACAGTTATCCTGCCCAGGGGTCCAGCTGCACAGCCCAGGCCACCTCAGAGCATCAGGACACTGGAGAGGTGTCATCTCCTGGTCCCCAAGTTTTGCCTCCTCTCTGCTCTAAGTTAGGTCGGACTTGGACTGCGGTTCCCACAGGTCTGACATGCGGTCAGGGCCATGGGGACATCCATGTCCTCCCTTCACTAAGGCTCTCCTGGGGCTCTTGTTTAGGGCAGTCTACTGCTTGCCTGGTCGTCGGCTGACACATGTGCATCACCACCATGGGGAAGAGAGAGAGGTGGGTTTCAGGGTTGGGGAGGGGCTGCAGG
Source organism: Anarhynchus alexandrinus (assembly GCA_008711295.1). Classification (NCBI taxonomy): domain Eukaryota; kingdom Metazoa; phylum Chordata; class Aves; order Charadriiformes; family Charadriidae; genus Anarhynchus; species Anarhynchus alexandrinus. The sequence goes on along the minus strand of VUYV01000017.1, from coordinate 5,708,271 downwards.
TGAATGGGACTCTCTCTTGTAACTTGTTAATTTTGGCCTTCTCTGTTTTAACATAACATGCTTTTAACATCTTTACAGATGTATAGGGAAGTGTCAGTTTTGTTGTTGTTATGTATTGTTAAAGAAGCTATAAATGTCTTATGACTCCTGGATCTCCAGCCAGAAGAGAAGAGCTTAAAAATGGAACAAAATTGCCATCCATAATTTAAATGGGCAGCTCTCCCATTGAAAAATGCTTTTCAATTTAAACTCTATTAACAGGAAATTAGGAGATCTCCCATCACAGTGTTATTGTTTATTTTAAAATGAAAACTAAGAACATAAAAATACTATCAGCACAAATGTTTGATAGACCCAGAAATAAATTAAACCATTTTATTACTTTTTTTTACCCCCAATGTTTATCTTATAGTCTCCGGCAATTTAAATTTAATAGACAAAACTATTAAGAAGGTAGTGTAAATTGAAATTTTGGGCCAACACCTCATTGCTCTGGAATTGATGACAGAACTGCCATTGATTTCCATATGATCAGGATTTAGGCTAGGCTGTTTGTGTTAACAGCACAGATACCACAAAAGGGGCTGACCCTTGACTCTTTGCATGACCAATCTTCCGCTGGTGTCAAGAGGAGAACACAATAATCATCACATGTAAAACAAAAGTTCAAACTTGTTGTCTGGATTCACTTGTAAAAAATATACGTGCATGCATTTTGGGGGTAAAAGCACACATACATTTGTGACTAGCTGCAGGTGCAGCTGCGTGTACATATGTAGGTCAGCATACGTATCTGAATGCACTGCTGAGGTGGCAAAGAGACTGTAATGTAAATGGTAAGTTGGCTCTGGGAATTTAGTCCCTGTTAAATAGCTGCACGCACAATGTAGGGTTCAGCAAAACAGGTAACTCAATATTCCAGCATACGGAGCCCTGCGTTTTTATTTGCAGAGCAACCAGTAGCCTGAGGCATAGTTTTCAAGTGTCCAAAACTACCTGCTTTAGAAAAGACATCACATGCCTTTTCTTCCAGGAAAGATTCTGAAAATTCCTCATTTCAGTCTGGCCAGAAATATAGTAACACCAATCTTTCTCATAACGTGTGAGTTCTTCTGTGGTAATGTCTAAAAACAAGAAGTGTAAAGGGATGCAAAAAGGAGAACAAAAAGGCTAGCTAGAATTTTGCAAACCTAAAAAAACCCCACAAACCATAATTGCATTCACAACTAAAATGTTTCCAATCATTGCAAGACAGCCGAGAAAGCTCCTGGCTTTCTTTAGTTTGAGTATTATTCTTTATTTTCATATGAACTATACTGGTTCAGTCATTCCTTGACCTAGTTTTCATCAAAGTTTGCTTTTCCCATATTGTGTTTTTAGCAAAGAATTTCCACATGTTTACAGTAAATAAACGTGACTTCTTGCAGTACGAAGTTGCTTGTTTTTCTACCTCATATCCCTTGTCATATGCCCTGAGGGTTTGGTCTCCATGGACCAATGAAACCCCAAAGAGCACCAATAAAACTCGATGATAACTAACAGTGTCAAAACACTTAGGGAAATGGGGCAATGCCCTTCAGTGAGCTACACTTCATAGGAGCACTCCTAAAGAAGGAAACGAGTCTGTAGGATGGGGCTGGCTCTTCCATGAATTCAGTAGCAAAATCTTCTCCGTTACCCAAGTTCACTCCTGGTCCTCCTCTCCCTCTGGGCCAGTGCCTCTGAGTCCAGCTCACAGCACACCCCCGACGTGGCAGCATGCTGCAGCCGGGGCGAGCTTCTCCACGTAGTTCAGCTCCTTGGGTGCCAGGATGACCACGCGCTGTCAGCCAAACCTGCTCTTGGGTTTGCACCTCCATTAAAGAGAGCGAGGGAGGGAGAAGTAGCACGGGGAACCGCGGAGCTACTGGAGTCTGGTTTTCTGATGCTTTGCCTCTCAGGCATAGGCTTTCTAATCGAGCACAAACTCCAGGTGAAGCTTTCTTTTATAAGGAACATCCAAAATCCCCCTATCCCATGTAGATTTCGTATGGGGTTCAATAAAGGGTGAACACAGACAGGCACCAGCCCCTCAAAGCAGCCCTCCATGGCATCTCTCCTCCTATCTAGGCTGTTATTTTCATGAAAATTATTTGAAATCAATGCTTCTACATATCTAGCTGAAATTAGCACCCATAGGTCCAGGTGAAAGATGCAAGCATACAGACATAAATGCACTCTGGATGGCTACAACAGCCCTCTTTTTGTAGGGAAAAGGGGCAAAAAGGATGAGTCTTAGCCATTATTGGTACTGATGCCAAACTTCCTGACAGTAACACAAACAGGCGAAGGCATGTTGCTCTCTTGGTGCTGCAGAGGATATCAAGCTGTAAGACATGTTAGTTGTCCCAGTTAAATACACAGGCTTTTCCTCACATCCCCTTGTGCAACGTGGCTACCATCAGAGCTGAAATATCTCTCTCCTGGCAGCTCAGATGTTCATGCTGCTCTGAGCCCTGCCACCCTCCTCACTCCAACCCCTCTGCAGCTTCAAGTTTCTCCAGCAGCTGCATCTCCAGAGGCTATAGGGTCAACATATATCCTCGGTGAGGGTGCATCACTCCTCTGATGTCGCCACCTGCAGCAGCCACCAGGCTGAAGCCAGTTTTGCACCAGCATCATCCCAGACATATTAGACACGTCTCTGGGGTAGATCCAAGGGAGGAGGAGGTCTGCTTTGCCTCCCTGGCAGGACATGAGCCATGCCATCTTGGGAAGCGTGCGGCCACATTAGGCTGATGCTGAGCTGAGTAATAACTCTTCCACAGGCATGCAGCACGCACTCATTTTGGCTGAGCCTCTCCCACAGCATGCTCAGGCTGAGCTGCTTGGTGTCCGACCAGCTCTGAGTACAGGCAGAGCGAGCACCATCCCTCCAGCCTGTCCTGTGGCTGTGTTTTAATGGCTGTAAGACTCAAGCTCTCCATGTCATGGCACATTTCAAGTGCTTCCAGCTGCTCCAGACATGAGAAAAATGAGCCTTGCTTGGTTAATAGGCTGCACCAGAGGGACTGAGACATGACATCTCCCTCAGATCATAATCTCAATAATCAGGAGACAGAGAGCAGCTTGATCATCTCCAGTATGGACTAACTACTTAGCCCAGTGCTATTTCCTGGAATATTTATCAATTCTGGTAATGCCCTTCTTCCACATCCCATCTGTCCTTATACTCACTACCAGATCCAGACCTGGCACAATAGGCCACTCCATTGGTTTCAGTGGACCCACACTTGTGGATACCAGTGTCAGATCTTGCTCTTCATCATCCATGATCCTACAGTGCTACCCACTGGCTGCTGCTCTCTGAGTGCACACAAAGCAATCGGTGCAGGAGCATCAGTGATCTTGGGCTGTTCCAATAACCTTGACTAAATCCTTTCTCCTTTTCTTTGCTAAATCCACCTACTGAAAGAAAGGCCACTTCAAAGAGAGATGCTCGCCCTGCCTGACATCATGGCATGTTGAGATAATTCAGAGCAGTTATGATAAATGTTCTGACTACTGGCATCAAGAAGCAAACAACGGGCTCACAGCAACATAAAATTAAACATGTTTCCAGAATTACATGGGGAATTGTCTTGCTGGCCATGTCCTTTCTTGCTATTTTTTCCTGCCTGAAACAAACAGAGAAACTTAGAGAGTTATGTGAAATACAGCTGCAGTGCTTTAGACCCCCCTGAAAAAAGGCAAGGAAGCTCTGTCAAAAGAGGGTTTTCACTTGTCAGGTAAGAGAGGACATGTTTATAGCTTCTGCACCACAGGCTCCTCTTGGTCCATTAGAGAGGGAAGCAGTGCTGCTCACAAGGGCTAATTCTCGCAGTTGGGAGGGTAATGCTGCACCATTAGCTTGGTGGAGGGAGGCTACACTCTGTCAGGAAAGAACAAGCCTGGGTGGCAAAAGCCAAAAAGGTTTGCAGTGAGAGGAAGCACAGCCTGCCAAGCCAGAATGCAATGCAAGCCTTGATCCCGGACACCAGCTGTGCCAAAGAGCCTGGTACTCTGTAGCCCAGCCATGAAAACACTCAGCCTTGCCAAAGAGCAAGTGGGAGCAGATGGAGCAAGCTGGGGAGTACAAAAATATGAGCTCAGAGCTGCAGGCAGGACCAGATTATGAAAGAAAAAGAAGCAAGAAGTAATTTGTCAGAGTACCTCCACCTTAGTTCAACTGTTCCTTTCTTTGCGATCCCCTCCACTGCATTTTTTCCTTTGGTTTCCATTTCCACTGCTTCTCCAACAAGGACTTGGCACTTAGGTTCCTTTTCTTCCACACCACCAGGACAAGCTACCTCATTTGGGCCCCAGCAACTCCACACACCCCCCTCCTTAAGCCAGCCAGCCACCCTCCATTGCACCCTGCCTCCAACCCACAAGATCTCACAGGGTAAATTATCTGTGAGTAGTCATGCTGATGAGTTTCCCTGGGGCGACAACCAAACCCATACCCCAAGACAGCCTGGGGGAACCCAACTGTCCATGGCCACATGTGCCAGAAGCCAGTCAAACTATTTCACAACTTCAGTCCGGTGCCCAGGCGTGTTCACCGCTAAATTTCCTAGCTAGGTTCACTGCTGCTGGATGTGTGCTTTTCTACAAGCCTGCTTTCCTAAACATTGCCTGCAGGTAATTTCATTGGCTTTGCGTTCATCCCTTCTTAAGGTGTTTTTACTTGTTGGCCAGCCTCAGCTACTGAGGAGCAGTAGAGGCCCTGGAGACATTCAGCTCCCAGAGTTTTGTGAAAATATAGAGCCAGTTGGAGGAGAGAGACCTAGACTGGCATCCCACTAGGGAAAAGTCTTCAGTATGAGTTTGACCCAACTGCCAGACAATAGAGGATCCACCTAGATTAAGACCATCCTAAATGCTTCAATAGCAAGAAAAGTTTCATTCAGGATTAATTAATGATTCAGTCATTAAAAAGTCATTCTAGACAACCATATCGTTAATAGCTATGGTTTTGGCAATAAAAATGTTCCTTTGTTCACAGTGCCTTTTTTAATTTCTCTTCTCCTCACCTTACCTGCTTTCATAACGATGTTTTTAAAATGTAGAAAAGTCTCTTATTCAACCCTGAGTTCCAATATGGCCAAAAATGTATCCTCAGCCTAAGTCCTGGTTCTCCAGGGACCAGGGTCTATTATACATCTTCTCAAAACAAGACCTGAAGAATACCAGTATGGATGCTAACAAGTAACAGTATGGGAAAAAAGCATGATATATCCCAGGACAATATAAAAGAAAACACCAGCTTGTTCAAGCAGTACATATACATACACACAAGAGCTCAACAATGGTCAGAAACCTTCTGCTCTGCATCCTGATAAAGTAGACCGGCTGTCCCCCAGGGGCCTGCAGATGAGGAGATGAATGTGTAATGTGAATTCTGCCTTCAATTTATGGCTTAATTTTAAAATAACTGGAAATAAAACATGAAGAGGAATATCACCCACAGAGAGTAGTCTGAACTCTGCTTTCTATCACTTTCCTACAGCTTCCATTAATCTCTGTCAGCACGGAGAGCTTTCTGAATATGCCTGTACTATGAGTTATGCATCGGGCCAGGCTTGTTCCCAAGGCTGGGCTTGCCCACCATCCACGTCGTTTCAAGCCCATACATCTGCAGTCCTCCACAGCCAGGAGCCTAAGGTCCAAGCGCTTACTCATGGACTGTACGCAGCTTACACCGGCACAAAGCCAGATACAGTGAGGCACAGCCTACCACAACATAACCCATATACAGGGGTTATACAGCGCATTTTATTATACTTTTTTTTTTAACACATGCCCAGGAGTTTGTTTTTTAAGCCCCTGGGCAGTATCTGGAGGGAGGCAGGAGGGTGGTGAAGCAGGTCAGAGGGCTTAGACCTTGAATTCACCATGTCTCCACCATCTCCCCTGCCTGCATTGCCAGCTGTCTTCAATTTTCTACTAGTGCTAGAAAATGTAGGTGGGCTGGTGTAGACCGACCATTAATGTTTTTATGTCCCTATCATCCAGGAGGTTGAAGAGGACAATGTTTTTACTGCTAATGTTCACGTGATTGCTACTCTGTAATTGCTGCCTTCAGCCGTGCTGGGGAAGGGGGAAATCTGGGGCAAAATGCTGCTGAAGCAGTGACATTTGTGTGGTTCAGCTTCTCAGCAGCATGTGTTCCTTGTTACTCAGGACTGTCACAGGGGAGGGAAGACAAGACAAAATAAGAGCTAACTGAAGCTGCTGTTTTCGGACGGAAAGTTAGCATCATGCATTTGTCTCAACTCACACCAGCCAGGCTTCATGAGTTTCCTAACGCCGAATTCACTCTGTCAGCAAAACAGAACATGTGTTAATTTACATCCTTAGGAAGGAAAGCAGTGAATCATTTCAAATGGTTCAAGTGCCCTACTCATAACACCTAATTAATTCTGACTGGAAAGTTGCAAAAAAAAAAAAATTCTGAGACAATTTCAAGTATTTATTTCAGGTTTATTATTAAGTAAGTGGTAATGAATGAGGAATTGACCTTGTGGTTAAACCACTGGCCTAGACTGAGGTTCAGTCCCCGACTTGGCTCCCTACGAAACCACATCACTTTGCTGGCCCTTGCTGTATGCGTTCCCTCCACTAAACATTTTAGCAAACCACGCACGTGACCTTGGGAGATGCTCAGCTGTCTGCATGCATCGCCGCCACCAAAGGGCCAAACCCTGAAGGGGGGACATGGAAGGGAGGACCGGTCTCTGGGGTTTCTCGCTTTTCTCAGGGAAAACCCAGGTCAGCATGTAGACTAGCTCTCAGCAGGGCCACACACCTGAGCACGGAGCAGGGCAGAGGAGGCTGACTGTCCTCCAGACCAGAGGCACCAGAGCCGGCCAGATCCCAACTGCCGGACCCGTCTGTGCCGAGCACAGCAGAGCCAGAACCGCGCTGGGAAGACGGCGTCAGGGCCACGGCGAGCACTGGCTGCTCGGTGCCGACAGCCCGCAGCGGGGAGAGGAGGGAAAACCATTGCCAGAGATCTGTGTTAACAAGTCCGAGTAACAAAAGCTGCTTATATCTAAACAAAAGCTTTCTGATAATGCAAAACTAAACTGACAGGAAGCAACACGCATGTCAGAATACAGTCTAATAGACGCTTTAGCATTTGTTTTATGTAAATTCCAACGGGCACCATCCCCTGTGACCAGTTCGATAAGGAACACAACTCTCATTCCAGCACAGCAGCCCTGTGTATGTTTGCTCAACTTTTATTTTCTGCTACATTGACCTCAGCCACAAATTTCCCAGCAAAAACACAATAGATGGTTTATGTCACATTACAGGAAATCACGAAAGCCTCTAAAGTGACCCTGATTTTCAGGCACTTTTCTGATTTTCTATCAGCCATTTTTTCCCTTCTCACGCCTGCTACATAGTTAATATTGGAGCTTTTTAGGAAGAAAAAGTCTTTTTTAAGTCACAGTAAGTCTTTCTTGCTATGTCATTTCTTTTCTCTGAATTACTACAATAGAGGCTTTTTTTTTTCTGCTTTCTCTTCTGTCACTGTAATTTCACTAGTTTACATAGTGATATACATGGATATACAACAGCATTGCAAGAAGACATGGAGATTCAAAGCAATCCAAGTCATGACGTTATTTCAGAGACAGCTGCCCTCCTTTCCTTGCTTCCTCAGACACCAATCCTGAAATTTTCTGCAAATGGCTGTGGGTCGGTTTAGCATCATGAATGAACTGAAATCCGTGGACCACTGTGGTCTGCACACTTCCCAGTAATGCTGCTCTCTGCTCAGATGTTCTTCGCTAGCTGAAAAACAGAAGAATTGCCTTAGAATCAGAAGGCAGAAATGCAGAAGCCAAGTCTTAGCAAAGTCACTGTCCTCTCATGCCAAATCAGAAAGAAAAGGCATTTTTTTGCCATTCCAATTATTTAGTTAATCTCAGTGAGCTTTTCCTGGAACAGATATCTGTGTCACCACTACTCAATAAATACAAAGCTATTAAGGTATTTTGTAAACAAAACTCTTAATGAAAGCACAACTTGGAACAAATGCCCGTCGGCAGCACAGCTATGCCAGAGCTCCCCGACCAGGACATTTGCCACTGTCCTGAGTGTGCTTCCCCGCAGACCGGAGTCCAGAGACGGCTCCAGATAACCACTACTGCATTTGGGGGCACCCACACACATTGTTTTCTTCCACCCAGAATGAAAATGCTTGATCTTCCTTGACAGACCAAAAGCCCAAACTTGAAATGAGTCTACAGCTCTTTATCTAGCACAAGTTTTTTACTTTTTTTTTTCCAGGGGGAGGGGATTTTTTTTTTCTGGTCTACCATAGTTAAGTGTAATCTTGATATAGCAAAAAGAAGCATGCCATTTAGAAAGCAGCACAGGTCCTTTTTTGCTTCAATTGCACCAAGAACTCATATACTGGTAAAAATGAAAAAAAAAAAATATTCTCCCAAATTTCTCTCAGCCTTTCTCTTCTATGTCTCCCTTGGTCTCCCTGGGTTGCAGCAACAATCAGGTTTAACATTCCACAGGGACATTTTTTAGGCATGTGTTCTCCTTCTTACCACGTCACATTTTCATTGAGGACTAACACAGATACCCTAGGATCACCGCTAGCACTCCAACTACGCTTTTTCCCCAGAGCTCTAACCTTTTAGATACTCTGATTTTACAACTTAAATCTTCAGGAGCGTGCAATGTTAAAGCAAACACAAACACAGGCTTCACCAAACCCCCCCAAAAAACCCAACCAGCTTAATACACATTTAGAACTAAAAGAAAGAAAAATGTTTCTATATGAATTTATGTATTGATTTTGTCACCATTCTTGCAGGTTTTGCAGGGTTTAAATAAAAGCACTTTCAAACCCTATTCAAGAACCCCATATCCTCCCGCCTATGGTTTCTCTTTTCAATCATCAAGTCTCTGGGTTTGGGTCTATTATTTCTGAGACGTTAGTTTCTCTCTCCTTCAGCTGTCCCTGAAGACTCCAAATTTGCTCTAGTTAATAGTAATTTATTTTCACCGTTCCCTTGATCAATTCTAACCAATTTCACCAGGTGTTTTTTCTTCTGTGATTTTGTTTTTTAGTTACCTGCCCCCTGTCTTTACAGCAGGGCAGTAGCCATCTATGTATGCAGTCATGCTCCACTTGAGTATATGAACATCCACTTTTAAGAGCCCTTGCACGGACCCTGGCAGGGTCTAGTAATATGTTATTTTCACAACCAGTGGAGACACAGTATGTTTTCACACATAACAGAGTTCACATACTGACACCAAGACACCTCTCGGACAAACCAAATGCCACTGCACTAGGTTGACAAGCCAGGGGTGGATTTCCAGTGTGCCAAGACCACACACAGGCAGATCCACACATACGCAGGCTCATGTTCTAGGTATGCTTCTGTACGTACAGGTGAGGCAGGACCACCGATGTGGCAGGATACGTGCCCTCCTGGAGGGCTCCTTTGAGCCAGGGGTCCTGCCAGGGTGCACACCCTGGGCAGGGGTGCCCTGCCACCACTCCAGCCCAGGACACCCAGCACCACCAGCAGCCAAGAGGATGCCACCAGGCACGGGTGCTTGAGATGCGTGTTGAACAGGCGCCCAGCGGGGGACAGCTGAGTGAATTGGAGACCAGTGTCCAGGACAGCACAAGGCTTGTGCATGCAGGCAAGCCACTGATGAAGAACTGGCTGGACGGTCACACTCAAAGAGTTGCAGTCAACGGCTTGATGTCCAAGTGGAGACCAGTGACAAGTGGCGTTCCTCAGGGGTCGGTACGGGGACCTGTACTGTTCAACATCTTTGTCGGCGACATGGACAGTGGGGTCGAGTGCACCCTCAGCAACTTTGCCAATGATACCAAGCTGTTTGGCGAGGTAGACACGCTGGAAGGGAGGGATGCCATCCACATATTCCCACCCTTAAAAAGTGTTGAGTATCCATGCCTGCATCCCCCTGGTCTTTGCAATACTGTCATTTAACTCACACCTCTATTTTTCATGTTTCCCCCATTTTCGGTCCCAGAAAGCTCTCCCCTGTGCCTCTCTACCCTTTTTCTCTTTCCTCCTCTGCATAGCTCTGACCCAGCGAGTTGATTCTTACCCTCTGCCCGGTCCCACAGCGCTTGGTCCCTCTGCTTGGCTCCCGGGCCACCCACCCACCCTGCCTCTGGTGCGCAGTCCTCCCTCCTGTGCTGTTTGCCAACATCTCCATCTCCCGGACACAGTGCATACAGCACCTAACTAAACGTATTATTTTTTGTTTCCTGCCTACAAACGTTATTGACATCTTTTGGTTGATCCACGGGCTTCAAGGAACTTCAGGCTCCGAACTGAGGGCTTTTGGACAGAAGCCAGGACCTGTGGATTAAACTTTTAAGGGGTCTTCACAAGGCGGCTGAAATAGAACCGACATTTCTCTTAACAGCCTTATGCTTGCCATGTAAAGGTCCCCAGCTGCACTGGCAACAATTTGCAAATCTGCAAATTAAAAAAAAATAAAAATCTTTGATTTCTGACCACCAAAATTTGAAATTTTCATTTGCCAGTGTTGTGATTTGGGCCGAACCAGCCACCGGGCGAATGACAGATGCTCCCCCCTACCTCATTTCAAAGAGAGAGGCAGAAGAGGGAAAAGAGACTTACGAGTTTAGAAGGAACTAAACTACTTTAATGAAATAGTAAAAATAAAATAATAAGAAAACAATGAAATATATACAAAACCAGCTCTCAGGATGACAATCATGTCACCGGTTGGCACTGGGGAAGTCCCAGAATGGACTCAGTGACAGATGGGAACTGGATTCTGGATCAGGATCAAAGGCAGATGAACAGACAGAGTCCTCCTCAGACGTCGGCCACTGAAGAAAGAGAGCTGACCCTTTGATCCCTCACCTTTGTGAGAAACACTCGCTCACGGATAAAAATGTAGAGAGGACAAAGTCTTCGAAGCAAAGATAAAAGTTTATTCAGGATCAAAATAAACTAGTCAGCTGAGTCAGGTGCCTCTCAAAAAGAGCACACTCAGTTACAAAACTTCAGGTATTTATGTCCTGTCCCCTTTTCCCATTGGTTAGGTACTTTAGGGCGTACCTTCTTTCGCGAGCGGTTAGCCTATCACAAACTTGATTCACATTTTTCTCCTTCTAAGGAGTTGTTTTTCACAGCTCTGCTTGTGCCGTCGACACACAAAATGGCTGTTCATAGCCCTGCTTGTGTCATCAACATACAAAATGGCTGAAGCAAAACAATCCCTGAGTTTCATCTCTCACAGCTTTTATACTGAGCATGAGGCAGATGGGATGGAATACTCTGTTGGTAAGTTTTGGGTCACCTGTCCTGTCCGCTCCTCCCTGCAGGTGTGACCTTTCTATGCTTTTCTGCTTCCGACCCTCCAACAGGGCAAATAACTCCGTTATCTGGCCTTGGTTGTTATAGCAATAAGTATAAGCAGGAGCCTCCCTGCATACCATGCCTGGGCATCAGCTCTAAACATTGGTCTTATCACTCTGAGAGCGAACAGTGCCTGCACAACATGCTGTTAATTTCAGTAGTTAGAAGAGGCCTGGCTAAAAAGTAAAGCTACTGAACAAAATTGGTCCTGTTTTACCTCAAACCAGGACAGCCAGCAACCATACTCCTCTGTGTTTCCATCCCTCCATCTCTTCCCAGTTAAAGTCTACCCAAGCGCGTTACTTCAAAGAAATCCAACATGCAGCTGGCCATTGCTGAGACTCGTTCAACACATGATGGTAGCAGAAGCAGACTTGAAATAAGCAAGGCCACTAGTTACAGTCCCCCTTCTTCTCACCTCTCCAGTCTCTTCTCTCTGAGACACTTGATCTGTATCCCTTTCCCTGCGCCATTCCTCCCCCACTTCACCTCCCTTCACATCAGTTGATTTCTGATTTCTTTGTCCTGCCTCAGTGCTGAACTAAGGACCAAAATCATATGTTGGGATGTGCCAAAACCAGGGAGTTCAATACATGGCTGGAAAAAAGCTGCTAGCTCACAATACAGACAATTTTCCCATTAGTTTCAACTGGAGATTTTAGTCCCCTGTGCCCTTCTGTAGCGCCTCCATAAACTGACACTTTGTGTCATCCAGGATGTTGCTCCACTTTACCTGTGAGTGAAGTGATCCCTGTGCAGAGACCCTACCGGTACACTAGACGTGGGGTGAAACCAGCTGGGTGTCAGGCACTTCAATGAGGATAAATATCAAAACTCACGAATGTGGAGGACTTCCTAGCTTCATGACCGTGACCAGAAAATCCTGAGCAACCCAGTGCATGCATGAAGGAACAGCCATATAATGGCTTTGCAAGCAAGATCAGGCTTAGGTAGAAGCATGGTGATGTTGACGTCTTGTCCAAAAAGCGGGGGCACCAAGGGAGGGATGACTGTAAACACTGCCACAGGCGGAAACACCAAGAACTAGTTATTCAAAGCAACGAAAGCACTCAGGCAATTCACAAGGCACATGTGTCAAGGCTTCTGGCTCATCCACTGAACCACCAGACTACTGGGGCTCCATTTCTGTTGATAGGTCTTAAACAAAAAATCTGATTTTTGTTTACAACAATCTTCGTAATTAGAAATTCATCTAGGAAACTAGGACCACACCAGACTGCTGAAGCACAAGGCAAAAAAGAAGAGATACCCAGTGAAGGATGTGCAGCAATGGTCCTGAGAAAAAATAAAAGACTGAATGTATTTTGGGTGGAAGCGCTTACAGGCTTGGAGCCATCTGCAGGGAAATCTCCTGCTGCTTGATCCTGACCATGGCCAGGACAATAAGGCTTTGCACATAATAATATAAAATAATGCAAACTAGACAGGCTTGCAAAAAAAAAATATGCAATTCCACAATTCATCTCTCCTAATGGGACCAAATTTCAAGGCTCTATATACTGGTCAGATATTCCTCAGATGGAAAGGGGTGAAATAATACAGTGCAGCCAATTCCTGGTACCTGTTCTACTTGACTCCTGCCAGCATGGTCCTTTGCAAATGAGTTACTGGTATATAACATTTTATTAGCAAGAATGGCTGCAGTATACTTCTGATACAAGACGGTAGGATATAGCCCCATTTTCAGAGCACCAGGAACTCTTAAACCTGCTGAGCCCTGGCAGAGCCTTACTCTGTGGCACCGTATATGAAACTACCATAAAGCAGGCTGCATATATCATGTACAAGTTTACAGACAGACATACTTCCTTTAAAGCACAGTAAAAGTAAAGGAGAAAGCCCAAGTACCGGTTGGGAAAGCAGGTCACAGGAGGACTTTGGGGCGTTGGCTTATGAGAAGCTCAACATGAGCCGGCAACGTGCACTCAGCCCAGAAAGCCAACCGCATCCTGGGTCATGTCAAAAGAAGCGTGGCCAGCAGGTCGAGGGAGGTGATTCTGTCCCTCTGCTCTGGTGAGACCCCACCTGGAGTCCTGCGTCCAGCTCTGGGGCCCTGAACGTAAGGACATGGACCCGTTGGAGCAGGTCCAGAGCAGGCCACAAAAATGACTAGAGGGCTGGAGCACCTCTGCTATGAGGACAGGCTGAGAGAGTTGAGGCCATTCAGCCTGGAGAAGAGAAGGCTCTGGGGAGATCTTATGTCAGTCTTCCAGTACTTGAAGGAGGCCTGCAGGAGAGCAGTGGAGGGGCTCTTTTATCAGGGAGTGGAGCTATAGGGTGAGGGGCGATGGTTTTAAACTTCGAGGAGGAAGTTTAGATTAGATATTAGGAAGAAATTTTTCACTGAGGGTGGTAAGGCACTGGCACAGGTTGCCCAGAGAAGCTGTGGATGCCCCATCCCTGGAGGTGTTCAAGGCCAGACTGGATGGGGCTTTGAGCAACCCGGTTTCGGGGAGGGTGCCCCTGCCCATGGCACAGGGTTGGAATTCGATGACCTCCAACTCTAACCATTCTATGATTCTATGACCACTTTTAGAGCACAGTTTCACTGGCGGCCTGTTCCCCTGTGCCCAGGCAGTCCTCCCCAGTGCAGCGCTGGCAGCCGCGCACTACCATGCAAACAGCGGCGACCCACCAAATGGGAGGCAACCGCTCCTCCACGCACCTCCACCGCGCAAAACCACAATGTTTCTCTTCGCATCGGACACCACAGACAGGCACAAGACAGGGCCCACAGGGCACAGACACCACCCGTCCCACTCCCTCCCCCGCCGAACAGCGACCAACAACCGCCTGCCACCGCTGCCTGAAAATGGCGGACGGCCCCGCCCCGGGCCCGCCCCCTCCGCTGGGGCGCATGCGCGCGGGCCAGCGGTCACTCCCCCTCCTCTCCCCTTCTCTCCCTTCCCCTTCCCACCCCTCCCCTCCCCGCCCCCCCCCCTGCGGCAGCGGCGGCCGGCGGGCCGCAGAGGACGAGGTGCCCCAGCTGCGGGGCAGGCGGGCCGCGCCGCGCCTGAGCGCTCGCACCCCTTCCCTGGCAGGGGCCCCTAGGCATGGAGGAGAAGTACAGCGGGCAGGCCTTGGCCGGCGGCGGCGTGCTGGGGCCCGTGGATGTGCCCAGCGCCCGGTAACGACGGCGGCGGCGGCGGGGGGAGCGGCCGCTCCGCTGTGTGAGGGGCTCCTCGGGCCAGCCCCGCCGAGGGCAGCAGCGGGCGTCGCCCTTCAGCCTTCCGGGGGCGGCGGGAGCCGGCGGCCGCCGCGTGAGGCGCAGGGCCGGCGGGGAGGGTGAGGGCCGGGCGGCGGGGCCTGCGCCCGGGCCCGGGCCCGGAAGGCGGCGGGGCCGAGTGCGCGGGCGCAGGTGGGAGCTGCCCTCTCTCCTCTCGCAGGCTGACTCGGTACATCGTGCTGCTGTGCTTCACCAAGTTCTTGAAAGCCGTGGGGCTCTTTGAGGCTTACGACCTTCTGAAAGCGGTGCACCTCGTGCAGTTTATCTTCATAGTGCAGCTGGGGTGAGTGCGCAGGGGGCCGAGCCTTGTCCGCCGCCATTACTGCATGCTTTGCCTACGGTGCTCTTTGTCAGCGTCAAGCTTATACCCTGCATGATGTTATTATAGATTAGTCGAGGAGGAGAAGGCATAGCAGTGGATCCAGGAAATGCTCTGTTCATATAAGTGTTTTTCTTTCATGCCTCTGCTCACTGTAATTTCAGAATCATAGAGTATCTCAAGTTGAAAGGCGCCCATAAGGATCATCAAGTCCAACTCCGTGCTTCTCAGAGGACTACCAAAAACTAGACCATATTACTAAGAGCATCATCCAGACACTATTTGAGCTCTGACAGGCTTGGTGCTGTGACCACTTCCCTGGGGAGCCTGTTCCAGTGACCAATCACCCTCTCCGTGAAGCACCTTTTCCTAATGCCTAATCTGAACTGCCCCTGACCCAGCTTCATTCCATTTCTTTGTATCCTGTCACTGGTCACCAGAGAGAGGATATCAGCACCTCCCCCTCCGCTCTTCCCCTTGAGGAAGGTGTAGGCTGCAATGAGGTCATCCTTCATCCTTCTCTTCTCCAGGCTGAGCAAACCAGGTGACCTCAGCTGCTTCTCCTAAGTCTCGTCTTTGAGACTTTTCACCATCTTGGTCATCTTCGTCTGACACACTCTAATAGTTTGATGTCCTTCTTATATCGAGGCGCCCAAAACTACACACAGTACTCGAGGTGGGGCCACACCAGTGCAGTGTAGAGTGTGACAATCACCTCCCTTGACCAGCTGGCTATGCTGTGCATGATGCACCCCAGGACATGGTTGGCCCTGTTGGCTGCCAGGGCACACTCTTGTCTCATGTTCAACTCGCCATCAACCCAACCCCCCAGATCTCTTTGCGTGGGGCTGCTCTGCAGCCTCTTGTCCCCCAGTTTGTACATATAAGCAGGATTACCTTGCCCCAGGTGGAGAATCTGGCCCTTGCTCTTGTTAAATTTCATACAGCTGGTGATTGCCCAGCTCTCTAGTCTATCCAGATCTCTCTCTAAGGCCTCTCTACCCTAGAGAAACTTCTGTGGTTTTACTACTTCAAAGTTGATCATATTATGATGGCACTGATCACAGGAAACTCGGGCATGTCCAAATTTTCTTGAGAAGGATGTAGAAGACAAGCTTTCTTCCTTATACTTTGTATTCCTGTAGTTCTTGTGAGCTTCAACTGCTATTTTTCCCTGACTGAGAGCTGAAAGGTAGAAACTGATAGCAAATATAGAGAAACAACCTTTGCAGACACAATCCTGCTTCATATTTACCTGATATGATGTGGAATAGCATTTCTGTAATAAATTTGACAGAGTTGGAACATCTGGAACCTCGTTTTTTCCTTTTGTTTCAAATTTGTTTACATTTCTGGGCTTTTCACTTGCACGTTCCCAAGCACCATAGTCTTTTCCCCCATCACTTACTCTAGATCCTAGTTGAGGAAAACGCATGCTGTTTCATACCATTTCCAACAGGGCTGTGTGTTCGGCATTCCATATGTGAATAAGTGTTCGAGTGTGTATGTATCTTGTCAATAAAAAACATAGTATTCTTTCTCCTCAAAACTTCTGAGATCAGTTATTTTGATTTTTGTAAATCACAGGTAGACTTCTCATTAGCCATTCTCTGAAGAACTTGCATTTAAAGTTGACCAGAACTGAAGTTCGCTTGTCATCACCTTTATACTGGTATTTGACACGTGTAACACAGCAGGGAAAATAAAACCAGTGAGTGTGGTCAGTGTGGTCTTTTAATGAAAAATGGAGAGGAAGTTGTTTTGTAAATGGAGCCTGATATGAAAGAACTAGTTATTTAGAGCTGGTTTGAATAAAAAACTGACTGCTAATACACTAATATAGAAAACTTTGTTGCTTTAACAGGTCTGCATTTTTTATGGTTTTGTTTCAAAAACCATTTTCTTCTGGAAAAGTGGTAACCAAGCGTCAGGTGAGTTGACATACGTAATAATGATTCACATCTTTGTAGATGGTCTTGACAACATGGCTCTTGGCAAAAATGAAAGCGGAACAAAGGTCACTCCACTTGGAAGATGTGGTTGCAATTTCCAGAAGTGTATAACTAACTTTTGTGTCTAGTGTGCTCTAAAAACCAATCAGCATTTTTAGCTTTTGTCAGCTTCTTTTGAGAGTATCCTGAAAAGATTGGTCCTTGGCTCAGTACAAGCATCTGTCTTGACGACTGAATTTTCAAAAAGAGCTTAGTCTACTTAGCTGACTTTGACAGTTTAGAAGAACAGTTTCTGGGTTGCAAGAATGTTGAAATGTTCCAGTCATGTCCCCCATGCCACGAGTGCTTTCTGCGTGGTGCATTGTCATGAGGGGCTAGTCTAAATGCATTTCAGACCTGGGTTGAGTTCTCAGTGTCCTAAGAAGCTAGAGTACGGCCAGGTTGAAACCTGCTCTTTTTTAAGAAATAAATTTTCTTCACCTGCTCCATATTCATCTTGGTTTTATTTAACTGTGCGCAAAAACCTGATCCGTGCACAGTGTTATCAGTGTATGTGCTAAGTAGAGAGAATCTGAAGGATAGCCTTAGAAGTGTTCGAAATGTCAACTGCTTTCATCATTACACACGTATGGCAGAATTTTAAAGTATAAACAAGAATAAATTGTATCTGTCCATTTATGGCTTCGCTATTGCTAAAAATTTTGAAATTCTGGATTTTGAAGATGCAATATTGCTTATAGGCACTTTGTCTTGTTTAATGTATTTCCAGAATGTATTTCCAAATGCAAGTTTTTGAAGAAAATAATGTGTTGAATAGCTGAATTATAAGCTGCTTCCTGAAGAAAAAAACTTAACATGTACATAAATATAGGTAGACTTAAGGTCTTAGTATCTTTATCTTGGATGTTTTATCTAGTTCTATGTATGTTTATCAGATATATTCAGTAGATTACAAAATATACAGCATCTTTGACAAATAAATGGACTTGATTTTTTTTCAGCCTCTTTTTCAGGCTTTTTGTTAAAGATATCTTAGGCTATAGTATAGAATCTAGTACTGTGGTAGAAAAGAAATAAGTAATTCTGGTTCATAATGTGTCCAAACAAACCTTAGTTGCCTGGCAAAGTAGGTAAGAAAATAATCATACTCTAAATTTTCCACAACTTGCAGAGCATATGTTTTCCCCCCTGTTTCTACAACTACTATGCTAAAAGAATGCTAATAATATGGGTATTTATTTTGAAACTGTGGAGACAATGATAATGAAATACCTTTCTTTTGTAGTGGATCAAAATTTTTAAGCATGCTGTTGTGGGATGTATCATTTCGCTATTGTGGTTTTTTGGCCTTACTCTTTGTGGACCACTGAGGTAAATACATATTTCCTGTAAATAATGTTTTCTCTTTTTAAGCTAGTTTTTGTGGTCTTTCCCCATCTTGCTCCTTTGGTGTTTGCTTTCTGTCCGTCAGCCCATGATGCCAGCCTATTGCTTTATTTTTTGACATTTTAAATGAATCTTTATGCTTTTTCCTGTGAACTCTGTTGTTGTGCTGGAGAAAACCTACATATAATTTTCTGTAGAACTTGTAATTTCCATCGTTCTTTGACAAGAGGCCAGTGAAATTCTTGGTAGTGCTTAAAATATTGATGTGAGTGATACTACAAGATCACCGACTGTTTTACTGATGGTAGTTTTCATCATTTCCCTCATCTCATTTATGTAACCCCAATTGTTTATTTACCTGTTTGAAGTCCATGGCTTGACAGCTAGTGGTAGCAGCTTGTATTCCTGTGCCAGGTGACTAGCATCAATTTCTGCATTTTTTTGCAGGGCACTGCTTTATCTGATCGTACCCCCATGCTCCATTGGAGTTGCGTAGCATTAGTGTATATACTCTTGAGTAAAACCACTTGTGCTGTTTGTTAGCAGTACTGAGTAACTATAAAAGAATAACATTAGACTTCCAAAAAATGAAGGTTAATGTATTAGAAAGCATCCTTCATTAGAGAGAGGAAGGTGAAGCCTTAAACGATACATTGTATGAAGCTGAAGTTTTATCTTCTACACAGGAGAAGGCACACCTGAGAATAATTGTATTTCTTTAAGAAATACTGTAGTGCATTTCTGGATGCTAGCAGTCTTCCGAAATGGAACCAGTAACGTGGGCCCTAGCAGGTGCTATTGCTATGTGGAGAATGGCAAAAGCATTTGGTAATCTTGACGGCGGTCATTACCTTCATGTTCTGCTCTGGAAAGCTGTCGATACAGCTTGTTAGTCAGTCATTGCTGTCTGAAGGACATAGTGTTCAAGTTAGAATTTCTTATTTTCAGCAATTAAGATGTTCTGAGGTGGCATAAACTACTAGACCATCAACACCTCGATAAGCAGGATGCAATACAACGGAACAGGGCCTCTTTTTTTCTGGGAGCCAGAAACTTTGGTTTAGAGGAGGTATTGTAATGGGAATAATAATTCCATCTTGAGCAAGTTAGTATCTTCTTCTGTTACTAGAAGAAAGTACAATTTAAAGTAATCTATAAATGAATAATTTTAATCTGTTCCTTGAGTTAGAAAGTTCTTTGTTTTGTGATAAGTCTAGCTGTCCACAGCTAGATTTATTGCTGGTGAAGGCAAATAGATTTGTGTTTATCCTTTTGAATTGTTTAAACTTGCTGTTGAAATCACAGGATAAGTCTTTGACTGCTGTGTCATTGAATTTTAGCTGAAATAATATATATCAAGCTTGTGAGGTGAACTCCTTGTAAGAGGAAACAAGTGTTTCTTTCACTTTTTTATAGGACATTGTTGCTGTTCGAGCACAGTGATGTGGTTGTGCTATCGCTCCTTAGTGTCTTGTTCACAAGCTCAGGCGGAGGACCAGCAAAGGTATTTAAAAATTTATTTCCCGCATGTAAAAAATACTGAATGCTATAAATTGAAGTACTTCTTTACCAGGACCAAACAGTGTTTTGGACATATGTTCATAGAAACTGTGCTTCTTTTTGGTTTAATTAGTGGTGAAATGATAAGATGTACTACTTCAAATAATGAATATGACATTAAGAGAGAAACAGCGGGTGAAGTTGTTGGAGATCTGTAGTAGGTATCTGAAGGTTTTTTTGTTTGTAGGTGGAAAGGAACGTTGAGAAAGATTTTTGCACTTCAGTATTCTTTGTAGCGGGATTTTGGGTTCAAACTGCCAAAAGGACGTATGTGCACATAGTGGTCCTGCCCTTTAGGCACGGAAGTCCAGGAGTACGGTCTCCAGGTCCTTGCCTAGCCCCTTCAATGTCTGTAGCTTTTCCCATACTTTGTTTTTTCTGCCAAAAAGCTCTCTAAAGACTTTATTGTCTGCATAAGCCTATATATGCTGAACACTTGGGCGCAGTCTTTCACTTAATCAGAGATCTATACGTTAAACATCCTTTGTCTGAGTCTCATTACACACAATTTTGCAAGGTGTTTTCTAACTGTGCCTAATTAGCTTTAAATGGATTGAGCTTATCCCAGCACCTAGCAGTCTTGACCACTTTCCTGCAAAAAAGTGATAGCTAGAGGAAGATATCATATGATGTCATATACCTGAGGCTAGAGTACTTGCTGTGTTAAGAGAAAGTCTGGCTTTGGTGCTGCCTCAGGCTGGGAGTTTTGAAGTCTCTGTCTCATGGTTGCTGCTGGAGTCCCCTAATCACCTTTAGGCTGGCATTAAGAGTGAGTAGCACAGTTATCTGCTCTGACACTCTGCCCCACCCCCCTCCAACTGAGATGCTTAGGGCATCCAGCATGAAGCTCCACACCTAGGAGACAAGTTTTTTTTCTCCAGCTGTCCGCCCAAAGGGTAAATGTAGAGCTTCAGAGAGGTTCTTTGTCAATCTGTATCTTGGTGGGCCATGCTTAGCAGTTAAGCTGTGTGTCTAAGGGAGCGATGACCCTCTCCTCTGAATGTTCCAGCTTCATGAAGTGAACTGTGGCAAAGTCAGCCAAATTTCCAAAACAAGCATGTGATAGCTGTATTTGGCTTTTGCCAAGATAATGAATACCAAAATTGCAGTGTTTTAAGTCAGGGAGGTGAAGGCTCTGGGAGCTGGGATTTCATGGTTACCTCTGTCCCTTCTTCACGAAAGCCACTGCCGAGCTCTACTTCCCCAGAGCCTTTGCACAGTGCTCTAGCCTTTACCTCCCATAAGACAAAATACTACAATTTGTCCACTAGATCTTGTTCATAGCTCCTTGATGCTACAAAATATTAAATCATCAGGCTTAAGTAGCTCTGCATTCTGGCAGGCAGAAACACACCATGAAGAAGGAAGCAATCACAATTGAAGTTCGTAAGATACAGGTTTCTGGGTTGTTACAGTGGTGATTTGCCCTGAGTTATTTGGTAAATCTGAAATTTGAATAAATATAAAATTATATTGTCAAGGTCACTTTTTTTTAAAAAAGGGGGTTTTCCTCATGTTTTTCTTACTGAACTAAAATATGATTACATTGATCAGAAAGGGGGGAGGGAGGGAGTTGATGTCCTGAATTATTTTTTACATTAATTTTTTACAGAATATT
Source organism: Anarhynchus alexandrinus (assembly GCA_008711295.1). NCBI lineage: Eukaryota > Metazoa > Chordata > Aves > Charadriiformes > Charadriidae > Anarhynchus > Anarhynchus alexandrinus. The sequence continues at coordinate 5,686,760 of VUYV01000017.1, read as the reverse complement.
ATAAAAATATTTGGGTTGTTTTGCTTTGGTTTTTTGTTGTTTTTTTTTTACAGACAAGAGGTGCTGCATTTTTCATCATAGCTGTCATTTGCTTACTACTTTTTGATAATGATGACCTCATGGCTAAAATAGCAGAGCATCGTATCCTTTCTTGCTAAGTGTAAGAGCAAGTGCCTGTTATTACTGGAGGACAGAGAATGTGAAGTTGAATGCACTGAATTAAATATGCTTGCATTTTTTCGTAGGAATTTTGCCTTTCAAGAAGAACATAGCATAAGATTTTACTTTCACATCTAAATACTGATATTTACAGCTGAATGGATGGCATTGTTTACTTTGTTCATAACTTAGAACACAGCTGTAGATTTTAAGTTGTAGTTAAAGGCTCCCTGCCCGGTTGCACATATCAGACCACTTAGGATAGCTAGAAGCTTTTTTGATAAGCTCTCATTTTTTAAAAAAGATTCTGAAAATAGTGGCTGTAGCCTAAGCATGTGCAGCAAATGGTTGCAGCCTGGCGGCAGTCTTTTTGGTATATCCAGAAAGACTGTTTTGTGCTTTGGCAACTGTGGTAATCTCAGTTCATCTGCTAAAATGAAAAGTGATGTGAAATAGCCTGCAGTAGCTGCAGCAACAGTGGACTTTAAACTGCAAATGGAAGCTAGCTAACATACTTTCAAAGCCACTGAATTGATTGGAAGTGATGTTTAAATAAGTTTTCAACAGGTCTTCTTATGATAGCGAAGTGTACTAACAAAAAGTGGTACATCTAAGAACGTGCAGTAAAACCAAACAAGTTGAAAGTGAACTTTCTCAAAGAAGGATGAAAACATGGAATTACAGATGCAAATTCAGGAACACTATCAATTAATCCACTGAGTTTTCAGTGAGTAAATTCATTGTTAAAGTGCCCTCTAGTAGTTTGCCCAAAAGCTATCATTATTTTAATTTTGCTGGATTGTGCTTGTCAATTACTCTGTTTTGTAAAGTTTAAATATGTATAAGTAGGAAAGATATAGATCATATTTTAGACACCACACTGTTTTAGTGCTTTTAGTGAAAATCAATCTATTTTTTTTAATGCTGTTGAGTATATTTTTCAAAGTCTGGTTGCCAAAATTAACATAAATACTGTATCATGACTACTGTGCAGTATTTAACANTAACTATTTTCTGTGGAAATACTTTCATCTTTCCTACATGTTAAGGATCTGGCAAACCTTAAAGTTCAGTTTGCTTACTTCAGCTTCCCATAGTCTTACGCTACATCTAGCTGTTCTTTGGTTTAAAAAAAAATCATCAAATGAAACTCTTCCTTAATTTTTTTTTAATTTAGCTGAGGGCCATCATGACAGTGCTCTTACACATGTTCTGTATACAATCATTGCTTTCCTGGGTGTTGCAGATCACAAGGTAAGGAATTTGTGTTTTAGTAGGTTAATGTTTATCTAAGTTTTGTACCTAAGAATTTCACCAGCTCAGAGCTAATTCAAGCCTAAATCAAAACCAAAAAGTTCAACATCCCCACCCCATATTGGAACTGAACTAGCACTGTAATTTTTACATCTTGATTGAGTACGAGCAGCTTCCATAAAGTACTCCATGTCATTGGTGTTCTGGACGTTCACGATGCTTTGCATACAATACTTTTCTTGCTCACTTTGGGGGTCTGACTTTTGTTGCTGCTTCTTTTTCTTTCCCAGTCTTTCCTTTACATGAGATGCTTGTATTTGAAAACACAGATTTTGATATTTCTCAGTAGTGTAATCCTATTATAATTGGTGGCATGAATAATGGAGTATCAAAATCTTATTGTATGGGACTGACCTCCCTTGATCAAGTTGTTCTGTTAGCTTAGTCTTGTTGCTGAAGTGGCTGTACTAAGGACTAAAACAGGAAAAAGAAAAAAGGGAGCAGCTGAGAAAGTAGTAATATAAAAATAAATCAAATGTTAGAGAGACTGGTTAACTGTGCGCAAAGCAGGTGTGACCTAAGAGAGATGAGATGCCGTGTGTGTATTTTGTGATTAATTTATAGAATTATTTTGCAAGAAAATATTGTGGAGAAATACGGTGTGGTGTGATTAAAGGTAAGTGAATGAAAAGCTTATGAAAAGATTAGAGGCCAAGGTGACATGACACTTTTGGGATTTATGTATACTTTCAACACTTTTTTAATAATAGAAGATGGGAAACCCAGTTTAGTGTGGTTTTTCTTCTTCCTTGTATGCTGTTTGCTACCAATTCGATGCTGTTGTATGCCAATTAACACTATTGAGAGTTTTAAACTTCAAGTTATATTAGGCTGTGGTGAATAAATGCTGAGGTATAGCCATGTGTGCTATATTACTGTTTTTAACTAGAGTAACTATTAGAGGAAATATCTTGTCTTTGGCTTTTGTTGATAAGTTAAGGAAGGCAGATTAATCTTTTTTCATGTAAGTGTCACCTTGTTTGGAGTGAGGTATTTGGCTCTCATGAAATGTTAATGGGATCCCTCTATGTTTCCAGGGAGGAGTACTGCTTCTGGTACTGGCGTTGTGCTGTAAGGTTGGTTTTCACATGGCTTCCCGAAAGCTATCTGTAGATGTAGGTGGAGCCAAGCGTCTTCAAGCTTTGTCTCATCTCGTTTCCGTCCTTCTGTTGTGCCCTTGGGTCATTGTTCTCTCTCTGACAACGGAGGTAAGACAGCAAGTATAAAAATAAATCATTTTTTTGTGGTGCTTCTGCTTGTGAAGTGCAATTTAAATCTTTCCTTTAAAATATCTTCAAAATTACGAAAGTTGCCGTCTTTATTTTTCTAGTAAGCTCTGTTTGAAATTTTTCCTCTATATTTTGATGTATATCTGTGTGCTACCTTAATTTCCTCTTTTGCGTTGATAGCTTTATTTCATCTTTCTAGCTCTGATATTATATCCTGGATTCATATACTAACATTGCACAAGTACTAATGACAGTATAAATACAGGGCTCTCTTATTCCTGAGGAGTAGATTATTGTAATTTAGAGACATGTTTGTTATGCCTGCATGCTTAGGGAGAGTAGACCGTTGGAAACATGGTGTTGCATATGGCATTGCTTTTAAACACATGGAAGTATTTAAAATAAGGCACTGTAGGGCATATTAGCTATATGTGTTTTTCTAGAGCTGGAATTTTGGGTTTATATGATAAATTGAAAGTATAAAAAGTATTTATGTTTTGATGGATTGCTGAAACATTTGTAATGAAAAGGAACTAGATTTAACACTGTCTATACAGTCACATCTAATGGTAAACAATCCTGTTTGAAATGTATTTTTTGTTGCAGAGTAAAGTAGAGTCTTGGTCTTCTCTCATCATGCCTTTCATAACAGTCATCTTCTTTGTTGTGATCCTGGATTTCTATGTGGAGTCCATATGCTCTGTCAAGATGGAAGCTTCCACGTGTGCTCGATATGGATCCTTTCTTATTTTCATTAGTGCACTGCTTTTCGGCAACTTTTGGACACATCCAATAACAGACCAGCTTCGAGCTATGAACAAGCCACCACACCATGAAAGCACAGAGCATGTTCTTTCTGGAGGGGTGGTAGTGAGTGCCGTCTTCTTCATTTTATGTACGTATTCTTATTTATCTTTATATAAATCTATTGTCTGTGTGATTGGAAAGCCAATCAGAAAATGGATGTGTGCAGAATTCTTTTGGATGAGCTTTTATGGATTCTTTGGAATAAAAAGGTCCTGTAATTTTGTGCTCTTTTACTTTCTGCCTACAAAAAAAAAAAAATGATAGATCTGTTCTGTTGTGGAAGTGATGATCTAATCTTACATAGCAATGAAATCTAATGATAAACTTCAAGATGAAGTTGACAATCACTTTGCTGCCTGCAAATTTCATGTAAGCTTTGATTGCTGATAAAACACATTATAAAATAGCTGTGAAACTTAGAAACAGCAACAAAAACTTCAATACTTTCCTTGCAGCTGCCAATATCCTGTCCTCCCCCTCCAGGAAAGGGCAGAAGGGTACCCTTATTGGCTATTCGCCTGAAGGCACTCCTCTCTATAACTTCATGGGTGACGCATTACAGCAGAGCTCTCAGTCATTACCCCGGTTCATTAAGGAGTCACTGAAACAAATTCTTGAAGAGTATGATTCTAGGCAGATCTTCTATTTCTTATGCCTAAATCTGGTAAGTGCATATCTGTTTTCAAACCAAATCACAGTAGTACATACATACATAGTACAGTAAGAAGAGTTACTCTTTAAAAGTTTGATTGGTTGTTTTTAAAGTGACCCTTGATAGAGTAGTTTCATTAGATGGAATGTTAAAATAGAAGGTTCTTATGCTAATCTTAACATTAAGTGGCAGATGACTTTGATTTATTGTCACAGTGAGGCACTGGTTCTATGTGTAACTGTTATACCAGTAAGTAAATACTTGTATGACGGTATGTTTAAGATTGAGGTATCTCAATGTTACCAGCAGGTAAGCTGAAACCAATATGGCCTTCAAGGAGTAGGACAACAAAATAACAAACATGGGATTGATTAGTGTCATTTTGGAGTAAGCTGGTTTTATTTCTAGCTTCTCTCTTTCTTGAATGGGAGAAGATTATGCAGTAAGCAAGATTGATACAACTTCATTTGCAAAGATCTCTCTGTTCTTTGGCAATTACTCAAGAAAATAAGGGGAAAAACTTGGAAGTATCCGTGGTAACTTTAAGGAATTCCATTATGGAATCTGAAAGATGGGAAAGAAAGTTTCTAGGCAGACTAATTGATAATAGTAAATCACACAGGGAAAATGTATGTATTAAAAATATTTCCTTGTGTACCCTTCTCAAAACTAATTCACAAGAGTTAAACAGTCAAATAATTGGCGAAGAAAATTTTTACAGAACAGATATATAGACAGCATTGCTTTTACACTAGTAAAAGCGTCTAGATCGGATTAGAGATGTTACGTTGTTCAACAACAAAAAGCTTAAAACTGTGTGCACAAGGTTAGTGTGCAAATTCTAAATGAAAACTTAAATCTGCTCCGGTAGAGGGTTGTTTTCTTAGATCTAAGGCTTTTGGGAGCGTAGGTTCAAAAATGTCTCTTCATGGACTTGGAATGCGTCACTTATTTTTGCTTTGTTGGAGGAGAGAGAAAATGGCCTAGAAATACTTTGAACAATACCTTTGAAAACTATTAAGTGTCCTATGAAAAGAGTTACCTGTTAGCTACCAAGACATTAGATTACAAGTTAATGTTAAAGGAAAAATTCAAACTCTCTTTTGTTTTAGGCTTTCACTTTTGTGGAGCTTTTTTATGGAGTATGGACCAATAGCCTTGGTCTTATTTCTGATGGATTTCACATGCTTTTTGATTGTTCTGCATTAGTGATGGGGCTTTTTGCAGCTCTGATGACAAGATGGAAAGCAACTCGCATATTTTCCTATGGGTATGTATATTAGGTTCTTTAAGGACTATCTGAAAATTGTCCTACTTGCTCATTTTAAAATGCCCTGCTGTAAAGATGTGTTCAGGATGTTTTAATGGTGCACGCTTCTGTGGGTTTTTTGCTACGTCTCTTTTCTGTTCTATTTGTGTTCATGCTATTCCCCTCTTACCACAGCAAAAAAGTGTCTGAAATGTAATTTTCATTTTTCTCTACAAATAAAGCTTTATCGCTGTGAATATTATGTAGAAATTGCTTCACTCTAGATATGTATGTATGTCAAACAAAAATATATGTTGAATGTCAGTGTTTATATGAGGATTTCAATTGTGCTGACAGAATCAAAATTTGTATGGTTAAATTGCATAGCAGTTTAGCTGTTTGAAGCCCTGGATGTGCAGTATATATTAAAAAATGCTTACATTATTATAGCTTTATAGTGTTGGTGTTGGGACAGTTGCAAAATAGCTACCTCTTGGTGAGAAATAAATAACTCTGAAATTAAGGCATGATTTTGTGGCATTGAGGAAAAAAATCAAAGCAATCTTAATGCTGTATTAAATGTATTATAACTTTCTTTATTATAACTTTGAAATGTGTTCAGAGCACCTGTTTTTTGACTCTCAACAGTACATATGTTTGCTTTCAGGTATGGACGTGTAGAAATTCTCTCTGGATTTATTAATGGCCTCTTTCTGATGGTAATTGCTTTCTTCGTCTTCATGGAATCGGTGGCCAGACTGGTGGATCCTCCTGACATAGATACAAATATGCTAACTGTAAGTTTTGCCATTCTGTTTGAATGTTGTTTGGCAGTTAATGGTTCATTTATGTTAGTATTAATTAAAAGAAAAAAAAAGAAAAAAAAAGAGTTAAGCAGACTAAGGTTGCATACCCAAGAGATTTAAACTGTGCCTTGACATTTTAACATTTTCTAATTTTAAAATCCAAACTACATCTACTTTTAAAATACAAGAATATGTAGGGGTGAATATAAGTTAATTGTAACAGTTACACTGGATTTTTTTCTGAGATGCTACAGCTCTAATCCTTTTAGATGGTCGTCTTTCTACAGTAGAAGATACTAAGGAAATAATCTCTACAAAACTAAATTTGGTTCTGCTGTTATGTATACCAATGTCAACTATTACAGAAAAGATTTTGTATTAGTCTCTGAGAAACCTCAAAAATCAGCCAGTCAGACAGAATTCATAACAATATGCTGAGTGTACTACTATGGCATAAACAATCACGAAGCTGTGTGTAGCTAACCTTAACTACACCGGTGTCTGTCTACCTTCCACAGCCTCTTCAGGGGATCCCCACTTAAATTTTCATCTCTTTCTTTCAAATGCAATAGTTCATTTTCTTCATTTTTTTTTATTATGGAATTCTGCACATCCAAGCCTTCATTTATCACATGTCCAGCTTCACTTGTTTTCTCTCCCACACACACACAAATTTGAGCTCTCCTGCTATCTTCAGTAACAAAGAGAAATATTTTTATGTAGGCACAAATAGAAATGTGCATTGCTGGAATCGAAGCCTGATTTCTTTTTTCTTTTTAATCTTCAATATTTGATTCACTTTCACTACTGATTTTGTTTCTTGGGGGTGGGGCGGGTTTACCCCTCTACATGAGCAGGTCTGGATAGCCAAGGAAAGGTCTAATGGCCCCCGAGTACTTTAATTAAGACTAACATACTCCTTTAATAGCTTGCATTACTCCTGCACTTTGCTAGATTTTCGAGAGAAGAGTAGAAAAATAGGCAGACAGATAAAAAGCACAAGTCTAACAATAAAGCAGTAGTTGCTGTCTTCAGCTAAGTACAATTTTAGATGAGTGCATCTCATAGATACAACATACAATTATTTTTTTTCCAATGAAAGCCAAGCAAAGCTTGTATTTAAACCACTTTATCTCTTTTTGAAAGTAAATAATATCAATCACCCCTTCTTAAAACTAAACTTGCTATCTCATCTTGATTTGTGGATACTAGGTTTTGCATATTGGTGGTGGTTATTGAGTGTTTTTTTAGGAAGTTCTATTTTTTGAGAGAGAAAGAAAATTCCTTTGAAACCAGCTTGTATATTTAAAGGAATATGATGAGGAATCCACATTAGAATAATCCTTCCACGGTTTTCCTTTATTAGGTGCACAGTGTTTCTCATTACCGTGTTCTAGAAAATAAACTTGAATACCTGGGAAGATGTACTGATGTTAAAGACTTTTCTCCCTCTCACAGCCAGTGTCTGTTGGAGGGCTGATCGTAAACCTTGTTGGTATCTGTGCCTTCAGCCATGCACACTCGCATGGGGCTTCTCGGGGAGGTTGTCACTCACACGATCACAGCCATTCTCACCACGGGCACAGCCACAGCCATGGGCACGGCCATTCCCATACTGACCATGGGCACAGCCATGGACATTCCCATGGGTCTTCTGGAGGAGGCATGAATACCAACATGAGAGGCAAGTACACATTGCTAAATCGTGATTTCCAGCAGACTTTGAAGATTTTCAGAATACTATACATCATTCTTAAAATCTCCAGAAGTGATCTGTCAGCCATTTAATGTAGTATATGTGAATTTCTCACATTGTGTCTTCATTAATGAGTTTAACGTGAAGAAGCATAACTTGAAACGTTTCTTTGCATGGATTTCTTAGATGTGGGTAATACCCAAGGACCAATAAAAAGCATTAATCTACAGTCTTCATTAACATTGATAAACAGGCATTGTGAGCATTACTGAAAGAGCTTAAGGTCCATGGTTCTAAGTTCCATCTGGAAATGAAAGTACAAGGTCTCTATCTATAAAGATAGTACCGTACTTCTAAGTATCATCATGTGGCAGTTGGTTGTAAAAACACTGGGGAACGGGATAAGAAGCAGAACAACAAATGCAAACCAGCAATCTAGAATATGCTTCTGTTTGTAATTCAGAAGATAAGGTGGGAAAGACGAAACTTTATTTTTCAAATCTAAAATCAGAAGCTAACCGAGAAGGGTAATATATATAAAATCTCAGCATAGCTACTTCTTCGAATTTTTTCCATAGAAGATAGTTAACTTACTGGCTGCCTGGCTTATAAAAAAATCTATAAAGGAATGAGTTTCTTGTGTAAACATTAAAAAAAAAAAGCTTTTTAGTTAATAGTTTCATATTTCATGGGTTATTTTATGTCCTAATTCAGTTGGCTATTCTGTTGTGTGGCATTTTTTGAAGTCTGCCCATACGCTTAACTATTTCAGTATTCTTTCAAATCCTGACACTTAGCTAGCGCTAATCTTATAAATGGTTAAGAGATTCTTTTTCTGTGCCCTTTGAGTGTACACTGTGAATGTTACCCACTATTAAAGCAGTATCAAGGATTATTCCTAGCAGTAGCAGATAGACAATCTTATAAAATTGGAGCAGAGTTGGCATACAAAAAAACAAATGATACATTAAAATCCGCCCCCATTAGCAGGCCAAGGTATTTAGACTGATCTTTCTCTCCTCTGTTAAGGATCAATGAGTCCCTCTATACAGAGTTAAATGATATATAGTACAAATCCCTCTAAGAATTTAAAGACTATCCACGTTTGGTTTAATCTGCAAATGCCTGCCTAGATCATTGCATTGTAGAGGGGTTTTTTACATTGATTTGTAATTCATTAGAAAAGCTAAATGTGTTGTTTAATTCAGCATTCAGTTAGGCAGATAGTTGCCTCTGTTTAGTCTGAGGGGTATCTGTTATATCTAATAAACCCTACTGTATTTCTGCTATTGAAGATACACATACATTTTAAACAGAACTGTTCAACTTAATCACTCAGTTTATTTTGGTTTCAGGTGTGTTTCTGCATGTGTTAGCAGACACTCTTGGCAGCGTTGGTGTTATCGTATCTACGATATTTATTCAGCAATTTGGATGGCTCATAGCTGATCCGCTCTGCTCTCTTTTTATTGCTACATTGATTTTTCTTAGTGTTATCCCACTATTGAAAGATGCCTGTCAAGTGCTTTTGTTGAGGATACCTCCAGAACAGGAGAAAGATCTGCACGCTGCTTTAGAAAAGGTCAGAACTACAATTTTAAATGTTCTCATATACAAACATACAAAGCTGTAACTGTTTTTAATAATTGCTAAACTCAAGTAGTTCAGTCCGACAGCTTCCATTGTCTTTGGCAACTTCACGGCTCAAGTTGTTTTAAGTCTATTTTGCATAGGTGTGACAGTATTAGGAGTTCTACTGATGAAAGTTGTTTTGCAACTAAAAATACTGGGTTTTTGCTTTTATAGGTAGCTCATGATTACAGACAAGTATGGTAACACTGTGGGAAAGGTACTTAGTACTACGAAAGTAACGCAGCAATTCCCAAAATCTTGCAGCCTTTTTAAACTTGATGTGTACAGTTCAGGCTACAGGGTTATAGCTTGAGTCTGTAATTGCAGGTTTTCTTACTTGTCCGTGTCATCAAGGGCATGCTAGTTCACAGTAGGTGAGATGGCAAAAGTACAGCTGTTTTTTCTAAATACTTTTTCATTCTAGTCCATTCTCTTCCTGTCTGCTGCAGCACAGTTTCTACTTTGAGGCTGTACTTGGTCTTCTCTGGTGGCTCATTTGAAGTTCCTGCCCAGAATCATAGCGCACACCTCAGTGCGGAGAACTCCTCTCTGTGGAATAACTAGTTACGTGTTATTTGAGCATGCCATCAACTACAGGGGGCAAGGAAGATTACCCTGGTGGTGTCCTGTCAATTAGTAGAGAGGGAGATATGTTCTTACCTGCATGAAAAAGAGAAGAATAAATGGAAATTGGCTGGGAGCAACTTGGGTAATGAAAGGGAAGTGAGGTGCAGAGTGGGGTTTCGCTTTTTGATGAGGCAAGACAGAAAGCAGTTCTGGGAGATGGAGGAAAAAGAAAGTACCTTTTGAAAACAAGCAAAGAACAATTTATTAAAAGATAATAGGAAAAGGAAAAGGAATTTTTTAAAAATACATCACAGTAAAACAATATGCTTGCTATAGGTTGGCCCCAGCCAGCAGCCAGGCATCCACACACAGCCACTTGCTCGCTCCCCCCTTTACCACCACCACCACTGCCAGTGGGATGGGAAAGAGAATAAGAAGAGCAAAAGCAAGAAAAATCTGGGAGCAATATAAGGCAGTTTAACAGGTGAAGGAGAGAGAGAGAGGAAAAAAGGCAATCGGTGCACCCCCTTCCACAAGCAGACCGATGGCCACCCAGTCTCTGAGGAACAGCCACCTTGGAAGCCAAAAAACACCCTTCTTCCTCTACCCCAGTTCTTATTGCTGAGCATGATGTTATATGGCATGCAATACCCCACTGGCCAACTTGGGTCAGCTGTCCCAGCTGTGTCCCCTGCCAACTTCTTGCCCACCCTCAGCCTACCCACTGAGTAGTAGCAACAGCCAAAACCACTGGTGTGTTATGAAGACTGTTTTAGCCACAAATTTAAAACACAGAACTTCACCAGCTGTTGTGAAAAAATCAATCCATCCCAGCCAGACCCAGTGGAAAGATCAGTTTCAAACAATAAATTATGGAAAGAGTTATGTCTCTGAATTAAGTTCACCTATGATAACTAAATAGCTGCTTATCCTGGATCGTGAGGTAACAGATGCCCTAGAAATGGTTAAATGTCCAGCCAACTTTCTAGTTGGTCTGTCCATTGATGTTACTATGATCTGTACACTAAATCAGTTTTTTCTCATCCTATTTAGCATTGTACTCTGCTGGGTTTTTTGTTTAGTTTGACTTTCAGCTTCTAGTCTTTGACAGTAGTAGCAAGGTTACCTTTCAGTACTACATGTTTCTGTATATGGCTTAGGTGGAAATCTGCTTTGCTATACAGCTTTGTTGCCCTGAGAAATACTTGCCACCAATATCCATGTGCGTACACAAGTTGAAAATGTGTTCTTAAATTAATTGTTGCTAATGTAATTTCTTTGCAGATTCAAAAAATAGAGGGAGTCATATCCTACAGAGATCCTCATTTTTGGTGTCACTCTGCAAGTGTTGTGGCAGGTACAATACATGTGCAAGTGGTATCAGATGTGATGGAACAGAGGATAGTACAGCAGGTAAGGTGCAAGGTTTTTAGGCCCTAATGTCTTAATTTCTTATTCTGTAGCTCCTTTTCAGTCATAGACTGAAGTCTGAAGCAGCTGTTTGTGATTATTTTTATAGCTATTAGTTATGTCTCCAAGCTGGTCTCTAACCCTGTACTTCCCTTTGCCTGCTAGCTTGGAATTAGCTACATAGAGTTGTTTACTAAAGTATCAGCCAAAACAAAGTTAGGGAGGTATTTTCTCACTGTTGAAAGTGGCACTACATCTGCTCTGAGAAAAGGAGGAGGAGGTGGATTTCATGCTGCAAAACAGGCAGTAATCAGTAGGGATATCTGGATGCTACTTGCGGGTTTATATGTAACTGGCTTACTGATACGTGTCTGCCTTGGGTTTTTCTTAAGGGAAAATTATTTCCTTATGCAAGACACTGAGAATGACCATTATGCAGACATCACAAAGCCATACCCTCTGCAGCTAGTCTTTGCTTTCCAGAAAATTGAATTATGATGATTTTTTTTTAATCTACTGTATTTCAGAGCCAGAATATTGCAAGTTGCTGTGAGATGCATATAAAATGTAGTACTAATGTCAACCGTACTGTTGTATTCAGGTTACAGCGATCCTGAAAGATGCTGGTGTAAACAACCTAACTGTCCAAGTAGAGAAGGAAGCTTATTTTCAACACATGTCTGGACTCAGTACAGGTTTTCAGGATGTCCTTGCCATGACTCAGCAACTGGAATCCATGAAATACTACAAAGATGGTACTTACATCATGTGATACAAAGTTGTGTTTGCCAAAGGAGTAAGTAGTAAGTAAGGTGTAAAGTGTAAAGCTTGTACGATTCCATATTCGTATTACTTTTTTTCAGATCTTGCACATATATGTACAGAAACAAATGTACTATATATTTGAATTTTTTTAAGCATACTGTCTTTATTAAAATTGGATCAAGACACTTTTATAAAGGAAATAAGATGGACTTGAATATTTGCTGTATATGTGAAAATAATGGAAATCTCAAATACTGTACTTGGTGTTCATTAAACAGAAATCTTGCAACTTGTGGATGAGCACAGATGTATTCCATACTTTCCATTAAGTATTGAAGGTCATGATTACAATTTCGTGTCACTAGTGGGAAATGGAAATAGTTTATTTTGGAATGCAAACATAATCAACTGAAAAATACTTTTCTTTCAAACATAGCTTGAAGACTCTTTGAATGAAAAAAAAAATTACATATTTATTATGGGGAGCAAAAAACAACAAGAAGTCATGGGTTTTGCACATTTTCTTAGATAATAGAAATATACAGTTTTTATATTATGTCTTGGCATACAAATCTGTTTTTTAAACTTAATTTTAATGCATCAGAGGAAATAAATGTTACCATTTTAAATTTATATCAAATTATTTTTTTAGGGAGAGAAATCCACAGGTTAACAGTGAGAAATTGGGAGGGGAAGAAATGCAGACACTTTCCCGTTTCCTGGGAAGACTCAGAATCAAAAAAAAAACATTCTGTAAAATATTTTTTGTACTTTTTATATGAATAACTGCAAATACAATAGTTTGAAGCTTAAAGTAATTCATCAGTGAGCATCCTAGCACTCTGCTAAACTTCACCTCTTCACGATATGTTGTTCTGTCATTTACTTGATTTTTTCATCATAACATAACACAGCTGCAGGTGTACCGTAGCCAGCTGTACTTTTGTGTGTTACCCAAGGAAGCAGTCCAGGTTTAGAATGCTAAACTGTGACAGTAATCTGGGACCTGGCAAGCTGCGGAAACAAACTGTAAATTAAGAGTTCTTGACTGGAAAGAGAAAGAGAGTGTTATAAGAACACATAAGAACATGTAAGAAATAATTATGTGTCTTGGGGTCTTAATACTGTGAAGAAAACAAATCTCTGCCTTTAGCAAAAAACTGTCAATAGGGTAATAAAATATGTCTTCAGAGATAGTTATCCTGACATCTGTTTACAGTCCTCCTGTGCCCCCTTGTTCTTGTCTGAAGCCCTTAAATATTGTGCTTGGAATTGAGCAAATCAATTCAGTGGTTAGCAAGAATGAGTATGTCTTTCATCATGCCATGTATAACAGCAGTCTTGTTTTGTCATACTATTTTCTTCTTCCGGTATTTAGGATCAGTACCCAAATATCATTATAAATGATCATCAGGCTTGATGTTAGAGGAATTTGAGAATAGACTGAGGCAGGAATTACATGATCAGACCAGATTCACCAGCAATGCCATTTGAAATGTCCATGAGCAATTTTGCTTCTCTTGTGATCAAACTGTTTATACAAACTACATAGTTTCTTTTGTAACTGTTAAACAAGTTTGCATTCCAGTCTCTTCCTCTGGTGCTGTGTTAAAATGCTCTCTGTAGTACAGGACTGACTGGAAACACTGTTGTCAGAAAGTCTCTAAAACTTGTGTTGCTTTTACATATAGTGAGGAAGATTGACTGCACAAATCACAGTCCCTAATTTTTTGGGCCAGCGCTGCAGAACCAGCAGAGTTCTCAACGCTTGATCCTGTTTTCTTCTGATTTATGCCTTTGGCAGTGGTTTTCTCACCTTGCCTCCTCCAGAAGGCTCAGGTCAGTTGAGTAACAGTGCTACAATTAACAACCCAGTCTATAAGCAGGGTGATCTTTTGGTTCTGAAAACCATTTTCAAGCAAAAAGCTTCAGTTAATATTTATATGTGCCACTCATATTTGAGGTGATTGTAGTGGAGCTGATGGCATTTCACCAAACGGAGCGTTAGCCCCATCAGGGATAGGTAGATGAAAAGGGGGATGATTCCTTCTTTTCAAATCAAGTTAGCTTAACATAGTTGAAAAGCCTTCACGCTTGCCACAGCTTTCTGTGAGCAAATGCTGATTTCCTGCTTCAGCTGCTAGCAACAGGGCCCAAAACACATTAAGGTGGCTGGGACCACGTTAGATGGCTGTGGCAGTGAAGATCAGCTTGTGCCTGGATACTGCACGGGAAAGTGCAAACCTGCATCGTAACACACATTCGGCAGCTTTTTGTGTGTTACCCAGCACACGTGCGCGGTGTTTTTGCTCGCTACCCTGACAGGATGAGGAGGGCAATAAACGTCTGTCTGAAATTCGTTTGCCCAGCCCCCGCATCTGGCAGTAACCCTCCAAGGAAGGGTTCGGGCTTCCTTCCCTGCACCATCTATTAGAACTGTGTGGTAAGGGCAGATTTTCCAGTCACAGGTAAAGGCCACTTGATTTATAGTTTGATAAATACTGTGGTGGGGGAGTTTTCAGTCTGGTCACTCGGTTTGTGCGCAGGCTGTTGCAACAAAGCACTTTCAAACATGGAACAAAGCTGTAAAACCAATTGCAGCTATGTATCGTACATTCGGCAGCGAGCAACGTATGTGTACGTAACGGGGAAAAAATAAACGTGTTTTTCAGTAATGTTTTCTGTAGCGCATCACGTCTTCTCTGGTTAAAAAATGAGCAGGGATGTGAACAGGGCGGCACGTTAACAAAAAGCTCTGGTTTCAGCCCCAGCTGGCTGCGCAGGGGCCGGCTGGAGGAAGGCAGCTTGAGAGCACGCTCCAAAACCGAATTTCTGGGGCATTTCCCGGGCGTTTCTGCTGCCCGAAGGCCTCGGCCCGGCTGCGGCTGCCGCCGCCGCCCACGGTAATGCATTGGGGCGGGGCCGCCGGCAGCCAATCGGGAGGCAGTGGGCAGCCAATCAGCGGTGGCGCTTGAGAGATTTAAAGCCGCGGCGGTTAAGCTCAGCCCGTACTTCTGCTGCTGCGTCCCATTCTGCTCCTGCTGCGTCCCATTCTGCTCCTGCTTCGCCATGGCGTTCAGGGTTACCAGGGTAAGTGCGGCACGGACCCGGCGGGCACTCAGGGGGGTGGGCGCCGGAGCCGAGCCGAGCCGAGCCGAGCCGCGTGTCACGCCGCGAGTGGGGGTTGGCTGCTCGCCCGAACCTGGGGCAGTGCCGGGGAGAGGCGGCCGGGCGGCTCTCCGGTGCCCTGCTCTCTCTCTCTCCCTCCCTCCTTCCCTTCCCCTCTGCTCCGAAGCCCTCCAGCTTCGCGGGCGGAGAGGGGCGCGGCAGGGCTGCCCTCCCGAGCTCTTCCGCTCACCCCCGTTTCTCTGTGGCGGGGAGGGCGGTGGGGTGGCTGCACGCTTCTCCTGGGACACCTCCCCGGCTCCCCTTCAACCCTCAGGCCTGGGGCGGAGAGGGCAGCCGTGCAACCCCCCAGGTCCGCGTCCGTAACCCTCCCGTTTCCGGGGGTGCAGCCGTGCAACCCCGGCGTTCCCGCCGGTGGGGCGCGGGGTGCGGGTCCGGTGTTCCCCGGTGGCGGTGCCGCTGACCGCCCTCCCCTCTGCCCACAGCACTCTCGCTCGTCGGCCGACGCCGCGGCGAAAAGCAGCCTGCCGGCTGCCGCCAAATGCGGGCCGGAGCCGGCGTCCAAGATGGTTCTGAGGTCTCGTCCCGCTCTGGGGGACATCGGCAACTGCGCCGCTCAAAGGAAGGCATCGGTCCCCGCGAAGAAGGCAGTGGAGAAGCAGGAGGGCTGCGGGCGCAAAGTGGCCCCCCCCGCCCAGGAGAAGACGGCTGTCAAGAAGAGGATCGCCGCTAAAGACGAAGTGCCACCGCCAGTCCCAGAGCCTTCCCAGGTACGCTCGGGGCCGTGTGCCCCCTCCCCTGCCCTGCGCTGGGCTGTGGGGGGCCGGGGAGGAGGGCACGGCCTCACCCACTGCCCTGAAATAGGGGTCGTGACCCCCCTGCAGCACTTGGGTGCAGCTTGGCCCGCTGATCCCTAGTTTCCTCGTAGCTGGAGCCTCAGTCTCCAGCCACCATGGAGACATCCGGATGTACCCCATCCGAGGACATGCTGTGTCAGGCTTTTTCTGATGTCCTGCTTGATGTGCAAGATCCAGATGTGAACGATGGTGATGATCCATACCTCTGCGGCAGCTATGTGAAGGACATCTACAAGTACCTGAGAGACCTTGAGGTTGGTAGGGGGAGGTCAGAACTGTATGGGGTATCTGCTGACACAGTGAACCCATCATTAGAGGTGTGGCTCGGAGCTTCACTTTCACCTACAGATTTTCCTGAGGTCCTAATAAGTGATCCCGCAACTTAAAATACAGGAAAGATTAAACTGAGCTGATAACATAAACAGATGCTGGTTGTTAGACCAATCAACTAGCAGTACTAGTACCATGCTCTTTCTAGCCCATCTCTAGTAAACAGCGAAACCTTGTGCCCTGTGTCCTACATCTATGGGCTACGCCTGTACTCAATTCCTTGATAAGCCTTAAGATGCAACAAAGGCTAGGCACTGCAAACACCTCAGCTAAGTGACTAGGTCTACTGACCCTATTCCTTCCACACAGGAAAACAAACCTGTCAGACCCAAATACCTGGTTGGACGGGAAATCAACGGGAACATGCGTGCCATACTAATAGACTGGCTTGTGCAAGTACAGATAAAATTCAGACTCACGCAGGAGACCTTGTACATGGCAGTTGGTATCATCGATTGCTTCCTGCAGGTGAGTGTCTCTCGCCCAGCGTCAGGCAATGCTTTTCCCCTAAGCTAAAGCACAGCAAGTGCTGATCAGTAACACCATAGATGGTTAGATGTGTTACCCTTAACAAAATACAGCTGACACAAAGGGCATGTGATGTTGAACTGTATGTACCACATAACCCTCTCAGCTATGAACAGTGACTTGATAGATCAAAACTGCTTATTCCTCCCTCATGTGATCTCAAAGCCTTCTAATACCCCAGCAGATGCCAACAGAGGTTAATGGATGACATACAGTTGTTCTGTATATGCCAGTATGAACATCCTGTCACAGAATAAACCTTAAACTGGCTACCTTGAAAAGATGCATTCTGAGCTAAGTCATACAGATAAATCTCCACTGCTTCTTAATACAGGACAATGCTGTTTCCAAGAAGACATTGCAGCTGGTTGGTATCACAGCTATGTTCATTGCCAGCAAATATGAAGAGTGTATTCCGCCACACGTTGGAGACTTTGCCTATGTAACTGATAACACTTATACTAATTCCCAAATCTGCCAAATGGAGGTGAAAATTCTGCAAGCCCTGGACTTTGATCTGGGTCGCCCTATTTCTCCACACTTCCTAAGGAGGGCTTCAAAGATTGCACAGGTAATGCTGAGAACAGGTGTTACTGTAAGCAACATCTGGAAAATGCAATACTTGACCGTGGCAGCTTGTTAAAACGGTTCAAAACTTCTGAGTACTGCAACAGTTTAGCAACTGAACCTGGTTGAGACCTGCCTCCCATGTAGAAATAGGTCTTGTTCGTCTGGTTTCTGTCACATGACCCTAACCCACCCAAAACCAGAATTAAAATGCCTGCCTGGTACTGCAGGTGGCTACTAGACTGCTGTTGAAAGGAGTGGTCCTAGACTATGAGCAGCCTAATACAGCTCAGAACTGCTCTGTGATTAGGCCACTTGAATTTCAAGCCTATAGGTCTGAAAATGTTTGCTGAGGAAGTGTTTCTTCCGGCTTGACTAAACAAAGGCTTGACAGGATCCTCTTACCTTGGAGACAGCCAATACTCAACTCTGTTTTATTGCAGGTGGACTTTGAAGAGCACACTCTGGCCAAGTACCTGATGGAGTTGTCAATTGTGGACTATGATATGGTTCACTTCTCTCCATCCAAGACTGCAGCAGCTGCTTCCTGTTTGGCTCTGAAACTCCTCAAAGGATCTGAGTGGGTAAGTTATGCTTGTCAGACCACCTCCTAGTTTGGGAATCAGTGTGCCTGTGCACCAGCCTAAAAGGCTACTCTGGGCCAAGTGCATGCCTTCTGCTTCCCTTGTTGGTGTCTCATTGTGTTCTTGTCTCCCTGTGGGCCATTACAAGGGAAACAAATAGGGCAATAACGGTTAACCCTCTCCTGTGAGACAGGAGACTGCAATTGCCCGAGCCCAACAGAAGACAAAGAACGCTGGGTACTCACATTGTTCTAATAGTCTTGTCTAATGATTTCCCTTGCTTTCAGACACCGGCTCTGCAACACTACATGTTTTACTCTGAGCGTGACCTTCTCCCAGTTATGCAGCATATAGCAAAGAACATAATTTATGTGAATGAGGGCATAACCAAGAACGTGGTAAGAATCTCACAGTGCAGGCGGGGGGGGGAGTGTGCATGGTTAAGTGTCACTATGTGGCGCTCTGAAGCTGGCTTAGCCAAGCCACTGTAGATCTCTATCTTGCCATGAGCCAGCCATGAACTGGTCTTGTGTGCTAGGGATGGGCTTGGCTTGACCACCAAGCCTCAGGTGAGCTGGAATAGTGTGAGTTTATGAACAGGGTAAACTTAACCAAACTTACCTCTCTGCAGGCAATCAAGAACAAATATGCCTCCATCAAAAACGGCAAAATAAGCGACATTGAACAGCTGAAATCTTCTATGATATGGAATTTAGCACAACCTCTGCTGAAAATGTTTTAACTCCAACTCAATCAAAACATCATCACTATGTTCTGCTGTGTATACGTGTTCTATTTGTATGCTTCTGCCTTTAAATAAATATTTGTGTATTTTATTTGTGTTCTTTATGTGTATTCTATTTCTTCCTCCTACAACTGCGGTATCTCCAACGGCAGCTGTGAACACTGCTAAGAAGCACCCTGTGAGCCCTGGGGTGAGCTGGGCTGGAGCTGCTGCTCTTCCAGGCAGCTCCTACAGGCTCCGCTAATGTGGTGGCAGAGCTGGTGTCTGCCAGATTCGTCCAATTAGAGCGCAACTCTTAATACCTTAGCACTTACTGTAGCGTGTTTTTTGTTAAGAAAGTAACTATCAGCTCTACCTCTGACCAGTATTCTCCTGGAGAGCTCTGTCTGCCTTCACTTAGAAGTGATGATGGTTCTTTGCCTACTACTCTCCCCCTTCTTATTTCTTTATTGATAATATTTAACTGTACTCCTGCTTCCCTTCCGTCATTTATCTGAAAAATAGCTGGGAGAAGTGGCTGCCGCCTTCCCTTCTCGTGCGCACCGGGGGCGCTTGGGTAGGGAATAAGCTCGGCAACCAACACATTCTGGTGACCGCTGGCGCCTTGTGTCAGACGCGGGGCCCCGGCCCCGGTCCCGGCCCCGGCCCGCGGCCGTCCGGCCTCACCCCCCCGCACCGCCAGAGAACCGCCACTCCCCTCGGCGCCGCCCGCCTGGCGGCCGAGCGCCGAAACGCCGATGCAAAAGAAGAAGCAGCCCAGGATTGGCTGGAAGCGCGTGGGCTGCTGGAGAGCCCCGCCGCAACAGGCAGAAGCAATCGCCGGCCGCGCTGCCGAGGGGCGCGCGCGGGAGAATTGAAGGCGCCGGCCATGGAGCTGCTGCAGCGGGAGGCGAGCGTGGCGGCGGTGGCGGTTGCCGCCGAGGACGAAGGCGAGGGCGAGGGCTGGCCGGAGATCCAGTCGAAGGTGGACGCCCTCATGCTGCTGCGGTCAGTGCTGGGGCGGCAGCGGGTGGCCCCGAGCAGGCCGGGGCGGGCGTCAGGGGCGGTGGCTGCGGCGGGGTCCCCTCGGCGCCGGCGGTGAGGTGCCGCGGCGCGGGTCTGACTGAACGCTGTCGCTTTGCTTCTGCTGCAGCATGAGGGACCACATGAAGCAGCAGCTCATGGAGTTCAGCACGGCCGTTCACGCCGGTAAGCTCATCCCTGCTCTCGCTCCCTCCAACAGCCCCCAGCGCCTCCGCTTGTTGTCGTGTCGCGGTGATCGTGACGTGGCTAACGTCTGTCTCTTTTAAAATTATTTATCAAAAGTTATAATAACGAAGTGGGGTGGGTTGTTTTTGTTTTTTGGCTGAGCGTCTTGCTGCATTTTCTGGACAGCTCTGTGAGACGCGTTTGGGTGCCCCCCAAAACCACCGCGCGGCCCTCCCTCCCTCCCTCCGCCCGGGTTCCCGCCTCTGACCCCTCTCGCGCTCTGGCGCGTGACGGCCGTTCCCAGGAATCCGAGCGCTGGTGCTGAAGTCTTACCAAACGTCCGCCAAAGCGGTTGCCAGCAACACCGATTTAAGGCGTTTCCTCTTGTTCCCGCTGTGTTTCCCTTGCCTACGTCCCCTTCCACAGAACCAGCCAGCTGCCTAAATAGAGCAATGCTGTAAGCCAGCTCTGGCGTGTCTAACAAGTGCCAAATGGAAATATGTTAAAGCCTAATTAAATCTCTGATACAGCTGATTGATAGTGTAGTCTCACCAACGGTGGAAGAGATGATAAGGTATAGAGGTAGGAATAACAAATACCTTGCATAGCCATCAAGCTGCTTATCCTTTATGCTCTGTAGATTGTGTTTAAAAGTCTCTGTGCTGGTTTTGGTGATGTTCTTTCTTTACAGGTCAAGAAGGTTTCTTTGATCACATCACTAAACAAACATTTACCAAACGGTATGTCACTGGATAGCTTCAAACTGTTGATGTATTTTGAAACAAAGAGGAGAAGGGTTAAGAACTGAGCCTGGAGGTTCTGTTCTAGTTACTCCTTCTTAGTAAATCTCTGGATTAACAATCAATACTTTGCAGGAGTCTGCTGAAAATAAAGGGAATTAAGAGAAAATATGGGGAAGAAATATTTTACTCAGTCTCCTAATGTAGTTCTGTATCTGATGTGGCTTCTAAATTTGCAGTCCTTCTTGTGATCGCTAGAATTCACTAATATAGTTCCACATGCTAAAATACTGCTGGCCTTAATAATTTTTGGTTTACAGGAAAAATTCTTACTTTAGACATGTAGAGAGCAAGTTAAAAATGTGACATTGCTTTTAAAATTTTTTGTTATCTTCACACTGTTTGGTGTTGTTTGTTGTTCTCTTTTTTTTTTTTTCCTTTAGTGACAGACAAAATTTAAAACAAGATATGGAGAAAATAATAGTCTCTTTCCAGAACAAGACATTAGCCTTTAAAAGGTAGAATTTTCTTCCTGTTTATTTGGAGGTTTTCTCTTTGTTTATAAGTGTGCACATACATGTACATAATTCTGATTAAAATAGCATTTCAAAGTGTTATGGGGTGTATTAACAAACATGAGAGATTTTAGTACTATTGAACCAGTAGGAATGCAGATGGAGATACCATAGGGGAAAAAAAAAATACGAGTTGAAATGTGTAAACAAAAAGGTTCCTGCAAAATTGTGAAGGTCTGGCTGTATAAATCAGTAAACATAATTCTTGGCAGTATTTTACAAATGCATTTGAAAATGTGGAAGTTGATAGGTGTTACACATCTCCTGTGCTACATGGCTGCTCATTTGATTTCCCACCTTTGCCCAGCTTCCCTCTGCAGGCTCTGGGATTAATGGTGTCTGAGTATGTTTGGCAAGAGAGAAAGGAGTTGTCACTCTCACAAATAATCATTGATGTGCCTTTCTTGTCCTGAAAGTTAAGCCCCATTATTTAACAAGTATGATATTTACAAGGTACTGAGTATTTTATATATGTAATTACAATGTGAAAGTGTACATAAATGGAACCTTGGAAATGTCTCTTCTTTTACTTATCTAAATCTACTTCTCTCGGTTTCTTATCAGTTCTCACCAGTTATATGTTTCTTCCCCCACACTATGTAGGGTCGAACTTTTGGTTGCCCTCAAAAACAAAATGGAGCAAAATGATAATGAATCACGGTAAGGTGTTCTTGTGGAAAGGATGGGTAGAAAGGAATGGATTTTACACAGTTAAATATGACATGTTACTACATGACTTCATTGTACCTTTCTAAAAAGCAAGGTTCCTTCTTGTTTTGACTGAATGATATACCATCACCTTCTGGTTAGAATCAGCATGATCAGACCTTTTATACCCAGGGTGGATTTACATTTGGGCTCTGAATTAACCAACCTTTGATTACAGAGATCATAATTTTTGATTCACTAGTGAGAACTGTTTGTAGTTAAGAGCTTTTTGTCTTTAATGCATGACTTCCCAGCATTTATAATAGTTGAGTATGTATTACAGGCTTGCAACCCAGCTTTGCCTCTGCATTGCTGCCTTCACTAATTGTGTAGGAGCTTAATGTCTTTGAAAAAGAACTGAACGTTTCAAACATGTTTAAAATTAGCTTTTAATTTCCTGCCCAATATTAACAGGTGCACGCATAAGAAGTGTAATATGCGAAATTTAATTTCTGTCAGAAATACAACTGAAAATGTTGCATCTCCATGATGCACCATGCCACGCACCATAATCCAGGAGCTTTAGTTCTTGGCCATTGTCAAGTGGCTGGGCTTCCTTGATACCTTCCAAGCTCTGTGATTTGGAACATTAGACTTAACTAAAACAAAAGTATGCCTTATTTTGGTGTTAGGGGAAATGGGGATTTTTTGTTTGATCCAAACAACAATGATTTATGCTGCTGACTCATATTAATGGTCTTAAGATACACAACTTTGTTTCCTTCCTTAGACTGATCTTGGAAACTATGAAACACATAGCAATGCTCAGCAAGTCTATACTTGAACATCAGCAGGTAAGTGGCAGTTGTGGCTTCTGTTGCAGTTGTGCAGGTATACCAACCTCAATGTGGGCAGGAGCCCAATTTGAAAGTAATAGGATTGCACAAGTCATTTGAAGCTTAATATATGGCCCAAAAGTTGTGGTTTGTACTGGTGTTAAAATTACTGAAATGATTACTTAAAGTGAGTAGGTAAGAAAGTCTGCTTCTAGAGCTGCCTTTAACTGCTTTTGTGGATTGAATTAGCATCTTTCAATATTTATTGGCGCCAAGAGTCTAGGAAATACCTTTTTTTTTTTTCTTTCAGCAAGCACGTGAGAATGAAGAGAAATTGAATGACATTAAAAGGAAGAGACTTTGTAAGTGTGTTAGCTATATTGACTTTGGTTTATATTTGAATGTACGGTTCATATTTTAAAGTTCTTGTAGCAATATTAATTTACATTTGAAGTAACTGCGAAACTCTCAACACAGCTATAAAACTTCTGAAAAGAGTAGGAAGCACTGTAAAAATGAGCTGGTGTGTTGCCTACTTGAGCATGAAACTGCCATGTTAGAATGAGAGATGCAAAAAGATACTCTAAAAGAATGTGGTGGTGTTTTATTTAGTGTAAACTCCCCAGAAAATTACACATCATTTAGTAATTTAAATCAGTCCTACAACACCTAAGGGATTTTTTTTTTGTCAGACTGTACCTTTATGAAGTATTTGCAGAATAGAGGAGGGGACTTACGAAGAACTCTCATAATAGTTTGTATGTTGGTATTCAGTAGGCTTGTTAAAGTGGGTCTGATTTAGACATGAAGTCAATCTTTTAATAAGGTAACTATGTTTTCTGAATGCTTCTACTGTCACATGACCAGGCTTGCCAACAGTTTTGACAACTATTGTTTGTTTCATGCATAGAAGTGGTGTATATGTTGACAGGAATGAACAAACACAATGTGTTTGTCTGTCTTCATAGGAAAAATGAGCGTCCCTAGTATCTTCAGAAATAAGGGAAGGAATGCTCCGTCAGCATTCTTTCAATGTATGAACTGTTAATAATTGTTTTATTCAGTCTAGTTTTCAGCCTGGCTTCCAATAAGAAACTAGAAGTATTCGCTGGTGCTATCCGAATGTGCCTTGTACGACTGGAATTTGATTTTGATCAGATTTGAAAATGGGGAAAGGGTCTTAAACACCTCTGACTATAACAGTTGTGACAACCAGAGATGGGGTGTAGGACAGATGTTCAAATTACGATCCATGTCTGATGGAAATGCAGGCAGTACACAAAGTACTTTCTGTTTTACTAGCAGACTGGCAACCAATCAATGTGCTTTGATACCCAGTAGCCACAGCATGGGTTGCCTCCTAGGGGAAAGGAATATCTTGAGGTATATTGGAGGGAAGGGATGGAATCTGAAGTTAGGATTATTGCAGTGGAAGTGCCTTAGATGTCTGAGGAAAAAAGCATATCTTTAGTTTTACTGCTCACCTAGCTACTTCTTAACGCTTAATTTTCCTAATAATGGAACAGCACTAAAAAAAGCCGGAAGACAGAAACTACTGCGAATTCATAACATGACGAAAAACCAGAAGGAGAAACAAGTGAGTGAAATGCTGCAGAAGATACACGCTAGGTTACAAAAAGAGAGACAGATGACTACAGTAATTCAACATGTATTCCAGGTAATGTGTTGTAGCTTTTAGAAGCAAGTTTGCCAGCTTGCATTACAGTCAAGATAACATAGTGTATAGTAAATGTAACTTCAAACAAAAGTGTGGTTTTTAAAAACTTTGAGTAACAATGGTAATGGAAAAACTGCTGTATGAAAGGAAAACTTGATTGCTTTAAAGGCTAAAAGCATGAAGATATCACAAACTTCTTTGGAATAATTGTTTATGGAGTTTAGAGATAGTATCAATCTACCTTTATTCCTTTGTTCCCTTAAGGGTATAAAAATAATGCATTTTCTTGGAGAATGTCTGTCACAGAAGTAGCTGTATTGCCTTACACAGAGAGTCAACCCTACACCACCACCACCCTGAAATCAGTTCCCCCATCTCATGGTTAGGAAAAATAAGTCGGTCTTAACCACGGGATTACCAGTGAGCCAGACTGGTGCTCCTCAGTCTGCCCCTTCTGACCACACGTGTGTCTCCATTTGTGTCACCTACTGCAGCCTTGTGAAAGCTGTGGCCTGCAGCCATGGCCGGTCTCCAAATCCGTTCAGCGGTGTAGCCTTCAGCCTTTTGGTTACCCACGTATCAGATGCTGCCCACTAGTCTGTATCCACGCAGCTGGCCGGCAGGTCATCTGCAGTGTGGAGTTATGCAAAGTGAGGAAGAAAACCTCACTATTTGAGATAGGGTGGAAGGCCCTCCTGCAGCATCCTGTGCTCAGAGGGGCTCAACTAAAGGTCACGTGCGCTGTGTGGCAGTCTGGTACTCTGCCTCTCACTGCGTGACCTGTCCTGGCTTCCTTTGCCTGGCCCCACAGATCAGTGACTTTGGTACAAAGATGGGAGGCACGGTGAACAGTGAATTGCAACCGCAATGCTCTTGATTTTATCAGCAAACGAACTATGAAATGCTAGTTAAGCATGCAGAAAGGTTTTTTTAAAAAATTTTAGACTGGCGAAAAGAGAGAACATTGTTGGAGGACTTCAGGTAGAAGGCAGGATATAACCGTGTTGTGAATTGGGATGATCAGAAGAATTTCAAGGACAGAAACAGAGCCACATGTTTTTGTATTGCACGCTACGTTTACTAATAAGTTGCATTGATAACAATGTTACATCTCAAGTTGAGAATGAGAAATTAAACATTTTAGCAGGCTTTAGATTAGATTCCTAGAATTTTCTTCTGGTTTTGTATTCGTGAAATCTTCTGAGCTCTATCTAATTAGAGCAAGTCTTTGGTTAAATTTAATAATTCCCATTTTCGAGCCAAAATGGCAGGGTGAGAATGTTAACTGTGTTATTTTGTGTTTGAGGCAAACTTTATTTCATGTGGGGTTTTTTTGTTTTTTTTTTTTTAAATCTTCTAAATTCCTTTGCTTAAAATAGGGATGGTGTGCAAGCACCTCTAGCAACTTCAAAGCACTGTGGGGTTTTTTGGCTATTTATTGACAATAGGATCTAAAACAAAACTTCCCTTTCTGCTGTCTCCCCTATCCCATCTACTTCAAACACTGCTGTGAATTTCAAGGGCTTACAAGTTAAAAAACAGACAGCATTTGAGAGATTTTACTTGGAATAATCCTTTTTAAAGGCTTTTTTTAACCAATGCTCTTTCTTTCTTACAGAATATCATAATTGCAAGCAGAGTTAACTGGGCAGAAGATTCATCTCTAAAGGCAGTTGTTCTACAGCTTGAAAAAAACACCCATTTTCAGTGAATCAGAACAAGTGGTGTTTCATTTTATACAGTGTATATAATTAAGGTAGTCAACTTGGTAGATTAATATGCATTACTAAGCACACTCCAAGAATTTGAAAATTTAATCTGCCTGGAAGTTGTCCTCTCTAGAGACTCAGAACATGGCCACGTAACTCTTGGAAGCAAAATTTAATTCCTGATACACAAAAAAATTTTGAACAGGTAGCGTAGCTGATGAAACTACCTGAAAAGCCGCGTCATATCTGCCCTATTGCAAGAGCTCGTTTCCGTCTGAACGACAGCAATAACAAAAGAAAGAAGAAAAATCTCTCTATTTCAAGTTTTTAAGTAAAAGTGGGCTTAAATCAAAGCTCTTTCTGTGGAAACCCCAAACTGGAAAACTTGTCAGTCTTTGGGGTTTTATTTCCTTTTTTAAATTATTATTAAAGTGCTAGGTGTAATTTTAAACACTGAAAATTTTATACTTTTAATTGTAACAGCTGCTTGTGACTGTGCTATATGCTGATTAGTAGCTGGAGGCACAACCTGTAGATGCCGTACCACGTCACAAAATACGACAAACGTAGGGACAATGCAAGTAAAATGGAAGAGGCGGCTTCGTGCTATCGACTGTGTGGCTAGGCAGTATTTTAAATGTTTAAGTGTTTTTCAAAGTATGAAATAAATATTTTTAATTGACAATTGCATTTTGGCATGGCGTTTCGGCGAAGTTGACCAAGTCATGGCGCTGTAAGCATGCTAAAATGTCAACTTTTAATTTGGTAAGTGAATGTTAGCTTTTAAAACGCGGGCGCGTCTTTTTCGAATAAAAGCAAAAACACAGATTTACTCCAAACGGCGTTCGTGGTCGTTTGCTCCCTCACGGTCGGGCCCCGCCCGCAGCGGGCGAGGCTCCGCCCACAGCGNAGGAATGAAAGATGACAGCACTAAAAAATACTTTTTATAAATTAAAGAGGGAAAGGAAAAAAAAAGGGGGTGGGTGAAGTGGGGGGGGGGGGGGGGGGGGGGGGGGGGGGGGGGGGGAGAGAGGAGGGCGGTGGGGACCGCCCGGTGTCGCCGCCGGTCATTTGATGCCGGTTCTCTGGTAGCCCCGCGCCCTATTAAGCGCTGTTCAAAGGGGAGTGCTCTCCCGCATCTCCTTTCTAAGCCATCCTTCTTCAAGGTGAAGGTGAGGCGCGGAGTCTTCTTCGAAAGAAGCGGCTCAGAAATAAGCAGTGTGACTTCGGCTACCAAGCTTTATGATGTATGGCGTGGTTTTGTTGGTGGGTTTTGGGTTTTTTTTTTTTTTTTGTTAACGGAACTTGTCAATCTCGTCCGGCCGGCTGAACAAATACGTACAGGCAGAGAGGCACAGCTAGCAATTCCGTGAGCTAAAATTTTATAGTTGCATTCGTGCGACTGCGGTGGCTGTGAGGAAAGGAAGAGATGGCTTGTTCCTCGCTCAGGGCGTGAGGGCGGAGGAGTGCCTTTAAAGGTGAAATTTCTCCTGGGATAAACGTAGTAAGCGACAACATTTTAGCACCTTTGCTTGGTCAGTTTCAGCCAAACAGCCTGCAAAAGCGCAATTGTCAATTGAAAAAAAAAAATATTTCGTATTTTAAAAAACACTCAGAGTGGCGGTACAGAAGGCAGCAGTATGGAAGTGATTGTTTAATATGTTGTGTGTTGCATTTTATTATTGTGAAGGTAATGTGTGTCTAGAAATATATTTTATTCTCCTTGTTTCTCCTACTACCTTACCTTATTCTAGGTAGTCAAGCCACATACTCCATTAATTAAGTTCCCCGACAGAAAAAGTAGCCCCAGACCTAAAAGTAAGTATTTCATCTATAGATACAACTTGTGCCACATTTCTTTGCATTAACTGTTTTATATAAGAGCCAGCATACAATTTTTCTGTTTCAACTATGCAACTCAGCTGATTTTGAGCAGGGTTTCTGAAACAGTTGTTTTAGTTTGAAGGTAACTCTTTGACTCTTCCTTTTCAGATTCTATACAGCTGTTTGAATACATGTAATACATGCACATCTTTATTGCTTGGTCAAGGCAGATTCACGAAGAATTCCGGTGTTGTTTTCCTGCTTATATGTTAATAAGTCCTGTTTTTCTAAATATTAGTATTTGCCTAAAATGATTGTGGCCAAGTCAGTTTGAAGCAGCTTTAGGTCTTTGGTGATATTTGCAGAAACAACGTTGCATTTTCCTCCTCTTTTCTTTTCGTAGTTGGCATGTGCAATGTCCGTGGTATTTAAAACCATGATTATAGCTGGGAGAGTCATCCCACTGTACATTTTAATAAGTATTTCCTTGTGCTTCTAATTAATGCTGAGAAAAAAATAATTTCATTGCAATCTTTGACATTAATTTTTATACCTATGTTGATATTTATAAGATTTTCCATACTGTTACGTTTAGACATGAAAGTTATGTGAGTGATAACGTTGTTTTAATGCTCCTTTTGAGTCAACAAAGCATTTGAAACTAAAGTAGGAGATGTCTTAAGAAGCTCGGTTACGTTATTCTCACTTCTTTAGAAATACCATACCATGTTATTTGCAACAGCATTATCATGTTTGTGATTTAGCTTTAAGTTTAGTTTATCCATTAACATTACAAAGTGTCTACAGTGCACATCAGTGCCACTTCTGACTTAGCTGTGAACTGTTCAGGAACGATTTTCTGTGATAACTTTCTGTCAGAATTCTGTACGTTGTGGACAGTCAGCCCAATGCACCACCTCTCATACCAGTGAACTGCTTTATCAAAGGCTTAAAAACACATTACTTACCTGCTGTTTATCTCTGCATCGGAAGATTTTTGTGACTGTATCTTTTAACTATGTTAGACTTTCCTACCTTAATCAAGTTCTGTCATTTCATTAGTAAATTTCAAGCTACCTCATGTTGCTTGAATGCTGTAGCAATAACTGCATATCACTGTACCAGACTGTTGCTTTTACGTGGTTTCACATAGCCAAACAGAGCTCTGCAGGTAAAGACTAAACTTTTAGGGAAGTGGGTGCTTGAAAGGCCAGCCAAATTCTTTTACCACATTACTACTGCAACATGATGGTCTCAAAAAGGAAAGGGAAAAATGTAGTAGAGACTGTATCTGGGCTAAAACAATAGCAGTATTAAGTCTGGTACTTTGGAGTCTCGACTTCTGATGTTTTTAATTGGGTAATGCATCTACTCCAACTACACTTCCAGCTGAAACATACAATACAGGAAAGTTCTTGGCAAATCTCTAGAGATTGTCGTGATCAACGAAACAATTTTGGATAAACTGTTTCCTGTTTTTTCGTATATAAGGTGTGTTATTTCTTGAAACAAAATACTTTGCCCCCATTCAGAATATGCTCGTTCTGATAGGCTGTCTTCCTCCTCACTCCATCTGGGACCTTCTACTGTTCATGAACGACCCGATCAACTTGGGACTTTTAGATACAATCTTCTGACTGAGAACTTCTGAACATGCCTCTCAATGGTGGTGTGGTTTTTTTTACCAATGATGGTTTGATCACATTGTGGCGGGTGTCTAGTGTCCCAATACTGCCATCGACTCAGACTCACTATGGCTAAAACTGTCTTCTCTCCTTTGTCCTTATTGGTCTTGTTGGAGGCAGGAGGGAGAGAGGCAGGCAATACTATGGTATTTTAACTCCTCGCATTCTTTGATTCATCCAGTCTTGATGTGGCTTATTTTATAACCATATAGTCCCTCTATCCCAGCTGTTCCGGTGTTGCGTCTGTCTTGCTCATTTTTCAGGAGCACTGAGAGGGCCTTCCTGTGGAAGCGTTCTGCTTTATCAGGTGTTTTAACCTTATATATAGAGGTCTGAGTGCTTATGAAGTAAACATACTGCTGTGAGACTCCATCCTGCCTGGTGGGGTAATTGCGTACTTCCATTGTAAAATCAGCTATGGTGGGAGAGAACTAAGGTTCAGAATGATGGCTTTGACAACACTGCCCTTTTGTCATCTCTTCTCCTATCCTCAACCTCGAGGCACCTTCTCTAATGTGAATTCCTTCAGCCTAGCTCCTGGCCCTCACCTGTAAAGTACTTCATGCACTCCTCGGTCGCTACATTTCATTGACATTGATTGCTGATGCCCAGTATTTGGTGTCCACTCTGCATATCATTAACAAAATTTGGTATGATCCATTTTGTAATATCAAAAATGGGTACAACACTGCATCGCATGTTGTGGCATGTCACAGTTGTGAGCTTCATCTTTCTGTAAGCCTCTACCTCTTTTTCACTTGTCCGTATTTACAATCACAGTAAAAAAAAAAAAGCATAATCTCAGTGGATCTTAGTTATTTATCACAGTTATCTTTCTGTGTAATTGTCTCCACACACACTTATGACACTGCATGCTTTTTCTGCAAGTACAGCTTCCCAGTGAAAAAGCCTTTATTTGGATATATGCTGATTTATCTTCAGTTTCTACATCAGTATTTTTGCCACTCAAACATGCTTTCTTTTACTGTCAGAATCTTTTCACTATCTTCTTGATCTATTTAACAACAATAGAAACAGGTTGTGTAATTCTTTTAAGTATTTGTTATCACGAAGAAAATTGTTAATAGCTGGTAACTTGTATTGGCTGCTCATTAATTAATTTTACAGTCTTGTTATATCTCTGTAAATGGTTTTGCAATCTGGGTTTCAGTACAGGAGTCTCTACAAGCAAGTGTGCCATCTCTCCACGCTTCAAAAGCACAGGAGTCTGTAGGAGGCAGATCACCGGCCTTTCAAAGTATTTCGCCTGTTAGTACAGTACAAGGTACACCAGACACTTCTGAATTAGCAAGAACCTTACCTCAGAAATACAGAAGGAAACTTATGTCAGAAGAAGAGATTGAACTTATTCAAGTAAGTTTCATTTATCGGTGTGTGTATTGTCTGTATTTACCTAGCATTCAGCTTATTTCTACACCTTCTTCAAAGTTTCAAATCTGGTATTGCATTGTAATTCTCGGTAAGGGTGCGCTCCCAGCTTTCATGGCTTTGATGCACACTACCCAAGCTACAGATTCTTAACACACAAGGTACCCAACTCTCACCCATTAGTAGCAGCTTGTGGTATCGCTGAGTAGAGATACAGACATGAAACAGACATGCAGATAGCTAGCCATAGTTGATCATAGCCTGCATTGATCACTGTCACTACCTGTTTCGTAACAGCTGTTTAATGTGTAATTTGAATGTGCTGGACAGGAGCCCAGGAGTCTGCTCTTAGACCAGCAAAAGCTATTACCAAGTGACTGAAGTCCAAAATATTTTTCAAAGTAGTTTTTCTAAGTTATCTATTAATAAGTTAACTCTTGTATTTCTAGTAGTGTAAACATTTTGTTAAACTTGATAGAAATATTTTCTGCAATATTTGTAAGTATGGCACTGTACATGAAAGGCAAGAAAAACCTGCTTTTGTTCTGTAACAATTCTCTGTTGTAAACACCGGTGCTTAAAAAGGGAGAATGCACAAAATTTGAAGCACTTGTGAGACGGGTGTGAGATTGAAATGAAAAGACGCTTGCCTAGCTTTGTTGAATGACAAGAACACCTACAGTGTAATCGTGTTAGTAGGGGAAATCAGTTTTCCTGCATGTATGTCTATAACAGTGCAATAGAAGATTTGATCTCCATTTCGCGTTCTTTTATGGAATATATTTAGCTGTCCGCTTTTCTTTTACAGCGTGGAGGTCGAGAGTAATCATGGAAGATAGTTCGCTGGCCACCATTGAAGAATGAAGTGTTGTATTCACAATAAAGGCATTTCCTTAATATTAAAAATATTGTATACTAATAGCTTTAATAAAAACCCATGTGAAGGGTGAGGTTGACACAACACACTATATATTAATATGTGATTAAGAAGGATTTTGTGTTGATGGCTAACTAGCAATTGAATATATTTGATGTCCACACCATTAAAATATTTTTCTAATTAGCCATTTGCAAACTTGAAAATAGAACTGAGTCATTTTATTTTCTACTTTAAAAGATTTGGGTATCTCATCAGGAATCATTTTACGGGCAGGAAAGGGACACTGAGGTATTCTCAGAGATGACTGAGGCTTTGTGGGTGTTCAGAGTCGTTGCACAGCTTTGGTCGGGCAGTTGCGCAGCAGCCACTTTCCCTGAATATCAGATCTGAGGTTGGGAGCAAAACTGAAAAGGTTATCATAGAAGGGTTTGGGTTGGAAGAGACCTTAAAGATCATGTAGTTCCACGCCCCCGCCATGGTCAGGGACACCTCCCACTAGACCAGGTTGCTCAAAGCCCCATCCAACCTGGCCTTGAACAGTTCCAGAGATGGCGCGCCCACAACTTCTCTGGGCAACCTGTTCTGGTGTATCACCCCCCTCACAGTAAAGAATTTCTTCCTAATATATAACCTAAGTCTACCCTCTTGCCATTTAAAACTGTTACCCCTTGTCCTATCACCACACTCCCTGATAAAGAGCCCCTCCCCAGCTCTCCTGTAGGCCCCCTTCAGGTACTGGAAGGCTGCTATAAGGTCTCCCCGGAGCCTTCTCTTCTCCAGGCTGAACAACCCCAACCCCCTCAGCCTCTCCTCTCAGCAGAGCTGCTGCAGCCCTCGGATCATCCTTGTGGTCCTCCTCTGGACCCGCTCCAACGGGTCCGCGTCGTCCCTCCAGAGCCGGGCGCGGGTGCTTCATGGGGAGTTTAATCCGTTAACCGCTCCACCAGGCGGCCCGCTGGCTCCACCTACAGTCCCGCACCCGCTCCGGACGCTCAGTTTCTAACGCGGCGCTGCCGTTCCGCCCTCCCTCGGCGGCCTTCGCGAGGCGCCGCCGGCCGCGCGCGCAGGGGGCGTGGCGAAGGGCGGGGTGACGCCGGCGGCCCGGAAGTGGCGCAGGGGCGCGGCGCCGGGGGGTGTTAAAAGCCCGGTCGCCGGCGGCGCCTCTCGTCCTGCGGACCGATATTCACCTTACGCCGGCGACGAACGAGGCCATGGACGCGCGGGCGCGTGCCAAACGCTACGAGAAGCTCGACTTCTTGGGAGAGGGGCAGGTGAGCGGCCGTTGGGGCGCGGGTAGGGTCAGGCGGCCGCGGTGAGGGCCGCCTTGTGACCGGAGCGGGCCTTTGGGGCTGCCGGTAGCCGGGCCCGGCCCGGTCTCGCCTCGTTGCGGCGGTTATAGGGCGAGAAGGAGGGTCGGCTGGGTCGGCAGGCTGTCCACTGGCGGCGGGGCCTTGGTGGCCTCCTGAGGGAAGGCCCTGGCGGCGGGCGGATCGGGCGGGCTGTGGAGCGGGGCTCGGAGACCGCCACGTCCGCGGTCCCCCGGGAAGGCTGCGCTGGTATAGGCCTGGCCGCTCGTCTGCTGCCCCGGTGTTCATGCAGGCCTCTCTCTTTCTCCTCAGTTTGCTACTGTCTATAAAGCGAGGGATAAGAACGCCGACCAGATCGTGGCTATTAAAAAGGTGAGTGTCAGAATTTTTTTCCCGTTCTGCGATCAAGTGTCTGGTTGCTCTTGACCTGCCTAATAATTTTTTATATTTTTTTTTTTTTACTGACTTAATGGGTAGTAGGAGAATAGATATTCTTGTTTCTAGAGTGTTTTGTTTAAATGATCTAGTTAATATGTCTTTAATACCTTCATCCCCCCAAGAAGAGACACTAGCTTCAGTCTTACTACATTTCTGAAGGATTACCTGGTCTGTAACTTGAAATTTCAGTTATTTGTTAAACAGATTATTTTTTAAAAAACCCACGCATTTCCAAACTTCAGACTTATTAGTCTGTAATAGGGCTTTTTTTTTTTTTTTTTTAATCTTTACTCCTGCTGTGTCCCTTTTCCTTCAGTCCAGGAATGTTACACCTGATTAAGTTCTTTATAATTTATGGTAGTTTTTTGACAAAAGTGATCTTAGATCTGCAACTTACCCGTTTGAATGCAAACGTTGAAAATGTTTATGGTGTCAGAAAGTGTTTCACTTCATACTGTCTGAAGTGATTGCAGGAAGGAAGTTTTTATGTTAAAAATAGGTGATTAACTGTGCTTTGTGAGGGATGAAACATACATATTACAGTGCTTTGGTTAGTTAAAGGTTCTGCTTTACTAGACAAGTTGAACCATATCACTAGTCAGTAACTTTGATACGCTAATCTCTTTCAGCATTATAATACATTTCCTGTATGGTTTCTACTAGTAGCAGCTGTTACGAAAAGCATTCTTGTTTGTATCAGAATATTTTTTTAACTTTTATCAACTGGAAATATCAGCGGCAGGATTCTGGACTTGAAAATTTCAGGGCAGTAGGTGATTGAGATAGTAAGACTTTAAGGCAGCTCAATTGATACACTAGGCCTTATGGTATCATAATTTACAGAGTATGCTGATTTTACTAGAATCATTCTAAGATGACTGTCAATTACTTTGCCCTCATTTCTCCCTGGGGAGAAGCTCATTAGTGGTATAATAAAGCTTTGTGGCTACAAAGCATTTTATGCTGCCAGTTTGCATTATGTCTGTTTCCAGTGCTGTCATGACTGTTTTTAAGCATTTATAAAAGCTAGTGCTGTAGAGACAATATTTTTAAGGGGAAAATAACCACAAAACAACCCCAACCCTAACTGGTAGAGGGCTTTGTGGTACTGAAACTCATTCTGTCTTAGAAGAGTAATACTAAAGAATGTATCCCCTACTGTCGGGGAGGATGGCTTAACCTTATATAATATGAAACATTTCTTTTCAGATTAAACTGGGACATAGATCAGAAGCTAAAGATGGTGAGTTTTAAAACAAATTCATGCTGCAGAAGCTGTGCTTTGTTTGCTTTGTTTTTGTAAATTGGTACGCTAATTTCGCACAACATAACTTGGCTGAGAAAAATGAGCTCAACTCTTTTAGTGTAAGGCTTAGTGGAGGATTGCCTCCCAAACTGCAGGGACAGAAAAAAAGGAACAGAGATATCTGCATGCATAGTGTATGTCAAAATATGAGTATGTAACCAGCTAGGTTCTCAATTTAAGTGGAATACAAACACTAATACAGCATACAGTAATAATGTTTACAGCCCTGTGTTTGGAATACTTTTTTTGTATTGATGTATCTCTGTGCCTTAAATATTTAAGACAGGTGAGATTATTTATCTCTGTTTTCAGATATTTCCTTTGTTCTATTTTTGTGATCTATGCTGAGACAAAAGTTAATAAAAACAAGATCTTAAAACTCTTGTCTCTGGGTAGGTTTGTTTTATGTTGAGAAATCAGGTCCATAGATCTGGTCTTTTGATCATGTGCCTTTAGGCATGGATGTTGCAAGTAAAAACCCAATAATCCTGGTTGTCTCGTACAGCCTGTGTGGTGCAGTAGAATTTTGTATGTGTGTAGGCTGCTGTCCTGCAGGGATCCTGCATCAGGTTACCAACTTTCCACTGAAGAATCTTTGCTTTCGACTCTCCAATTCTGTTCTAAGGGAAGAGTTTTTAAAGAGAAACTGAGCAGTTATTCCTGAGTCTCACAGTTGAGCTGACTGCCAAAGTTGTCATCCATCTGGCCTTCAGTGGACTTATATCCTATAAGGATAGTCATTGCTTTTGGCTTATACATTGTCTAGCTATAGTTCAAAGTTGTTATTAAAAATAATGATCATGTCTGGTTTCCTTGTGCTATCTGATAACCTGGTGTGCTTTTTTGAATGTAGGGCTTTGCCCACCTGAGAGCAGCCATTGTCGACTTGATTTTAAAATAAGTAATTAAAATAAACAATACAGGAGCTTTACCAGAACCTTTACTAGAGTCTCATGTGTTGAATCATATCCCAGGTTTTGGGAAAACACTGTTTTTTCAGCTCATGCACAGCTGAAACTGCTTGTGCAACATACCAGAGGAGCATTTGCTTGCCAGTCAGTTTTTGTACAAGCCATACATACCAGCATTTTTGAAGGAGGAATTGTTACCCTGGTTTGATGCAGTGCAGTCAGTGTGACTGCTAGAGTGCACCATTCTTCCCCTGTTTTTTCCTTTGTAAAATCTGGCTATTAATGGATTCAAGCAAGGGTGAGCAGGTTTTGGCCACTGCACCTTTTATGCCACAGCATGAATATAGAAAAACGTATGTGCCTTGCCTTATTAAATAATGCTACATCAGAAAGAAAAGAGATATATTCACGAGGTTTGTCAGTGTACCTGCCCCTGGAAGTGAGACACATTGAAGAACTGATATTTGCAAGGTGTAACTTTTCTTTAAAATAAAGCCGAAGCTTACAATATACTGAAAAAGATGATTTTTTTTTTTTCCTCTACGCTTTTGCTAGAACTTTCCGTTTTTGCCAAAGCAGGGACATGTTGCTTCGTAATCTGTATCTGATTAATGTGGTGTATTTGCTGTGGAAGAAAGTGTATGTCCACTTTTACTCTGCAGCAAGTATATCTATGGCATTGTACTTGTTATTTAACAAGTTGTTGAGGGGTGAGAAAGTAGTTTGTGGTAGTAAATCATCAGTGAGTAACAGAATGAGATGTTTCTTTGGAGCTTAATCCAAAGTTTTTAATTTTGTTCTGTCTCTCAACTTTTCTTCTTCTTTTTTTTTAATGTAGGAATTAACAGAACAGCCCTCAGGGAGATAAAATTGTTACAGGAACTAAGCCATCCGAATATTATTGGTGTAAGTAAAACAAATGCCACTTCTAAAATCAGTCCTCAACTACTTTTGCTACAGGTTCAAGCTGAAATTTAGAATTAGTTGGATCGTGAAGATGCTACTTAATCTTATTTGAGCTATTTTTTCAAGCCCCAAATGGTCAGTAAAACAATTGTTACAGCAGAAGACCTATTTCAGTAACAAGACTAAGTAGTTTCTTTTGAGATCCTCTTACTTTTTATCCAGGGGCTATGCGGATATTAATGGTGGGGAGAATTGCGGAAATTTAGATTACCTGATTTTGCATCTTTCTGGTATACTTGCAAATGAGTGCAGTGCCGAATTTACCTGATCATTTGTTTCACATGGAACTGGTGACAGCTGAAAGCAGGCTTTTCTAAGAAATGGTAAAGTGGGATTCAAGTGTCTTATTAGGTTTTTAGCCTGATATCTAAAACCTCTTTTGGCAGGAGTAAAACTTGTATCTTTTCAGTTGCATTTAGGTTGACTTGCAGCTACAGATACCCAGCTGGAGATAAGATATTTTAAAATACAATGGTGCAGAATTTTAGAAAACTGGAAGTATGAGAGTATGCTTCATCATAACATATTTTGTTTTACAGCTTATAGATGCATTTGGACACAAGTCCAATATTAGTTTAGTGTTTGATTTTATGGAAACAGATCTTGAGGTAAGATTATTTTTTTTTAAATACTTTTTATTTCAGTATCTTCAAATGGTTTTTGAAAATACTACTTTAACAGGCTTACATTTGCCCATGTTAGAAAGGTGACTTTCATTATGTCAGTTTATTAAGATCATGTCTTAAAAGCAGTTTGAATAATTTGACAATTTGTGTGAGTTCTCAGCTGATAACGCCTTTACTTTTAAATACTTGTCAGCATCATCTTCAAGAAGCAGGTTATGTTCACCATGTCAGTTTTCTGGGACTCCAGTCAGAGCGTAGAACCTCAGTCATAGATCAGCATCTCAGAGTGCAATTGCTAAGCGTAGTATCATCGAACAAGTTGAAGTAAGTGTTATACTAAAGTATGCCAAGTGATGAGCTGGTGCTAAAATCACACGCACCTGTTGAAATGTTTGAAATGTAACAATGCTAGGTACTTGCAAGTCAAGATCTTACAGACGTTTCATTCTCCAAGACCTTAAGTCAGTTTGTCTTTGACGAAGTCTTTGTATGAGATATTTTGATGCAAGATTCTTCGTTTTGGAAGACTGTGCTAGATGGCAGTTGGTGTCAGGTCTGTATATGCACACATTACACATACTCTGGGCTGAAATTAATGTAGTTGTTAAGCTAGCTCATTACACACATGCTGTTAAGAACTGGGGCTAGCATTTAAAATACTAAAAACATTGACAGTCGTGCTGAAACCTAAATGAATGCAAGACTGACATGGTTAGATCGTTTTTTCTTGCTAATAGAAGTTAAGTAATGAGTAGACTCTCTGGAGGATTCATTCTGTTTACTTAGTAGCTATGCAATATTTAGAGCTGAAGAAGATACAGTGTACAAGGAGGAATGAAATCCTCTTGTACTACATAATGCTGTGGTATGCAGACCATTTAACCGTGTTGTGGTACCACTCAGGCCACCATTTGGGACTGCAGCCTGTTGTGACTGGGCATGTGCTGCATACATGAATTCTTGTGTAGTCTTAGCTATTTCATAAGTCTCAAATGTCTTAAGACTTAGGAAAGGCTATTACTGAACGGGACACTAATATTAACAAGCAAGTTTTGGGGAGTACTGTAGAAAATACCTTCAAACAGGATGTTTACATAGAATTTTAATGTTAAAAATCAAAGAATGTAGAAAACGTAAGTGGATTTGTTAAAATATAGTAAAGTGGCCGTACCTCCTGGTCATCTTGGGAATAGAAGAGGAAATTGTTGCATTTACAAAGATTAGATGCGTGGGTTGCACACAGAAAGAAGGAATAAGTGGGAACACAATTTCAAGTTTACTGACACATTTATCATTTTTATATCTACGTCTTTGTCTTTTAAGTTTGGGTATCAACCTGAGACTGAGATAAAACAATAAACTCATGTCCCCGCCTCCCCCTTTTCCCTCCCCCCCGGCCATTTTCTCATTTGCTGGTTGTGCAAAGTTTATGTAGACTATCTGGACTCCCCATTTCAGTTTCTGATCTCCAGAATAGACCTATTTTTCTGGAAAAAGGGTGAGAACGATGGAGAATGTGTGACTGCCAATTCAAACTTTGTCTTAATCGATGAGAACTTTTGAGCTGAAAGAATGAAAGTAAGTTAATCTTGCATGGTAAGCTTTACTATCAATCTAACACTTCACAGGTTATTATAAAGGATACAAGTATTGTGTTGACACAATCTCACATCAAGGCATATATGTTGATGACACTTCAAGGATTAGAATATTTACATCAGCACTGGATTTTACATAGGGTAAGCATGTACTAAATTGACAGCCTTTGTGATGTAACAAAAGTCATGTTTGATAGAATTTGAGTCTCAAGTCTAATGAAGATAGTTTTGAAGTTCAGGCGTTCTTAGTCCATAAGCATTCATGCTAGCTGTTTTGGAGAGACAATAGCAGTACCAGAAATGTTAAGAATTCCTGGTGTGGTTATCATTTAGATATTTATGTAAAACTGTTTCAAGTTACATGTGATTTTGATTAGCACTGTGAACTGGATCTGGCTGGGATGGATTTAACTTTGTTCGCAACAGCCCATATGGTGCCGTGTTTTGGATTTGTGCCTAAAACAGTGTTCATAACACACCAGTTTTTTTGGCTGTTGCTGAACAGTGCTTGGGCACAGTCAAGGCTTTCTCTTTTTGCCACTCTGCCCTCACCCCAGTGAGTAGGCTGGGGGTGGGCAAGAAGTTGGCAGGGGACACAGCTGGGACAGCTGACCCAAGTTGGCCGGTGGGATACTGCATGCCCTATAACATCATGCTCAGCAATAAATACTGGGGTAGAGGAAGAAGGGTGTGTTTTGGTTTCCAAGGTGGCTGTTGCTTGGAGACTGGGTGGGCATCGGTCTGCTTGTGGAAGGTGGTGAATGATTTCCATTGCATTGCTTGTTTGCTTGGTTTTTTTCCTCTCTCTCCTTCACCCATTAAACCGCCTTTATATTGTTCCCAGAGTTTTCTTGCTTCTGCTGCTCTTGTTTTCTCCCCTGTCCTGCTGGGCAGGGGTGGGGGGTGGGATGAGAACAGAGTGAGTAAATATCTGTGTGGGTGCTTCACTGCTGGCCAGAGGTCAACCCACAGCACACTGTTACTGTATTAAACCGTATCACTTCCATGGTTTCTAGTTATTTGAAGCATTTGCAAGATTTTCTTATTATTCATTTGGCAGTTATGCAGTTAAGACAGAACTGCTGTTCCTGCAGCTAAGCTAAAAACTATCAAGAGGCAGGTGGTTTTTTTTTAAACTCTGCAGCTTAAATATAATAATATTCAAAAGGGTGTGTTTCACTATGATTTTCATGTATGATGAAATACTTGATTTCCTGGTGGTTTTTTTTTTTTAGGTTTTTCCTCATAATGACTTACGATAGAATCAAAAGCCTGCATTTTAGAATACTGTTATGATACACCTCCCAGGAGGTTCATTATATGTCTGTTTTTACCAACAGTGACAAGATTCATTCTGTGCTTTCTGTGCTTACAGGATCTTAAACCAAATAACTTGCTGTTAGATGAAAATGGGGTTTTAAAATTGGCTGACTTTGGCTTGGCAAAATCTTTTGGAAGCCCAAATAGAGTTTATACACACCAGGTAGTAACAAGGTAAGTCATTCTGTTTTGTTTCTTACATAGTGATTGTGTAGCTGTTTTGCAGTGTCTCTTGAAATATATGTCAAATGAACATGTTCAAAGTTTGGCATCTAGCCCATGTGATATGGCTGTTACTGGCAAGACCCTCATAAAAGAAAGCACAAGAAGGCATTGTTTAGCAAAGTTTCTGTAAGAACTGCTAGAATACGCACCCATGAGAGTTTTTCTGGGATATGGTACTCTTTTGAAATGCATGGAAATAACACGTATCTGCCTTGTAAGCCTGGCTTTCAGAGCAAGACAGCTGTTACTTTCTGTTAATCGTGAAACCTAGATTTGTAGCTAGTCACATTATCTGTTAAGAGACACAAGCTTGAGCCAATTAAAATATTTATTAATGTTGTTTATGCCATGCTTATTTAAGGCATGCTTTAAAAAGCAGGACTGCAAAATGTGCAAGGTATTTCCTTTTGTCTGCTGTAATGCTAAAACTACTCAGGCAAAGATGGTTTGTTTTAACACCTTTATTCAAAAGGCAGAAATGGTACACTAGTTTGAAATGCAGCGTGTATCAGCTCATTGTATTGAAATTGATTGTTCTTAGGCAGTAGAAATAGCTGTTTTAAACAACCGTCAAGGTTCATTTTGCATAAAACTAGTCTCTATACTTGGGCTTGTTTGTACAGAGATTTTTGGAAGCTGGAAGGAATTCTGTCTGTTGTTTCTTCAACATAAAGTTTAAAGAAAATTTTGGTTTAAAACATGCAAATCTGCCTGTTATACTTTTTCCTTGGCACATCTGCAGTTCTGTTAATAAGCTTGGTTGAAACTGTAGTTAATTTGGGGTTATATGTGACACTGTGGTAAGGAATGCACAATTTTGTTCAGTCTGTCTGAAAAACATATAGGCAGGAGCAGTATCCTCTTTGTAGTTCTTGTATGGCTACAGTATACAGCACTTGACATAAGCAAAGCTGGGCGGTTTTCCCAAAATGTGTTTTATTTTTCAGGTGGTACCGAGCCCCAGAACTATTGTTTGGTGCTAGAATGTATGGTGTTGGAGTGGACATGTGGGCTGTTGGTTGTATTTTAGCTGAATTGCTCCTCAGGGTAAGTCTTCAAATGTAAGCATTTTGTATTTGCTCTTCAGTGCATTACAGCTCTGTATGTGGGCTTCCTCTCTCCTGCTAACAGCAGCAGATGAAGACAGGGAGGCTATTTAAGAAAGGAAGAAGAGGAAGGGGGAAAAAGCTTCCAAAGGCTTGCTAACTGTAAGGAAAATGAAGTTTTAGAATAGACTGAGGTTCTATAAGCATCACAGTCATTGAAAGTCTTTAAAAACAGCTAGATAAAAAAACTGCAACAAACTGTCACAATCTTGCCTTGAGGAAGATTGAGTAGATAACTAACTCCTCCAGTCTTCTGAGTGTTATCCTTTCACGCAGGCTTCTATTAGTTTTCATTTGCTATCCTTCTAGAAATGTGACATCATAGATATGTGCATACTCTGTCCCTTATACGTTGTTCCCCAATAACTGAAAATAATTATCACCAGTACTGTAGTTGTGGGTTTATTTGTAATGAGCACAAGACTGATCTTCTAAGCTGTGGTTAGTTGACAATACTGGAATGAAGCTGAAGGTTAACATCATGCTAATCCTGTGCCACCCCTGAGTACGCTACGCAGATCCTTAAGTATGTTATACTCAAGTAGACCATTTATTATGCAGCTCTTTGGAGAGGACTTGGCAGTGTGAGGTGGGGAGTGGAGGGCAGGGGCACAGACACAGCTGAAAGTATAAAGTATCCTGCAGTATAATTAATCTATTATCCATGAGTAAGTGGCTTCTCCTTGATTTTTGCATTGTACTTTGGATGTTTGTGTCACCCTGTGGTGAACCAGATTATGGAACTGGTGTGTCTGAAAACACCTTGAAAGGAATCCTTTGCCTTGATTTATCACACAAACAGTTGTGCTGGTACAATTTGGCTGACAGTTCAGAAATGGAAATGTACAGTGGCTGTTTAAGCAGCACTAGTGGTGTGTACATAAATATGCATTAAATCTGCTAACCTTGGATAAACTCAGGGAAAGTCATAAAGCAAACAAGTTATTGAATTCTGTTGATTCTTTGATTTCACAAAGCAGAAAATGTGTTATGGTTCAGTTTTATCGCTGTGATAGTTTTAAATGTATCTGTCCTTTTTCTTCCTGTGTGTACTGGGTTGAGGGACAGTGCAACTTCTGGAGCTTTACAAAAGCAGTTTGTGTGCAAGGGGCTTTCATGACACTAAAATTTAGTACACTGCCTAGTAGGGTTGTTGATGACAGTCTTCTGTCCTACTTAGTTAAATCCGGCCTCTAATTCTTTGTAATTTTGCTTTGGTCACAAAGTCCCTTTTTTATTGCGTTGTGTGCCTGATGCGCAAGCTACGAGTTGAACTGGGCAAATATCCCCTCTTCTATCTTCTGCCTAGTTTAGATTAGATGTGACGCTAATTAGGCAGTTTCTGTTCTAGTGGGTCAGTACTCGCTTTCATGCTGTGATCTCATTCCATCAGTCTAACTGCTGCTTGTGTAATCCAGTTACAATTCACTTTTAATGTTTTGAATATACATAAAACCTAACTCCAGGAAGCAGATGATGGCCCAGATTGCTGGGCCGCTCTCCATCATCTTTGAAAGGTCCTGGAGGACAGGTGAGGTGCCTGAGGACTGGAGAAAAGCCAATGTCAGTCCAGTCTTCAAAAAGGGCAAGAAGGATGACCCGGGAAACTACAGGCCAGTCAGCCTTACCTCCATCCATGGAAGGATGATGGAACAGCTTGTTCTGGGTGTCAAAGCACCTGGAAGAAAAGAAGGTTATCAGAAGTAGTCAACACGGATTCACCAAGGGGAAGTCATGTCTGACTAATCTGATAGCCTTCTATGATGGGGTGACTGGATGGGTGGATGAGGGGAGGGCAGTGGATGTTGTCTACCTTGACTTCGGCAAGGCTTTTGACACTGTCTCCCACATCATCCTCATAGGCAAGCTTAGGAAGTGTGGGTTAGATGAATGGACAGTGGGGTGGATTGAGAACTGGCTGACAGATAGAGCTCAGACGGTTGTGGTTAGTGGTGCAGAGTCTAGTTGGAGGTCAGTAACAAGTGGTGTCCCTCAGGGGTCAGTACTGGGTCCAGTCCTGTTCAATATATTCATCAATGACCTGGATGAAGGGATAGAGTGTACCATCAGCAAGTTTGCTGATGACACAAAACTGGGAGGAGTGGCTGACACGCCAGAAGGCTGTGCTGCCATACAGCGTGACCTGGACAGGCTGGAGAGTTGGGCAGAGAGAAACCTTATGAAATTCAACAAGGGCAAATGTAGGGTCCTGCACCTGGGGAGGAGTAAC
The DNA here is from genome assembly GCA_008711295.1 of Anarhynchus alexandrinus. Lineage (NCBI taxonomy): Eukaryota > Metazoa > Chordata > Aves > Charadriiformes > Charadriidae > Anarhynchus > Anarhynchus alexandrinus. Next base: position 5,642,552 of record VUYV01000017.1, on the reverse strand, counting down.
CCTATGTATCAGTCCCGATTGAGGGCTCACCTTCTGGAGAGCAGCTGTGTGGAAAGGGACCTGGGAGTCCTGGTGGACAACAGGATGACCAGGAGCCAGCAATGTGCCCTGGTGGCCAAGAAGGTGAATGGCATCCTGGGGTGCATCAAGAAGAGTGTGGCCAGCAGGTTGAGGGAGGTCATCCTCCCCCTCTACTCTGTCCTGGTCAGGCCGCATCTGGAGTATGGTGTCCAGTTCTGGGCTCCCCAGTTCAAGAAGGACAGGGATCTGCTGGAGAGGGTCCAGCAAAAGGCAACAAAGATGATTAGGGGATTAGAACATCTCTCTCATGAGGAAAGACTGAGGGACTTGGGTCTTTTTAGTCTAGAGAAAAGAAGACTGAGGGGGGATCTTATTAACGCTTACAAATACTTAAAGGGAGGGTGCCAGGGGGATGGGAACAGTCTTTTTTCAGTGGTGCCCAGTGATAGGACAAGAGGTAACAGGCACAAACTTGAACATAGGAAGTTCCATCTTACCATGAGGAGAAACTTGTTTACTTTGAGGGTGGCAGAGCACTGGCACAGGCTGCCCAGAGAGGTGGTGGAGTCTCCCTCTCTGGAGACATTCAAAACCGGCCTGGATGCCATCCTGTGCAACTTGCTGTAGGTGACCCTGCTCTGGTGGCAGGGTTGGACTAGATGATCTCCAGAGGTCCCTTCCAACCCTGATCATTCTGTGATTCTGTGAAAGATCACTATGACCAACAGACTTTAAACTGGAAACTGAGATGTAAAATCCTTTCTTGTGGTTAGTTATTTTACATTGATGCGGTGATTTAATCTTATGTTTAGCTCTCTGCTATCAAGTCAGTGATATCAAGCCTGAATTGCAAGAAACCTTCAGAATCTATTTGGACATCTGTAGAAAACCTCAAATATTCAGTGTAGCTCTTTGTGGGCAACTGGTATAGAAAGGTGTTTTGCCCTGCAATTATGAGGGATAGCTCAAAGCTCCTCCCTAGAACTGAAGTTCAGAAGTTAATTCAATCACATGCTGTTGCCTTCTTGCAGGTTCCTTTTTTGCCTGGAGACTCTGATCTTGACCAGCTGACAAGGATATTTGAAACACTGGGCACTCCAACAGAAGACCAGTGGCCTGTGAGTCCTTTTGTTTAACAGACTGACATTATCTTTGTTTAATATGACTAATTTGATACTCTTTATTTTAGCTTTTGAAATTAAAGGGTATATCAGAATACTGCTTCATCTCACAAAGCAGAGGATAAGCAGCTCAGCTGTTTCTCTTGGCAAATATCTGATCAATGTAGCAATGTTGTTAGCATTAAGCAATGGTAATGAAACTTCCTGGTTTCCTTTCTGTGTGTATCCAGTTTCTCGTGGCTATTGGTATGAAATTATGGTTGTTGCTTAATGCTTTTGAGATGCCTGATTAATTAGTCTGCTTTAACCTGAAAGGCTTTAATCACTTTTGGAAGTAGGAATAATTTGTAGGGACTTAAGTTGGCCTGGATAAGTTATAGTTTTGGGGTACAGTAAGAAACACCAGACCAATCGCATTAGGGATTGGAATTTAGGAATTTATCTCAGAGTAACCATACTCTAACAAATACAAATACAAATTAGTAGTACAATTTCTGTGCTTTTTCAGCCAGGGCAGCGCCGCGGCGGTACAGGGACCCGCAGGCGCCGGCAGCTCGAGCGAGAGCAGCTGACGTGAAGGGGCGGGGCCAGCAGCCACGGCGGCAGATTTAAACGAGGCGTAACCGCCACTAACGGTCACTCGCCGAGACGAACAGCTCCGGTGCAGGCACGTCCGCAGCGGAGCCGGCCGATCTCAGCGAAAAAAGGCTTTTTCTGTGCTTTTTCAGCCAGGGAAGCGCCGCGGCGGTACAGGGACCCGCAGGCGCCGGCAGCTCGAGCGAGAGCAGCTGACGTGAAGGGGCGGGGCCAGCAGCCACGGCGGC